>VZRW01006069.1:66359-83438 GCA_013398125.1 Aegotheles bennettii | reverse complement strand
TTCTCTTCTCTTCTCTTCTCTTCTCTTCTCTTCTCTTCTCTTCTCTTCTCTTCTCTTCTCTTCACTTCTCTTCAGCAGGTCAGGCCCTGATCCATACTGATCCATGGGGTTGTTCTTTCCCAGATGCAAGACTGTTGGGGTAGGACGATGGCATGTAATGAACCAGCTACTTGATAGCCTTGTGATTAAACATGCAGCCATATACTAGAGGTCATCTCGAGGAGCAGGAACCAGAAACAACATCGGCTGTTTCCAGTCAGACACTGGAAGGGACATGGAGTAACGCCAAAAGGGAGCCGGCTGTACTTCTGGCTGATGTGGTCAGTATACTACCAGGAAGAGCATGGACCAATGAGGAGTGCTGACACGTGGACCATTTTTTTACTCGGCAAAGAGTATACGTGTCCAAGCATTGAGCGGCCAGTGCACCTAGGTGACAAGGTAAAAGATAGCAATTGCTGGAAAGTGCACCATGAAGGAAGTTGACATGAAGGAAGAACAACATATTTTGGATATTTTTTTTCCAAATGTATTAAAAGATGTGTGTGTCCTAGTCCAAGATCTGTTCAGACAGTACAGAAAATGTTGGTGGATCCCATAATAAACTGAGAAAGTCAAATGATTATGAACCAATGAGCAAACTAAATCACTACCCAGGCAGAAATATGTGGGCAGATGAGTGATAATATTTCTCATTTCCTTGTAATTAAGAAATCTGATACTATACATGTTTATTTTAGTAATAACTGCTCAGCATTTCGTTCATATAAGCCTCACTGTAAAGAAAATTTTTCCAGCATTCACTCTGGTCAGAACCTCTTGAAAATGATGTGTGCTACTTTTTTCTTTTTCTTTTTTTTTTTTGTTTTGTTTTGCAGCTAAATTTAACCATACAAAATTATCAAGAATGTCAAATGCCTGAAACTAAGCTATTAGCTGCATCTGGTGTATCAATTAATTTATCCACTCAGCTGCTACAGGGTTCTTTTTCTTTCCTTTGGGCATGCTCTTGTCATGATTTGCAACAAATATACCTGTGGATATGGTCTGTCCCAAACCAGCTGGATACTTTACCTACCTAAAACAGAATTAGCAAAATAAACAGGTCTGTCCTTATCTCTCTTGCCTTAAGAGTAGACATTTGGGTAATATTGTATTGTATGACTGCATTTAACAAAAGAACATTGAAATCGATGATTTATGAGGTTGCTTCCAAATCTTTCTTTTTCAGTGTTTTTTGAATGTTACCACATCTGTTCTGTAACGTAACGGTTTACAATGATGATTTTAAACAACAGTAGGATACCCTCCATGATACCACTATTCATGTATGTGCTTAGAGACCAGCTGGTTTATGAAGGTTGCATACCAATGTCTCAAATCTGATTTCTTACCAGGGTCTTTACAGAAGAACTAGACTATCACCTGTGCTATAAGGCAGTTCTTTACGGCAGAGGATCCTGTTTTGACAAAATTGGTGGAGAAACAGTTGACCTGTTCAATGTATGGGACATATAAGCAATTGTATGCTCTTTTTCCAACCCTGTAAATATTCTCATCTTCAAACTGAGCAGCTCCTTGAACTGATTAGACAGTGGAAATAATGTAATATTTTGCTAAGATCATTTACTAGTTTGGTATTGAGTAAGACAAGATAACCTCTGTGCTTGTAAATCCTGTGAAAATTCCTGGTTGGGTAGTTTAATATTGCCTCTAAAATTCTTCTTTTGATTTCATTTAGTCACTTTTAATTTCATTCTGCTCTGATATCTTATTTTGATATTGACTTCTGCAGGACGGTATTTGAAATATGAGACATTGCTGTTTTTTTTCCCTCTCTTACAACCTCTGTAAGTATACTCTTGGTCAATTTGTTCACTTCAGTCTTGGATAGCTTGATTAGTCCATGTAGCAGCTCTGTGACTAATGATACTAAAAGCAATTGGGAAGTATTTTGCCACTTCAATGAAATAAACGCTTTTTGACTGTCATATAAAAAGCTACCCTAAGATGGCTGGCTTAACAGTTTCTAAACTGATTGAAGGCCAAGAAGGTTATTAAATGATGTTTTTTTGTTTTGTTTTGTTTTGTTTTTAAAAAGGGAATATCCAGGGGCAAGACACCAAAAAGCCCAGCAATCAGCAATATAATAGAAAACATGGTAAAAATAGAATATGTAGGCATAAGTAAGCATAACTTCCTGGAGAAATGTCAGTATTGCTTGGATAAAGAGAAGTCCCACCTTGAAATGGTATTAGAACTCCAAGAAGAACTCAATAAACACATTGAAAATTATGAATATATGCATCTATTTACCTAAATTTCCCCAAACCATATTTGTTTGTCAGATTCCTATATCAAGGCTCTTAAAGAATATATGCAATCATTCTTAAGGAGAGAAAATATTGGCATAACTAAAAAGTAGCTTAAAACAGAGGACAGGAATAAACGTCCTTATGTAAAAGGAGGTCATCCTAAGCATTTCACAGGAACTTTGGCTGGGACCTGTGATGTTCAATATATTAAGGCACTATTAGAAAAAGAAAAGACTACTGAGGTGATTTTTTTAAAAAACATTATGTTAATTAAGCTAGTGAAGACAAGGGTTAATGGCTAAGAATTACAAAAGTACCTTGAGAGAACGTGTGACTGAAGAGTAAAATGGCAAGTGATGTTTCAGGCAGTTGTCAAGTGGTGCACGTGAGGAGGGAAACATTCTTAATTCATGTATAAAACTATTTTCTCTGAGTTGATCATTACCATTGAGAGTGAGATCTTGAGCTATATTAGAAAGGCCTTTTATCATATAAGGATAATAATCAGCAACAATTAAAAACAATCCAAAGTGTATGTTTGAAGTTACTGGGAAATGAATACTGACTAAACCTAAAGAACATTGTTACACTACTGTACAAATCCAAATTTTGAATGTATCTTAAACACAGTGACCCAAGTCAAAACAGACCTAGAAGATTGGAGGGAATATAGAGATTCTACAAAGATGGTCAAGGCTATAAAACAGCTCTCACAGTAGGAATGATGGAATATGGAAAGACTTCTAATAGTGTTTCTTAAATAGCATTTCTGTCCACAGTAATACAGAGATAAAGCAGATTGAACAGATAAGCAGTTTATAATTGTTGCATATACATGTATATAGGTCTGGCTGGATTGGAGTTAATTTTCTTCACAGCAGCCACTCTGGTGTTGTTTTAGGTTTGTGATTAAACCAGGGTTGATAACACACCAGTGTTTCGGCTATTGCTGAACAGTGCTTGCACAGCATAGAGGTATTTTCTGTTTCTTATGCTGCTTGCCAGAGAGTAGGCTTGGGGTGGGGAAGAGGTTAGGAGGCGGCAGAGCTAGGACTGCTGACTCCAATTGACTAACAGGATATTCCATACCATATGATGTCCTACTCAGCAATAAAACTCGGGTGAAGTCTTTCCAAAATAGCTATTACTCAGAGACTGTCTAGGCATCAGTCTGCTGGTGAAAAGTGGTGAATGATTACGTTGGCATCACTTGTTTTTTTTAATTTCTTTTTTACCTTCACTTAATAATATGTCTTTATCTTGACTCACAAGTTTTTCTTGCTTTTGCCCTTCCATGTCACTCTCTCATCCTGCTTGTGAGGGAAAACAAGTGAGCAGCTGATGGATGCTTAGTTGCTGGCTGATGTCAAAGCATCACGACATTATATATATATATTTATAGATACATGTATTTATGTAAATATCAGTCATGTAATTAGAGTTCCATGTGATGGGAGAGTTAAACAATAAATCAATAATCAAGGTCTGTTTCAAACTCCAAAACACATTTAGGTTGACTTTGATCAGTAATAGTACCAGCCAATGATTAGTTCTTATTCATTATCAGTCATTATCATTACCTTTTCAAACAATTGGTCCTTACCACACCAGCTGTGAATGTACAGTAGTTTAGTATGCTGTGTAGTTTAATACTGATGTCTGTGGTCCTTGATGCTCTTAGTGATCAGGCTTGAGAGCTCTTTGGTGAGGAAAGCCTGAAACAAAGAGAATATCACCTTTCTTCCCCATCCTTTCTCATTCATTGTTGATTTTCTATAGTTGTCTACCCTTCCACAAAAATAAGGGGGTGATCTCATCTGCTTCCCACACAGACTACCTTAGTTTTAAGATGAGGACTTGTGTGTCCATCAGATATCTTTCTTACTGCTTCTACAGGATTATTCTGGTTTCACGAGGTGTATTTTCTGGCTGCTCTACATCTCTTGTTCTTACCTTGCAGATTTTGCTACTCACATATGTTTTGCTGTGCCCTGTTTGTGAAATTACACTACAAGCCTCTATTTATCCCTTAGTGATTACATATTATTTATTATGTACAAACTTCTGCTTAACTCCGTTACAAAATTTTATACATTGTCACTGATTAATCTATTTCAGTGTTCTTATTTAGGTCTTCAAAGAAAGCAAATATTAGTTGTATCCTTCTTAGTATACATGGAATTTATGGGTGCAACAATCTTCTACACTGGCTCTACAACTATCTCCTGAATAACTGAACTAGCATAATGTCCTGTACATCAATAAACCTGTTCAATTTTCTGACTTAATTAAGCATACAAGGTGGAAAGCTAATCCACAAATAAGACAGAAGAGGCCCCAAAGGGAGAGAACAAAGAGCTGATGCAATCCGTACCACCTATGATGGCTCAGGACATTAAGCCGTGAAATGCTTGAGAACAGTGCTGAAAAGGAAGCTACAGCTTCTGGTGAAAAATTAAACTGCAAGTATTTTGTAATTTAAACACACAAGAGGCTTGATAAGTGTTGAGAGAGTTAGCTCACAGAAACTGTGAGTGCAAGGCACCATTACACCACCTTTTATTTGCTTTGTTTATGGTTTGAAAGGCTGAAGGAATTAAATATGTTTCCAGTACAAGATCATGTATTACTTCTCAGTTTGGGCAATCTTTATATTCTCAACAGAATTTGATATCAAACCTAAAGTGACATGGTAACAGGACCAGAAATCCAATCTATTTCTAAATGCTTGTCGACAAACTGCATAGACTTATGCATTTCCCAAGATTTTTGCTAAAAATAAAATAGATTTTTTAAAAGAAGTAAATTTCATTTCTTTATTAATACTTCTTATAGTAAAACTATTATATTATCATACATTTGAATTATATTTAATTTAATAAATGCTTATTTAATAAATTTATTAAATATTTAATTAAATACTATACTTCTTATATTGAAAAAATACAAAAGAAATAAACCTCATTTATTGGTAGAGGAATTCCCAGAAGAAAAACACGTATTTGTCATGAAGTTTTACATAATAAGTAAGTTTTGATTTTCTCAGTTGCCAGATGGGAGTAACCAGGTTATGTTTCTCACCATATTCTTGATGAGGTAGCTATAGAGGGCAACTACCATCTAACATCATTTATTGGAGAAATACTGTTTTCATTTTTGACTTCTTATGGAAAAGAAAAATAATTGCTATTGCCATGTGTGTCCTCCAAGAAAGTGAATTTAAAAATAGGTGAGCAAAATAAGACAGTCCTTACTTGTCATGGAAAGAGTATTAAGACATCAACCAAGCTGCAAAACCAATTACATCATTGAAAGTGTGAGGTGATCTGTCAAGAAAAAAGCAGTAAGCTAAACTGTATCTAATATTACCTTAATAATCTTCAATGAAATTTTTAACTCATCACATTTTCTCCAGTTTCTCAAGTTTTCTCACACCAAAGTTTTGCCTTGTAGAAGCATTGTAAAGAGTATCTATGTTATCTCAAACACGAACACTGTATTTGTTTAAACTGTTCACACAAATCACTGAGATGTTGTTTGGAGTTGAACAAGATATGCAGTGAAACAGTAAACTGATATTGTGATTTTTATGATTAGAACAGAAAATGTTGATGGAATTTACATAAAAATTTAGGGGTCATTTGATTTATACTGTTGAGCTTTATTAACTGTTTTGGTGGATATTTAAATGTCAGCTCACATATGAACTTCTAGTGCAATAACAAGGAAGAGCTGTCATAAAAGGTGTTGGATGTAACATGCTCATAAGAACATGTTTTCAAGTACAAGGATGTCCTCTTAATTAATGAGATCAAAACCAGATTACGTGTCAATGTACTGATTAAAAAAGGAAAATAGCAGATCCCATGTTTAGTAACTGTTTTTACATTTGATCATTTCAAAGCAGCTAATATGTTACAGCTGACACAACTTGTCTAATTTTTACTCATCAGTCAAATAAATCAATTTTGCTTATTTTAACTGTTCTGTAGTCAGAATTATTATAAAACAGTGAAAGCTTTCCATTATATTTCACATTAGCTCCTGCCAGCTAGTTTTCTGTGCAACTGTGAATAATCACATGCGTAGGTGTTCAAGGGGGTTGGGCTTTACACAGAAGCCCAGAATGGTTTTCAGGCTAAGAGTTACAAACTGGAGTGAAATGTGAGATAAACTCCCAAAGCTGATGCTTCTATCACTTTCTTTAATCACCATTCAGTTAGGACTTAGATGGCTCACTGATTCTGGGATACAGAGACAGAGCTTTCCTCCTTAATGGACAGAGCAGGGGAAACATGATAGAAGATATTGAGTGTCTTCTAAAACAGAGTTGTAGCAAACAGAGTTAAGAAAAGTTTAACTAGACTCAGTGGGTTACCCACATCTTCTAAAAATTACATGTCAGTAGAGCTTCAGAGGTAGCCTGTTCCTTATCTGAAGTACCAGGTCCGAAACTGGAAAAAATTTTGTGAAACAGGCTGTCATTCCACAAGATATCCACCTGTGTCCTAAGTCAGGAGTATAAGTTGTCTGAGTGCAAGAGTAGCTTTAATAGTCCTGGTTAGACAAAAAGAACTTTAAATATTTCCACTCCTGGTGCTTCTATTGAATAATTTATGATTTCCTGTGCTGGGTATGAATACTTATTAGACAATATGGATCCTTGTGGTCATTTTAATTCTCCATTCACCATCCCAGCTGAATGAGAAATCACTGCCTCCCCTTCCTTTAAGATTGTAAATTCAATCTTAGGAACTGCTAGAAAGGAAGAGAGTATCAACTTGAAAAGCTATTACGAGATATCTACTGTAAGTCTGCCCACACTTAGAATAGGATGTGCAGTCTGGTTACTGCATCTAAAAACTTTAAATCAAATACATAAAGGTTCTCAAAAGGGCAGCAAGAGTGATTAAATGTATGAAATTGTTTACTATATGAAGAAATTTCTAAATAAACTTGGATTTTTTAGTCTTGAAGTCATTAATGGGAGATAAAGGTGAGATATTGAAGAAGGAAAGAATTTATCTCTTCACTCTCTATTCCAGTAGAAGAGTTAAGTAAAATCAAATTAACCATAACAGATACAAACCAAATAAAATAAGTTAACCTGTAATTAAGCAGTTGAATTCTTTGCCACCGTTGTTGTGGATATTAAGTTGACTTATGTGGGCTTGAGAAAACTTTGGACAAATTCATGGTGAAGAAACCCACAGAGACTCTTTAAACTAGAAATTCATGACAAATACTTGAGGTTAAGCTGCAAGTTGTTGGAGACACTAAGTATATTGCACAGAGTATATTTGTGTGTTTCCTTTGTTCTTTTATTCTTTCATAAGTACCTGCTTTTGGCCTGTGGTGTAATGTAGTATGACTCTTCTTATGACTGTTCAGAAGATAGTTCAGAAGATAGACTTTCTATTTACTTTTACTTTTGTTTAATACTTTAAATTTACAAAGACCGACTCCCTCCTCAAAAGAATCACATTTTAAAATAAGACTTTAAATTCTCATTTGAAGGGAGTTCATAATTCCACTGATGAAAACATTGGAGTATGGTTTAATTTATTCCCAGTCATAAGGCCAAGTGAGCAACTCTAACTGTTTGCAAACACAAAAACATATCTCCATTTTCATTTACACAGAAAGTCACTTGGTAGCACGCTGGTTTTTCTTGTGCTCACTTTTATAAGCAACAAACAAATGAAAATAGTTGAGTAAGTAGAAGAGATTGTATGATTGTGTTCTTTAAAATATTTTGCTGAAAGCATATATTGCTTCTGTATTTAGTCTGTATTTGACTTACCAATTTTGAGAGTTTCCATAATTTTAGAATCCTTAGTTCAAATCTGTTTGAAAAGATCAAGATAAAAATTTACAGTACTTTCTTTAGATAGAAGACATTCATTTTCTAGGCCTCAAAATTTTTGCCGTTATTCGTTTACTGTTGTGATGAAGCCATCCCCTAACACTGAGGCACACTGTATGCTGTCATTGGACAGTGAACTAGGAATACCTGCTGTCTTCTGAGAATCACCTGTCATCTAGTCTTGCCTTCTTTGAAAGAAGCATTGATTTCCCTTGGAACATCCCTTACTATTTGTGTCTAAAATCATCTCTGCTATCTATATTTTTGACAAGAGAATCACTTCAGCCATTTGTTTATCCTTCCCCCCCCCCATCAGTCCCTGCCCTAGACCCCCCATAGTGTTAACAATTTTTGTTAGACAGTTTCCAAACTGACTCATGCAAATGTGTTCAAAATGTTCCTCACTGTTCTGTGGGCTTTGGTTAAGCTAAAAATATCCATTTATGAAAGGTAAATGTGCCTATTCTAGCACAGAATATGTAGCATCACTTTCGGGTATATGTGAATGCTTATATACCTGATTTTAGCATTCAAATTTCTTCTGTAACAGCTCCAGGATTTTCACTGTGTCTACACAAATAGGAATGAAGAATTCAAAGCATTGGTAGATTTGACTAGAAGCAAGGATAAACAAGTGAGCAGATCACAGTAGTCAAGATGTGATTGGTGACCTGTTGTTATGCCTCCTTGTTTAAGAGAATACTACTAAAAAATTGATGTGGAACTCTACTACACTACTTCTAAGAACAATTATCAGAGCAGTCATGCTTTAAATGTGTCATTCATTAAAGTGAAGAGAATGTTTTTATGAGCTCAGTCAGATTACCTAAGTCTTACTTTAAATTGTTTTGTTTTGTGTTTCCTATCAAAATACTCTGTCTCCCATCCCAAAACCTGGAAAAATACTAGCCTTCTCTTAGAAAACTGTACATACTTTTTTGCTTTGACAACTTTTCTGAGAATTGTACTTTCTTACATGAGCAAGTAATTACAGCTTTATCATAAATTAACTAGCTTTGTTCTATTCACAGGGTGAAATTTGCCAAGAAAAATAATCTGAACTTGTTTTCATTCTCATCCCTTACACATTTACTACAGAAAACATTTAGTTAAGTTGTTCTCTTTGTCTCCTGGAAACATCAGAAAGAATAGTCAGCAAGTTTAAAAGTCCAATAGTACACTTTGCTTTATCTCTTTGAAAATAATTATATGTTGCTTTGATGCTGTTGGTAGATATTTGTGTCCAGGAAATGGTTTACTGATGGATATTTATCAGAGTGCGTAGAAGAGAGTGGGTAAATGTGCAGATACTTTTTACTCAAACACTTAAAGGAAATTAAAATAGGAAAGGATTGATACCAAAGATAAGTCAAGGCACATTTAACTAAGTTATTAGATTAAAATCACATACTATGAAATACATTTTCTTGATGATTCTACTTTTTTAATATATGGAAAAATTCTACTTTTTTAATATATGGAAAACCAACATAAGATTAAACTATGCCAATTTCCAGTGAAATCTTCATACTTATTTGTGTTAATAGGAAACATGCATCCATATACCTGGGAACTTCAGGAATAAACTAATAAACATAACTGAAGGAAGGTCACAGACAACAAAAGACATTCTTCCACATATTAAAAAACCACTAGAAACCAAGATTTTATAATGCAATTTTTAAATGCCTTTCTTAAAGAGATATTAATTTCTGTTGAAAAAGTATCTGACATTATTTTACATAAGAAAGAATGTCTGAAATCTAGGAAGTTGCTTTTCTGTACAGGTGCTTTAAAATTTACATAATAATTATTCTATTAAATATCTTCTCATTGGTAGTGATGCTACTGTAAGTTATTTCCCATGGAAGTTTCTTTATGTGAGACAAGAGTTGCCACCTGCAATAACAGAATAGCCATGTCCTCTACAGAATAATTCAGAAGGGACTGGTAACAATGACTGAATTCTGGAATATTGGTATTGTGTTAGCATTTTCATATTTTTTAGCATTGCTTTTTTTTTTAAAAAAAAAAAAGAAGAGTAATATGGTTAGTTAATTCAACCTCTCTTTGTTTGTTTGTTTGTTTTTTCTTTTTCTATACCAGGTACTAAAGAAAAGTATTTAGAGGAAATCTTCATGTCATAACACATTTTTACAGAAATCAAATAATCTATCTAGGAGGAAAGAACCTAAAATCAACAGAAAAATCGCAAGTGATGTAAATTCCTAGTTATTACAGTAGAAGGAGAAAGGACAATAGTGTCATGACAAAGCAATAGTCTCAAAATTCAATGACTAACCCTACTTTCCTTCAGAGAAAATACAAATAAAAATAAAAACAAACAGACCAACAAACCCCAAACAACAAAAGCAAACAAAATCACCAAAACCCAAAAGCATTAAGGATTTGTCTGGAGGTGAGGAGGTCTTACTAAGAGTTTGAAATATGTAGTTCTTCCAGCATGGCATTTTTCATTTTACCATATGCTTAAATCTGTGGCTGTGTAGAACAGGCTTGGAACAGCCTCACATGGTGATACCAGGATGCTTGATTCATCCATGTTGGTGTTCTCCTGTTAGCGAGGGAAAGCACCCCTCATTATCCTGAGTTTGGTAGTAAGTTTGACTCTCATAGTAAGATCAGTTTGGTTTATTGTCCAGATGTAACCTGCGGTGATCAAGCAGGGCTAGGCTAGCAGTCTCCAGAAAGCCCCTATTTATTCAATTAGGAGAAAAATACTTGGTGACAGCAGAGCATCCAGAGTAGTTGTGTTTCACAGGAGTATAGAGGACTTGTTCTAAACTCATCCCACAGGCTGAGTTTCTATTAGTAATAATACTAGTAATAATATTAGTAACTGCAGCCCATTTCTTGATGCACTTCTGAAGCATGCCTTCAGGTTTAGTTTTATTTTAAAAGAATCCAGGTCACATTTTTGAAGATCATACTCTGATGTGAAACTAAATACAGTAATTTGGGACAATCTGGAAATTCACTTTTTGTTCTGAACTGAAATGCTCATATAGATGAACTCTGAGATGTCCATTAACAATTTGTCCTTATTGATATCTCAGGGACAGCAGGCCTCATGCTTCAAAAACATGACACCTTATTTCAGATTTATTAGAACAAAAGTAGAGATAGAGAACAGGAGAAAAAGTATGGATTTCTGAGTACTGATGTGCTTTTTTCCATCCTTCTGCAAGTGCTAGGAATTTCAATAAACAGGTCAGTAACTCAGTTTAATGTTATAAAATGTGTTAACTTATTCTCATGAGCTAGCTTTGATTATGAACACCTTCCACATGATGTGTGAAAAACGAGCTTGTAGATTTGTGTGCTCAGTTTTGAGCCCTGAGAATAACAGTACCCCTGCATTCCTACAAGGATGGTCTTCTATACTCTTCCTAGTAAGACCAGCTGGCTTCTGAAATCTGACATCCTGATTCCTGAGTAAACATATTTAGATAGTGACCAAAGGAATTTTAGATAATATTTCTGTATCCTACTTCCACACAAGTTACTTAAAATTCTCTTCCTTCAGTGACAGAAGTTGCAACAAAAATAGCTGCTTTAAAACTGTTCAAAGTTTGAAATTTCTGAAAGTCTTCCCTCTCTCGTGAACAAAGAATTTGCAGTTCCTTCATGTTCAAATTAAACAATATAAAAAGAAAAAAAAAACAAAGAATGAATAGGAAGAGTTATGTTGGAAAGGTAGGGAAAAGGTTTAGGATTGGAAAATGACATTTCCTTGGCACACCAATTTAGAACTGTAGAATAAGAAGGTGCTTCTGCATAATTTATTGTTCAGATTCATACATTTTCTTTCAATTCTTTGCCTTTGTGTTAGTAACTTTAATGCCAAATAAAGAGTTGTTGTATATAATTAAGATTATATGAAATGGGAAAAAACCCTCATAAGTAGACTCATAGGATGGTTGAATTTCAAATATGTCCTGAGGAGAAAAAAGAAGTTTCTTAAAACCAGTAGCAGTGAATATGAAATCAAATAGAATAATCATTCATTAGTAATTTGCCATACTTGCTGTTGATTTTTACAGTAAAAAATAACTGAAACTCATTAAAGAAACTCTTCATTCAGCCCTGTTTTTGTCTATCTTTCAAATATTTGTGAAAGGACAAGGAAACTTTCATTGTGGTACTGGGTGCAATTGATTGATATTGTATCCTTGAGCAATTTTTCTCATAACTAATTTTCTCCTTTTGACATTTTTTTGTGCCCTGACAAAAGATGTTTTCAATTCTTCTATGGGGTTTTTTCCTTTTCTTTTTTTTTTTTTCTTTTTATAATGTAAATACATGGATCCCTACATCTTTTGAGATGTAAAGTGTCTGTGTTTCTTTACTTTTTGTTCAATAAGTTTCTCTCTTATTTTATTTTAGTTATTAAACTGTGATTGAGTTACAAATTATGTATATTCATAATTTGATTTACAATTGTTAGCTACCAGGAAAAAGCTGGGTTTTTTTCTGACTATTGGAGAAAAATCTGCCCTTTTCCACCTTTATTTAATTGCCAGAATAAAGTGGTTGTGCCCTGGGGACAAATGGAGGATATTTAAGTACAGTTTTGTAATATAGGTCAACAGTTGAGATTTTTCCAACATGACTTAAAAGAAAAATATAGCATCAAAAGCAAAAGTCACAGCGTAACTTTATTGTAGGAGACTGGGTGGGATCCAGGAAAAATAGGAACTGAAAAAATTCCAACATAGAATCACAGAATCATAGAACATGTCCAGTTTGAAGGGAACCTCCTGGATCATCGATTTCAACTCCTGTACCTTTGCAGGGATCCCCAGGAGTCACACCATGTGCCTGAGAGTATTGTCCAAACACTTCTTGAACTCAGGCAGGCTTGGTGCTGTGACCACTGCCCTGGGGATCCTGTTCTAGTGCTTGATCACCTTCTGGGTGAAAAACCTTCTCCTGATATCTAACCTGAACCTCTCCTGATTCAACTTCCTGCTGTTACCCCGAGTCCTGTCATTGGTCACAGGAGTGCAGAGATTGGTACAGGAGTGAAGAGATTGATAAAATCTTAACATGCTTAAACATTAAATGGTAAATGTTTTATCATGGTTACTAAATACAGACTGAGAGTAAAGGACTTAAAAATATTTGTTGTCCTTTCATAAACTAGAACTAAAACTTAGTGAAAATGTATACATTAACTTTGGAACAACTTTTTGTTGTTGTTGTTGACTGTTCAATATAGCCTTCAATCTCCATTGGACTTCTGATTTTTATACTTCACGATAATATGTGCTTAAAGCTTTGCCTACTTTCATTTAATTTGATATGTATAGAAAAGAACAGTCTAGTGTTGTTAGAAAATTATGTAAGTGTGATAACCAAAAGATATGTACCACTTTTCTTTCATCAAGCACATCTGTTTAACAAATAATCTGTGATTAGTAAATGCTCCTATCTTAAATATCCCACTCAAACATGTCTAACTACAAAACTGAGTATTCCTTTATCAGTGTAGAAGTCACAGTAGTATATAAACCCTGCTAGAACTCAAATCTTGAGTACTTTCAAGAGATTAAAATAGCAAATAAAGGTTTGCAAGATAAATCCGTGAGGTATAGAACAGAAAATAATTACATTTAGTTCATGCACTTAATTCACAGCTTCAGAGATCTGAACTTCTACCAGTTGGTTTGGGGAGTGGTTCTGTGTACAGTAAGAGCAACACAGACAAATCTGCAAAATAATGAATCCAGTCCTGCTTCTGTTCAGTAGAGCATTAGGGCTCAGGCACATTTTCTCAGTCTCAGCATGAAAAAGTTAACAGTTGGCACAATAGCTAAATTTGAAATTGCCCAGTAAATGATCCATAATTTGTTTACATAACCTGTTAATGCTAGATGTACCTACGGATTGTGCCTCTCCATATGTCAAAAGAGCGGAAAATCTGTGAACCAAATCTCTTGATAAAGATTATATAGTGAGTGTCTTGTTAAGTAAATACCAGTTAATACTGTGGTTCTGAAAAGTGTTTATGCATATGTAATGGTTTTATGATCCTCCTGGGAAGAAAAACTATTGAGAAAGCAATGAGAGTGCTCTAATCAACCTGTTTCATTTATACATGTGTATCAGCTATGGATTATAGGCAATCAAACAACAGATATTGTATATGTACCTCCAGGCAATGAAATTCAGAGATCCTAGAAACATTCCTTCAAGAATTCCATGTGCAACATAAAGTCCCTTACTGTTCTGATAAGTCACTTATTTCTAACTTAATTCCAAATTGAAAAGAAACAGAAGTTTGCCACAAAGTGTTTCCATTCACTCACATCCTACCTACCAAATGTCTGCAATGTTTCAAGTTGCATTTGGGAATGCAAGGAACTTCTATTTAGAAGAAATACAAAAAAGGGATGTTGAAGTGATATCTTTTTTGTGTTGTCATTCTTGAATTTTTTGTGTGTCTGTGCTTGTGTCTGTGTGTCTGTGTTAATTTTCTTATATGTCATGTTCCTCCACACCATGTGGTGTCGCAAAATGTGTTTTTGTGACTAGCTGCTGAAACTTGGAAATTAAATAAGTTATTTTTGCTACAGAACCCAAATATCTCTGCTTCCAATTGCCATCTTTATTTGAAGTGACAATTCCAAAATTTAACTTATTCTTCCCTTTCTCTTTTTTAAAAAAAGTATTTGGACTCCAGGTATATGTCAAATAATTGGTCTGGAAGTTAAAATCTGGAAGATTTGGAAGACTGGTTACAGCATATATAGTATACCTAATAACTGCAAGTAGGTATCTAAATTTGTCTTGGAACAGTAAAGGGTGAGCATTACTGTTTGGAATATTCAGAATTGCTCTGTCACTAATACTTGCAACAGACCTAGAATATTGCAGAAAGACATCTTAATGCATTTCTTGAGGCAACTTAGAGTAAGTTTGTAATTGCCTGAACAATTTATTGACAACTGCTATGAACAAAACATGGAAGCAACCCTGAAACAGTCTACCGTTTCCCAAGGGACCAAGCATGCTTTGAACTAACCTTAGCCTAAAACATGTCACTGTAGGGATTTTCATACCCTAGAGCTATATAATCTGAACTAGATTCTTCAGTAATTTCTATGAACCAAAATTTAGCATGTCAAAATAGAAGGTGTCCATACAGAAAAATCACAAACTCTGTTCCATGAGGACAAATTAAACGCTTTTCTCAACCAAAAATGTAAAATAGAGTAATTTTAAGCGTGCAAAAATACTTTTGTATTTGTTTGTTGTCAAGAAAATGCATAGAAAATCTCAATGAAATACAAAAGTAATTCCAAATACACTTGGCAAATTAACTCACATAGTAGATAATCATGTGTTGGTAGGAGAAAAAAATCTCAACAACTACTTAAAGACATCATTTTTCATGTCACCAGATTTTAAGCAAACTTTTTGGAAAGGAGTGTTTTCATGTTAATTGGTCCCCACAAATTATGCACTACTTATGACTTAGACCAGTTTATTTTATAGTTTGATATATTTACTGTAAGTTTTGAATACTCAGGCTCTTTGAATATCTGCTCCTTGCCTTCAATTTCAGTGCCTATATTTGGAGCAACTTCTCACTCTATTATGTGCTGAACTTGTGATATCACATTAGGTAGATCAAAGGGCTCTTTCTTGCAAAATTGTCCAAGCTGATTTTAGGAAAAGACTCATAAGAGTTTGCACTTGCTTTCCCAAATTTAAAAATTGACCAACCAAACAGGCTATATATTTTGCCTGAACATTGGATTGTAAATTAATTTCTATCACTACTAGGTAGGTGTTACAGACATAAATTATAATATAGGTTTGATCAATGATTTTCAGACAAGAATGCAATCTAGGAATGAAATAACATTAATTAGGCAGGAAGCTTATGAGAATTTAATTTTATTGAAAGACCATTTATTTGTCTGTTTTTTTTTAGGGTGGGATTTAATTGTGGTTTTGTCTTCAGACAAGCTGAACACTGCAGTAGTCCTAAAGAAAAATGCAATTACAGTGCAGGTACTAGTATGTGTTTTCCTATTGCCTGCTGTGTGAAAAGCTGAAGTATTTCTTTTACTTCTATAAAGGATCATTATCTTTGAACAGATTGCATTGATGATCTGCCATGTCCTGTATAGGGTTAGTTCTGTTCACTCTGTCTTTCAGCAGGCACCTTTTTAAGTGCTTTTGTCCTTCCATGTTACAAGATTTTATAGTTTCTAGAAACCATGTGTTTGTCCTAGACAATAATGTTTTTTGGCAATCTACAGTGAAGAAAACAGACATGTCTCTTAAAATAGAGTGTAAAAAAAAGACATGAAAATTATATGACCCTTCTGTAATAGAAGTGCAATAGATTCCTCAGAAGTGTCTCAGAATTACACAATGGCAAGGGTTGGAAGGGACCTCTGGAGATCATCTAGTCCAACCCCCCCTGCTAAAACAGGTTCACCTGGAGCAGGTGACACAGGATCATGTCCAGGTGGGTTTTGAATGTCTCCAGAGAAGAAGACTCCACAATCTCTCTGGATAGCCTGTTCCAGTGCTGTCATCTGCAAAGTAAAGAAGTTTTTCTTCATGTTCAGATGGAATTTCCTGTGTTCAAATTTATGCCCGTTGCCCCTTGTCCTGTCACTGGGCACCACTGAGAAGAGTCTGGCCCTACCTTCCTGACGTCTGCAATTTAGATATTTATAAGCACTGACAAGATCCTCTCTCAGTCTTCTCTTCTCCAGGATAAACACACCCAGGTCTCTCAACCTTTCTTCATAAGAGAGATGCTCCTGTCCCTTAAACATCTTTGTAGCCCTTTGCTGTACTCTCTCCAGTAGTTCTTTGTCTTTCTTGAACTGGGGAGCCCAGAACTGGACACAG
>VZRW01006069.1:14804-66338 GCA_013398125.1 Aegotheles bennettii | reverse complement strand
AGCCCAGACCTGGACACAGCACTCCAGATGTGGCCTCACCAGGGCAGAATAGATGGTGAGGATAACCTCCCTCGACCTGCTGGCTACACTCTTCTCACTGCACCCCAGGGTGACATTTGTCTTCTAGGCCATAAGGGCACAACGTTGGCTCATGATTTACCTGTTATCCACTAGGAATTTCAGGTCCTTCTCCTCAGAGATGCTTTCCAACAGCTCAACCCCTATCATGTACTGGTGCATGGGGTTATTCCTCCCCAAGCGCAGTACTCTACACTTGCCCCTGTTGAACTTCGTGAGTTACCTCTCCGCCCAACACTCCAGCCTGTCCAGGTCTCGCTGTTTGACAGCATAGCCTTCTGGTGGACCAGCCACTCCTTCCAGTTTAGTATCATCAGCAAACTTGCTGATGGTACACTCTGTCTCGTCATTCATGACTATTTGAAAAGGGCAGGACCCAGTACTGACCCCTGGAGAACACCATTAGCTACAGGCTTCCAACTGGACTCCACATCACCTATCACAATTTTCTGAGCTCTGCTGTCCAGCTAGTTCTCAATCCACATCACTGTCCACTCGTCTAATCCACACTTCTTAAGATTACCTGTGAGGATGTTATGGGAGCCCATGTCAAAAACCTTGTTGAAGTCAAGGTAGACAATATCCAGTGCTCTCCCCTCATCTACACAGCCACATCATAGAAGGCTATCAGATTGGTCAAGCATGATTTCACCTTGATGAATCCATGCTGACTACTCCTGATAGTCTTCTTTTCCTCCATATGCTTGGACATGACATCCAAAATGAGTTGTTTCATCACTTTACCGGAGATGGAGGTGAAGTTGACTGGCCTGTAGTTTCCTGGGTCCTCCTTGCCTTTTTTAAAGACTGGAGTGTCCCACCATGAAAATCCAAATATGGATTGGTATAATAGATTTGTAATCATTGGTGTCTTCCAATGAAGACATTTTTCATCAGAAGTGAAAAACAGATTGTCTGTACTTTGAACTGAGCAAATTTTTCTCTCTTAAAGTGTCAGACAGGCAAAAGAGCTCTCCCCAACCAACTTCATTGATATAAAGTGTATGTCACAGTCTATAAGAAACATAGTTCCTCTTAATCCCTACTGACTATCAAATCCCAGTTTCAAAACAATTCTCATTTGCAGTTGTATGTCCAATGAAAAGTTGGTTTTGATTAAACGTGTGTATTTAAAAAAAACCTACTGAATAAATCCTTTGCTTTTGGGCATGGTGGAGTGGGAAAGTTCCCTGTTATCTCTTTTTCTTCCTCTGTGATATTAGTAAAAAGAAAATGTAATTTTTAATTTTTTTTTTCCTATCAGAAACTGGGAGATCTCACCTAATTAAAAAGCTCTTTCTCTTGAAGTTACAAAATCACCTCCAAAAAACCCCCCAAACCCAACAAAAAACTAACCCACAAAAAGCATAACAAATATAGAATATATTTATGTAAAACATATAAAATATATGTGGGAATATAATATGGATTAGCAGTTTTAGTGTAGCTTTTAAGGTAGCAAATTTAAGCTGCAGAGTGTAACCCTGAAACAATCAATGGTGTTCTATGGCCATGATCCTATTTTATAATCTTGTAGAAAAAAAAAACAGCCAAAATATGGACATTTCTGTGCAGAAAAATTAAAATGTTCACTTACTAACTGTGTAATTTTTGTTGTTAATAGTGATCTAAGGAAGAAGAAATTTACATGGGTCAAATATATACAATTGCAACAGTTCCCTCACTTTCTTCTGCTCATTTTCTACAGTGTGATTACATCCAACTGCAGTCTATATAATGTTTATGACATATAAAAGTCTATTCAAGCAATAAGATAATGTTTATGGGTTATCCACATCACTGTGTGATTCCCATCACACAGTGATTATGGAGGAAATTATGATGATTTAGATTGTTTGTTGTAAGTTGCTCTTTGCTTCTATTTATTTTTAGTTAAGCCAGAAGCGAAATATACCAGAGAATAAGATAAAAGTTTGTGAGGACAGATGACATGGACTCCTCTTGTGGGGTGAAGAGAAGACCCTTTATTGTGATATAACTCTGGTTTTTATAGCCCATGCCCCAGCCCCACAAAGCACCATGTAGCAGTATTTGATTCCCTTATTCTCATATAAAGTGTTGTTCTTTACCAGCACAAGCTTATTGTGTACTAGCCTTAAAAACATGTTTTTGTAAAAAAGCAATGTCCATACACCTGTTTTCTTCAAGGACAGTTTCTTACACTTTCCTCCCGGCTCCTTGCTTTCTTCTTGTGTTTATCTTTCCCATGGCTTGCGTCCAACCTGCTGTATAATGTCCATATCTCCATCCGTGGTGAGAACTTCGCTGCACCTATCCTCCACAAAAGTTTAAAACAGTAGATCTGAAGGATTAGGGTAAGATTCATGTGTAAGATATGTGTGCAATAGATGTTTTAATTCATGCCCATTAGTTACTCTATCAAGGCAACTGAAATTCAATAAAATAATAATGGTATGAGAAAGATTGTGTGTTCCATTTTTTGGAACACACTGTTTAAATACAGAAATTAATATTAAGTGAAAAAAATGTATTCTCAACCCTATTTCTGACTTGAATTTTCAGCCATAAAACCTTCCTCTCTTCATTCAATGTAAACTGCAAAATTCAAATTTCAATACACAATTAATTGCTTGAGCAAATATTTTTGTTCTGAAGAGAAAATCTTTTGATATTTATAAATAAAATTTGCTGTTTGCAAATTCTTCGGACTTACTGTTGATCACTGATTTTTTTTTCTGAACACATTTTTGTCTTTTAAAGTGGGACAGATTTTCGGCCATTTGAGTGCTACTGAGACATATGTCCTACAGAAAATGCCAGTCCAGCCTGGGCTACTGTGACAGCTATATCCCTTTTAGTTGCTTGGTTTCTGTTCAGATTAATTTGACATCTATAACTGAGATTTTTTGGTGAAACAGAAGAGGGGGGGTAGGAGGGGATGACACTGGGTAGCTTTTTTAAGGATAAAATAAACCAGAATAAACAAGGAAAGTCTTGGTAACTTTTCTCAAGGATAAAATAAAACAGAATCAAAATATTATTGTAATGTTGAGAAAAAACTATATTCTTAATGCACCTTATTTCTATTTTGGTTAGTAATTCAGGATTTCTATTTTGAAATTTCCAGTCAACAAGATGAATGTGTTTTTTGTCTAATGTTTGTTATGATATTTCTTATGTTTAATGAAATGTTGCAGTAGAATGTTAGAGATCTGTTAATGCGATGGAGCTGGTAATATAATAAGATAATTTAATTATTCCCTGAATATTGTTTTCAATATATGTGTGAGGATAGAGTGGAATATTGTCTGTAAAGAATGAATTTGCTTAGAATTTAGCTGTCTGTATACCAACAATAGATCGAAACTAAGATGTTTCATCTTGCACTAACACCTAAAATTTCAGTAATAACTATATCCTTCATTGGGAGCAGATACAGAATGATATGTGGAAGGAAAATATTACATCAATGTTTTATAAAAGCAACATAGAAGCATAAAATGAAACTAGGAGGAAGCTCAGAGGACATATCAGACTGCATTCTGCAGCTGCCTATTATTAAAAATTATTGAGGTGTTCAAAACTGGAATGATCCTGACTGGAAGACCATTGTATGGTGAGGAGCTGGTGATCCACATAACTGTTGACGTGAGTAGGAGCAGACCTGTGCTGTGCTGCACATGCAGCTCGGATATTCAGGTTTGTTCATTTAACAGTAGAAACAATGAATAAAATAATTTCATTTGAAGAAAAATTCTATAGTAACTTGAATGGCCAGAACAGGGTAACCCTTCATAGATAGGATCTTCATAAGTGTGCTGCACCAAGACTGAAGGCTCATTTGATGCTTCATGATTAGGGGGGATTCCCAGGGACATCAGACTACTTTTACTATCCTCTCTTTCTTTGTAGTGTTAATAATAAATAGTGAATGCTAATAAATGACATTTTGAATAATACTTTACAGAGTCTCAGTGCCTTTCTTACTGGAATCATAATAAATCAGCACCTCCTGGTGCAAGACAATAACTCATACTTAACATGAAGTACTAAATTAGAAAGCAATCAGGTTCATAATGAAGTATTTTTGGCAGCTACTTAATATTTTGCTAAGTAGAAAAATTCTAGTGGAATTCACCAAACATGTCTTTTTTCTACTAAAGGAGTATAACATTACTACGGAAAACCTCAGTTATATATGTGCACTGACTAAATAACTAGAAATTAATACATTCCTATAAATTTTACTGGCTATCTTTCAATGTGTCTATTCATAGAAACAATCCCTCATTGTTTTAGCTGTTTTATTCATCTTTCACTTAGCTTATCTGTAGGGGGTTGTTTTATTTTGTTCTGTTCTGTTCTCTTTTGTTTTGTTTTGTTTTTTTTCATTCCAGTGATATAGATCATAATTCTTTTCTTTTTTTGCAAGCTCACAGAAAACTGTTATTTATGGTTATTATATATAAAGGCTCATGCATGCTTGCACATTATAGCTATTATTTAGCTAAATGCCTGAGGCATCTGACAGTTCCTGGAAAGTCATAAACCTTTTTTTATAATTATTCTATAATTATATATCTTTGCAAGCTCTGTTGCTCAGCACCTGTAAAAAAACAAGGTTGAATTGTCAATCAAATTTTAAACTGGTGGTGTATTTGCATGATAATCACAGTCAAAAATGGATCATAATGGAACAGGCTGCAGTACTAATAATAAGACAGAGACTTATGCTTAGTTTTTCATGGAGGAATTTTTAAATGTTTTTTGTTGATTTTTCTTAGAAGACTATTATCTACATTAAAATGTTAATTTCTTTTTACAATAGAACAGTCAAAACTTACCCATTTATTTCTTTGTCTCTTTTTCTTAGATAAAAACAAGATTGGTTATTCAAGCTAGTAATAAATTTTGAGAGTGATGGTGTGGGTTTTAGTTGGGGTAGAGTTAATTTTCTTCATAGTATGGACTGAGCAAGCAGCTGTGTGGGGCTTAGTTGCTGGCTGGGGTTAAACCACGACAGTGTCTTTAAAAGTATTCACTAAATAAAGGCAGATGAATTAATCTAAATTAATTGCATTTCATGAATATTTTTCACAGTCTGAAGACTTTCCAGTGTTATGAGAAACCATTCTCTTACCTCAGGTAGCTATCGGCAGCTTTGAAAATGAATTAATTCAAAACAACCAGATTAGAGACATAGAATTTGGACATTATTACAGAAGCAATGTGAACATATATCTGGCTTTAAAACTATCACATGACATCTGAAATGTCATGTCATGTGATTTCTCAAATACGTTAATGCTTATTCAAGTAATTGTTGGAATTTTTTTTAAGGGCAATACATTTGACTTTGACAGTTGCAACAAAGAAATATGCACTGTTCACAGAGTTCTGATAGCATTTCACTTTAGATTTAGGTTTTTTAGAAGGCTACACAAATATACATTAACTTGTAAACATCCCATAGAAGAACAGGAGCAGACATTATACTACTGAAGAATCATGCTTCTAGAGTAATATGTATTTTCCTGTGTGGGTTGCATTGGAAAGCATTTCATAAATTCTGTACATAGGTTGCATCTGAACACAGAACAGGTTGAAACAAAACCCTTTAACTATCAACATGCAACAATTCATCCCCTGATCAAAGTCCTGGTTCTTAACTACTAACATTTAAAGTGCATCTTTTCACATAGGATTCAACATACCTTTATTGTACTGGACGGGATGATTGTTGGTTAGGACTGTCTATATCACCTGAGCCATCACTAAGATATTGGCAGTAGTTGCTTTTTAACCTCTGACACAAGTACCATTTAATTTACCTTAATGATTTAACAGTACAGGACCCAGTATCAGACAGACACAGTATCACAGGACTGCACATTGCTCTTTTAGCTCTGATTTTCATCATCAGTGTTTGAAAGTCAAACTTTATACCTTTGAAAACAATAGAGTTCACTGGGGATGACTGTTGATTTCCTCTTCGCTAAAAATTTTCTTGATGGTGAACACATGCATTGTATATTTGTTCTGTTTTGGGTTTCGAGACACAGATTCTGTTATAAAAGACTTACATCTTCTCCTAGCTAAATTTGTGATATCAATGATTAGCTGTTGATTTCATCCTTTTTGTAAAATGTCACTCCAAGGAACATTATTTACCAATTACAAATGATTGTTTGTTGCAGGCATCTATTTTCTATATTTTCTACTCTCCCTCAGGCATCTTTGGAGCTGTAGTACTTGTAGAAGCCAAATGTAGCAAGAGCAGACATCTGTATTCTCTCAGTCTTACCTGTGTATTTTAAGGACTAATATTTTTTTAGGAGAACTAGGTCAGAAAACAACATTTGTGTTCTGAACTCCAAAGATGTCTTGATATGCATCAGGCCACAAGGAAATGACTGGTGTGATTGTCCATATACAGAATGAAGAAATTGGTGCATATCGGCACATGTGCATAATGTCAGGATCTTTTTGATTCATATATAATCTCTGCTTAAACTATGATGATTCATTCAGTAAAAAAAAAATAAATATACAAACAAAACCCCAAAAACCTGACTGCAGAAAACCCATAGAGTATGTGTTAACTGTTTTGTTTACTGAATCTATTCTGGTTATGGATAGGATTGAAACTTTTACTTTAATCTAAAAATGTCAGTACTACTAGAGAATTACCCTTTAAGAACTCTTTGATTCATGCCTTTACTCTGAGACTGAGAGGCTGAGGTGCAAGTATATTTGAGCCTGCAATTTGGTATGTATTTGTACTAAATGAAATCTAGAGCTTATATCGAGTTGTAGTTTTCCTTTAAAAAAAAGGGTTAGGGCTAATATGACAGTTTCCAGCATTTATTTGGTCATATTAGAAATTCAACCAGAACACTAGAAGACGTCTAGAAATCTAATCCAGTTTGGTTAATTAATTGCTTTGGAGGCCCAAAGAGGTCATTAAAAATCAACATGGATTCTGGGCACTTTTACATATATATAAACTCTCCCCATTGTACAGTAAGTGTACCTCAAGGGCTTTTCCATATTCTAGTAAAAGTACTTTTTGACAAATCCACTCAAATTGCCCCTGTGAACCAGATGTCTCTGGTCTTGCCTTCATCAGCAAAAGTAGTGTAGTATTTTAGTTACTGCTGCTGCTGCTGCTAATATCAGCATTTAGAGAGGAGGAAGAATGTATGAATGAAGAGTAGATTTCTAAAGTCAATTAATGCCATTTTTAGTGCACTAAAGTTCAGCTGGATTCTCTGGAAGGGGAAATTCTATAGTATTTTCTGCAGTGCCTGTTAATCTCTGAGGAACCAAAGACTGTCATGGTTTTGAAAATTGAATTATTCAGAATTACACTTGGTAAAGGTATATATACTAATAGCAGTACTGGAAAAATCATTCCCTGACAATAGCAATAATCTGAATTCATCTCACAATCCCATCCAATAATGGGAAGAGGATGATAATATTGAACATTGCCAAACTCAGTGAGCATTGGCTTACTTTGCTGATTCCCTAAAAGGATCCTACTCTTTCTCAGCTTGCTAGTGAAATTGCTGAAATCAGAATTACCTCTTTTTTTTTACATAAATGTTTACCAGTGGTGTTTTTCTTCACCTTAGCTGCAGAATCATACAGTATTAGAAATATATAAATTATACTGCAGCCAATTAAACCAATGCCCTTGTTAAAAATGAGAAGCAAATGAGACTCAGCTATGTACGTATGATTGCATACAGATGAGGGATTTAAGGAAAACTGCACTTTCTGATAGGGAAAAAAAAGTAAGACCTGACACATACAAGGATGAATATTGCCAAGCTGCTTACTTGACCTGTTTGAAAAGGGGACGTGGTTTGGAATTGAAAGGTTCAAGTTCTGTTTTATCAAATAACTGAAAACTCAGAAGCTCTTTCTAAAGAATAATCTGGATCTATCCTTGAAAATATAAAACCTAGACATAATTTTTTATTTAGACTGCCAGGTCTTTCTCTCTTGGTTAGGCATTGATTTTGTTCTATTTTTTTAAGTTTGTACTGTTGCAAAGGTTTATGTCAACACTAAGTGGTGTGTGTATTGTTGACAGTTAAAATGCAAAAAACCCAAAACTTCACAGATTTTTTTTCTTAAAATGTTGTTAACTCTGACAACTGCCCCACTGCTGCATGGCAGATGGTCATAAATCCAGCCAACTTTTGGTCACAGATCACCTTGTCCAAAACAGCAAATGAGGCATTAGTTTTATGTAAAAAGTATTGCTTAATTTTTAGACCCATATTTTGTGCCCACAAAATTGTGAGCAAAATGAAGAAAATTTTTCTGTCCAGCCTGACAGATTTTTGTGGCATCTTTATTCTCTTGTTCTCTCCTTCTAATCAGATTCTCACACCTGTTACCAGACTGTTATGCTTGTCAAAACCAATAAAAGCAAATGGTTTTAATTGTTAAGAACTTTCCTCAAGGCAGGACCATTAGGAAATCCTACTTATCATCTGACAGGCCATCCAAAATCTATTTGCTGTTGTAGTCTGTAGCAAGACGTTTTTTGCATCCAGTGTTGGAAGGCTACTTTTTAATTTTGGCCTTGCTTTCTGCACCATAAAAAGTGTGTCATAATTCAAGTGCTGAATTTACTACCTGATATCTAGAAGCTGTTTGTTTTAATGCTATTACAGTATTGCTGAACAGAAATGAAGCTCATGCTATATCAGACTACTCTTGCAGTTTCTCTGCATTCGTAATTTTGAATGGCATGTTGAATAAAATAATTACCTCAAAAGCATAAAAAAATTTGTCAAAAGTGTCAACATCTCTAAATGCATTTGGTGAAACCAAAATATTTTCAAGATGATGAATGTGTTTTTTAAAATTTTTTTAAACCCCAGTAAATATCAGTAAAGGCAACCCGTCATTGGTACTCCCTAAAAATATATTTGAAAAGTAAATGTTGTAGTATTCCTAACTATTTTAAAATAAGGTCAAGTACATGGTTTTCTTGTTTACAAGTAAAGAAAAACTGGCAGGTGAGGAAGTGATTGCTGACGTATACATATAGAAAGATCTGAAAAATATACTTCATACAGTCTGAGTAGCTCGATGTTTGTATTGTATATTAAATATTTACCTAAAATACTTTTGAAATAAAATACTCTTAAATAGTGTATCATTGGCTAGGAGAAAGCATTTTAAATTGTCTCTTCTTCCTATCCCTCTTTTTCGTAATTAATTTCCTAGTACTTTCCAAAAGTTAAAAACATAATGTGTGAAAGATCCTACATGAATTATTTTCATGATGGCCACACTCAAAGAGTTTTGTTCAACGGCTCAAAGTCCAAGTGGAGATCAGTGATGAGTGGCATTCCTCAGGGGCTGGTACTGGGACCAGTTCTCTTTAACATCTTTGTCAATGACATGGATGGTGGCATCGAGTGCACCCTCAGCAAGTTTGCTGACACCAAGCTGTGTGGAGCAGTTGACACGCTGGAGGGAAGGGATGCCATCCAGAGGGACCTTGACAGGCTTGAGCAGTGGGCCCAGGCAAACCACATGAAGTTCAACAAGGCCAAGTGCAAGGTCCTTCACCTGGATCGGGGTGATCTCACATACAAATACAGACTGGGCAGAGAATGGACTGAGAACAGCCCTGAGGAAAAGGACATGGGGGTACTGGTTGATGAAAAGGTCAACATGAGCTGGCAATGTGTGCTTGCAACCTGGAAAGCCAATGGTAACTTGGGCTGCATCAAAAGAACTGTGACCAGTAAGTTGAGGAGGGAGGTGATTCTCTCCCTCTACTCCGCTCTCACGAGACTCCACCTGAAGTACTGTGTCCACTTCTGGTGTCCCCAACATAAGAAGGACATGGAGCTGTTGGAGAGAGTCCAGAGGAGGGCCATGAAGATGATGAGAGGGTTGGAGCATTTCTCCTATGAAAACAGGCTAAGAGAGTCGGGGTTGTTCTGCCTGGAGAAGAGGAGGCTTGGGGAGACCTTAGAGCAGCCTCCCAGTACCTGAAGAGCACCTGCAGGAAAGCTGAAGAGGGACTTCTTACAAGGACATGTGGTAATAAGACAAGGGGAAATGGTTTCAAACTGAAAGAGGGTAGACTTAGATCAGATATTTGGAACAAATTCTTTACTGTGAGGGTGGTGAGATATTGGTGCAGGTTGCCCAGAGTAGTTGTGGCTGTCCCCTCCCTGGAAGTCTTGAAGGCCAGGTTGAATGGGGCTTTGAGCAACCTGGTCTAGTGAAAGGCGTTCTTGCCCATGGCAGTGGGGATGGAATCAGATGATCTTTAAAGTTCCTCCCAAACCAAACCATTCCATGATTCTATGATTCTCTAATGTAGCAAGGAGGTAATTTATGCACAGTGTTTTTTTCACAATGACAAAAAAAAGCACCCACAGATAAATAAAGTTCTGTCAGATTCACCAGCCAGCTTTCAGAAAATTAGTCCATTAGGTACATTTAACACTCCATCTGAAGTGTTATATACTAGAAGATGCTCCAGACAACATCTGGTATGATGTCTATGCTAAGTAACTAACATTTCTGCAGACTGTAAAACCCAAAAGAGACCTGACATTGCTGATCACTTTCTGCTACTGCTTATTATAACAATAACCTTAGAACCAGAGAATCATAGGATTGTTTTGTTTGGAAAAGATCATCAGACCCAACCGTTAACCTAACACTTGCCAAGTCCAACACTAAACCATGTCCCTAAGTATCACATCTACACATCTTTTAAACACCTCCAGAGATGGCAACTCCACCACTTCCCTGGGCAGTCTGTTTCAGTGCCTGACAACCCTTCCAGTGAAGAAAATTATCTTAATATTCAATTTAAAACTCCCTTGGCACAATTTGAGGCCATTTCCTCTTGTCTTATCTTTTGTTACTTGGGAGAAAATACCGACACCTACCTCTCTACAACCTCCTTTCAGGTAGTTGTAGAGAGCAATAAGGTCTCCCCTCAGCCTCCTTTCCTCCAGGCAGAACATCCCAAGTTCCCTCAGCTGCTTCTCAAAAGGCTTGTGCTGTAGACCTTTCACCAGCCTTATTGCTCTTCTTCGGACAGGCTCCAGAACTTCAATGTCCTTGTAGTGAGGGGCCCAGAACTGAACACAGTATTTGAGGTGTGGCTTCATCAGTGCCAAGTACAGGGGGAAAATCGCTTCCCTAGTCCTGCTGGTCACCATCTTTCTGACAGAGCCAGGGTGCTGTTAGCTTCTAGGCCACCTGGGCACACTGCTGGCTCATATTCAGCTTCCTGTTTACCAATACTAGCTTGATGAACACTTCTTGGTGAGCACTTCTGCCAGCTCCCTCAGTACCCTTGGATGAATCTCATACAGCCCCATAGACTTGTGTCTGTCTAAGAGTCAGGTCCCTAATGTCTTGGATTACTG
Source organism: Aegotheles bennettii (assembly GCA_013398125.1). Classification (NCBI taxonomy): domain Eukaryota; kingdom Metazoa; phylum Chordata; class Aves; order Caprimulgiformes; family Aegothelidae; genus Aegotheles; species Aegotheles bennettii. Next base: position 54,852 of record VZRW01006069.1, on the reverse strand, counting down.
GGGCTTCATTCTGCTCCATTTCCCTGTCTTCCAGCTCAGGGAGCTGGGTACCCAGGGAACAGCTGATCTTACTAATAAAGACTAAGGCAAAGAAGACCTTAAGTACCTCAGCCTTTTCCTCATTCTTTGTCACTATGTCTCCCCCTGCATTCAATAAAGGATGAAGATTCTCCTTAGCCCTCCTTTAGTTGCTAATGTATTTATAGAAACATTTTTAATTGTCTTTTATGGCGGTAGCCAGATTGAGTTCTAGTTGGGCTTTGTCACTCCTATTTTCTCCCTACATAAACTCACAACATCCTTATAGTCCTCCTGAGTGGCCTACCCCTACTTCCAAAGGCCATATAGTCTCATTTCTTTTTCCTCAGTTCCCTCAACATCAGCTCTCTGTTTAGCCAGGGCGGTCTTCTCTCCTGCCAGCTCATCTTTTGACACACAGGGGTGACCTGCTCTTGCATCTTTGAGATTTCCTTCTTAAAGAACTTCCAGTCTTCCTGGACCACTTTGCCCTTCAGGACTGCCTCCCAAGGATTTCTGTCAACCAGCCTCCTATACAGGTCAAAATCTGCCCTCTGGAATTCCAAGGTGGCAGATTTGTTAACCCTACTCCTACTTCTCCAAGAATTGAAAACTATCATTTTGTCATCACTGTGCCTTAGACAGCCTCCAACTGTCACATCACCCACAAATTCTCTGTTCACAAACAGCAGGCCCAGCAGGGTGCCTTCCCTAGTTGGCTCACTCACCAGCTGTGTCAGGAGGTTATCTTCCACACACTTCAGGAACATCCAGGACTGTTCCCTCTCTGCTATATTGCATTTCCAGTGGACATCAGGTAAGTTGAAATCCCCCATGAGAAAAAGGGCTAGAGGTCATGAGACTTCTCCCAGCTGGTTGCAGAATATTTTATCTGTCTCTTCGTCTTGGTTGGGTGGTCTATAACAGACTCCCACCATTATATCTGCCTTGTTGGCTTTCCCCCTGATCCTTACTCATAAACACTCAACCCTATCATCACCATTATTAAACTCCAGAGAATCTAAACACTCCCTAACATACTCTACTGCCTCTCCTGCCTTGCCTATCCCTTCTGAAGAGGTTATAGACATCCATTGTGTGAGCAGTGTGAGTCATCCCACCATGATTCTGTGATGGCAACTATATCATAGTTTTTCTGCTGCACAATGGCTTCCAGCTGCTCCTGTTTGTTGCCCATGCTGCATGCATTGGTGTAGATGCACTTAGGTTGGGCCATTGATCCCACCACATTTTGAGTGGAGAAGACCTAATTACTACCTGCATTTTCTCAGGCACTTCTGTGGTTTGTAATCCATCAATAACATCTGTGTCTTTGCTGTTGCATGGCTCTCCATCCCCTACCTCCACTGAGACAGCAAACTGAAGGACCTTGCTAGCACACCATTTCACAAACATTGGTGTGTCACCTCCAGGCTTATCTCTAGCAAACCTGGTTTCATCCCCTTCCCCCTTCAAATCTAGTTTAAACTTCTTTTGATGAGCCCTGTTGACTCCTGTATAAAAATCCTTTTCCCCCTTTGAGACAGCTGTACCCCATCTGTTGCCAGCAGACCTGGTGTTGTACAAACCAACCCATGATCAAAAATTCCAAAACCCTGCCAGTGACACCATGCTCAGAGCCAGGTATTTATTGGCTGGCTCTTCCTATTTCTTCCCTCATCATTCCCTGCAACTAGAAGTTTAGAGAACATTACTTGTGCTCCTGATCCCTTAACCAGTTACCCCGAGACCCTGAATTCTCTCAATTACCCTCAGGCTTCTTGTGGCAATTTCATTGCTGCCTACCTGAAAAAACAGTAATGGATAGTAATCTGAGGGCTGTACCAGACTAGGAAGCTTTCTCTTTACACCTTTAACCTGGGCCTCAGGGAGGCAACAGATTTCCCTAAGAAGTGGGCCTAGCTTGCATATTGGACCTTCTGTTCCCTTCATAAGGGAATCTCCCAGGACAATGTCCCATCTTATTTTCTATTTCAAGGCAGTTTGATATGAGCTGTAGGGTGACATAACTTCAGTGACACCTCCAGGCTGGATGAATTCTCATCTTCCTTATCTCTTGGTGCCACTTGCAGGGTCTTGTACCTATTATGCAAGGTCACCTGGTAAGGTCGGGCAGTCACAGAGGAGACTCCTCCTTCCAGGCAGGAACTTTTTGTCATTCCCCCCTACTCCTTAAGCCACCGTGTTCAGACAGGCAGAGAGGATAGGGGATCCTCCGCATCGTGCATGCTGTCTGCTGTCTGCCTGTCAGGCCTGTTTCAGGGAAGGCAGGGTGTGATTCCAAAAGTCTCTCTCTTTTGCACTCCTTGATACTCCTCAACCTACTCACCTCCTCCCAGAGCTCTGTCACTAAGAATATGCATGGCAGAGATCAAAAAGACTTCAGATTGCAGTAAAACCTGTGCTGCTTCAGCTGGTTCATAGTGAATTGCACTCTCAATTGACTTATTAGCATTTGTCTTCCTGTGCTTTCATGACAGAGAATTCTACTTAAGAGATCTGTGGAAAGGCATAATTTCTTGAGCAGCTGTTTTAGATGACTGCTTAAATACTATATCTGGTAGAGGAATGTAATTGTGCTGCCATTCTTAGGGACCTGTACAGGCAAGAGGAGTGGGTCAAGAGGAACTTTAAGAAGTTCAACGGGGAAAGGCCAAGTCCTCCCACAGGCAGGAAGCACTCTGTGCAGCTGCACAGATTGGTGTCTGCCTGGCTGTGGACACTGCTGCAGGATGGGACCTGGGGGCCTTGAACATGAACCAGCAGTGTGCCCTAGCCGCAGGGAGAGCCAACAGTGCCCTGAAAGGTATTCACAAGGGCACAGACAGGACATTGAGAGGAGGGATTATCCCCTTATACTCAGCACATCTAGTATACCAGATACAATTTTGAGCTTCCAAATACAGGAAAGACATCAACAGATGCCTTATATGGTCTCTGACATCAGTGGTCCCTAATCATCCTAGGCCTAAGGTTGTCAGAGACTGGGGCATGTGCCTTGTGAGGAGAGGCTGAGGGACCAGGGCTTGTTTGGCCTGGAGAAGAGATGACTTTAAGGGGACCTAACAGCAGTGTGCCAGGACCTACAAAGCACTCTCAAGAAGACACAGCCAGACACTTCATAGCAGTGTATCATGGGAGGATGAGAGACATTTAACACGGTAGAGTCTGACTGGATGTAAGGAGAAACTTTTTGCCACTATGTGACATGGGTATGTTTCCTCCATGTAGTAAATAATAGAGTGAACCTTGCCATGAACCTCTGATAGGTTACACTTTTATCTGCAACCTAGACAGGTCAAGTACTGACCAGAGAGAGGTTGCCCAGGAGGGTTGCGCTGTTTCTTGCCCCAAAGGTTTTCAAGCCCTGGCTGATTAAAGTCCTCTGCAACCTGATCAAACCTGACAACCTATGAGTAAGAGGTTGGATTAAACCCTTTCTGAGGTGCCTTCCATCCAGAATTATGCTAGGAAAATTCAAAGCCTTTGCAAAGGATTGAATGTTCCACATTCCTAGAATATTACAAGAAATGAGAAACTCTGGATGCCAGGGAGTTCTCTGTTACAAATGTCACCTTTCCAACAGAAGTTGGTGATTCTCTTCCTGTTACTCATGCTGACTACTTGTAAGTGTTCTGAGTACTTCCACTGAAATTAGTATGGTTACTGTCAGAATAAGATATATAACCAGTGAGAAAGAATGGCAGAGATAAGCTGTCAGTGTTAGCTAAGCCTTGAGAGGCTTATCACTGCCTCTTCAGTTGTAAATTAAAGGGCAAAGACTTAAAAAGCAATGACACATTTTAACAAAGCAAACTATTTTACCTATTTTAAATTTTAATATTACCTAGCATTTGGACAAATCTTTGACCAAAAAAAAAAAAAAGAGAGAATTATGTTGATTCTAGTGTTTTTTCCTTATTCAAAAACTGATCTATAGTACAGTAATAAAAATAAAATTAAAAATATTTAAATTATGCCAAGTAGACCTTTTCTTATTTGACTAGTGTTTTCTATTATTATGATTTTATAGAGAGTTAATAGAGTTAAATTATGCTAGAGACATGTAAAATTAACCCAGAGACTCTCCCATATTAATGTGCATCATAATTTAACCTACAATACAGGTTCACCAGAGTAGAATTCTACTCATTAATATTCACCATGTAACCTGCTATGTGCTGGTGAAGAATGAGTCTTGTTGATTGAATGAATGTATTGATTGAATGAATCGTATGAATGAAGTAAATAAGAGTCCCATCTAATAACTTATAAAACTGATAAGTAATCATGTAGAGAGTTTACAAGTGAAAATTAATGTCTGCTACAATAAAAATGTGTCCAACATGAAAGAGAAAAAGCTGTTCAGTGTTTGGTCATTCTTCTGACTTTTTAATTTCTTTTTACTAGGGGTAAGGATTTCAGGTTCTTTGTTTAATTCTCACATAGTCAAATAAACAGTTGGGTTTTTTGGTAAGGTCTTTGTTACAAAGAACTGCATTTAAGTTATAGTGAAATCCTGTGGGAGAGAGTATTGATATTCCAAGTACTGATTGCATGAAATATTAAGTTTGAAACACAGTTGATTTATGCGATAAAACCCACACAGTCTAAAAATTTAAATTCAGTGTGCAACTGCTTAGACGGACAGGGTCACAGCCTTACAATACTAGCCTTAACTGCTGTGAGCCCATCACGTTAGAACTATTCAGGAGACTATATAGAAATACTCACATAATTTCTGGTATTCAGTATTGTGATATAAATACAAGATATCAGTGTAAAGGCTCCCTAAAAGAAAGATGATTTGTTTCCATGATTTTTGTTGTAGTGTGTAGTGCTGTGGATGTAGTCATGAAGACAGTGATGCAGTCTCTCTCTTCCTCCTGTGTGATAGGCTATATGCTGCACTGGCTTTTAGTAAGTGACAACATGATCTTTTCCATCCCCCTACTGCCTCCTCACTGTACCTGTCTGCATCTAGGAAATGAGGTTGGTACTGTCTTGTCTGAATTCTGAATATGAGTTTTGCTTATTTCTTAGGGTTTCTTAGGCAAACCTAAGTATTAAAGCATGTTTGTTACAGTTAAGACTGCAGTTTGATTGCATGCCTTCTATAAAATGAATGCCATGTTTCCCATGAAATACATAAATGCTTTAAATAGAGGAAGAATATCGTCAGCAAGGCTCACTACATTTTCTCTTTAAATGCAGTGGACACTCCTTTTGATACAGCCATCTGGTCTGGGAGGGGTGTTTATCCTCACACGTAGCACTGAGAACACTGGTGTCGTCTCTGCAATGAATGTCTCCCTAAAATCTACAAAGGGTTGTTCCCTCTGCCCATGAGAAGGACCATCACCCATTCACATTTTTCATTCTTTTGAGTGTAGGATCCTGAGTGCTTATAACTCATTTCTATATCAGAAAGGGAACTGATTTCATATCATAATATCACTACATTATCATTCTTTATGATCCCATGTAGTTCGCTGTCGAGTAGTGGAGCATCTGGAGTGGGTAATTTGACAGGGGAAAATTGTTAAATTCACATAGTTTAAATTGAATCAGGACTGAAGAGGTTTATTGCCACATAATTAATTTGTAATCAGTGGACTATATGTTGAGTATCAGTATTAAAATTACAACTGATAAATCACAATCCTAGACATTTAGAAAATATTTTCACATAAGTACAAACTTCTAAACAGTCCTCTCTACTAATCCTTAAGAGTTCTGTGAACACAAACACACACAGACACGATTGCATGCCCACTCACCCCCTCTCAGAGGATGTGTGGCTCAAAAGCACACACTCTAGCTCCTCACACCACCTTCGGCAGCCCTTCAATGCACACATACAATAAAAGTGCACCCCACAAGGTGACATACATACAACTGAGGTGTGGATCCCTCTCTGTTGCACTCTGGCATGTTTATGTCTCTGAGAGGAAGCAACTCCATCAGACATGGACAGGTGCCAGGAGGGTGACTCCTGGCAATATCAAAACAGATTTTCATTGCTGTTCTGTTACCCTCTCTTTTGCCTCCATCATTGCAACTTTTTATGCTCCTTCATATTTCTCAAGTTGAGTTTTAATTTGTTTCAAAAGGCTTTTGATATTCCCCTGGTTGCTGTTTAATCTAACAGATGTTTGTTGTTTTCTTCTTCTTTAGTGTCACTAGGTTTAGGAAAATTACCTTCCTAGACAGTTTTGGATGGTCCACTCAACCACACACTTGGCACACTGGATCTTATCTTATCAACTGCTGTTATCCAGGCCATTTAGCACAGTCCTGTGTCCTAGTCCAGGCACACCTGCCAAAAGTTTGTTGCCTCTGCCATAAGCTCTTAATAGAAGTCTTTAGCTATATGCTCTGTTATCAGTGGCATCACAACCCTACTTTGGATAGGCTTACAAAACATAAGAATGGTGACATTGGTTCAGGCCATAGGTCTGTGTGATGAGCAGCAGTTGCCAACAGCTAATGCTTAAGAAAGAATATCAGAACAGGGCAAATGTAGTGATTCTTCTTGAAAATCCTCTCCCTGCCTCTAACATTTGTGGTTTAAAGATATCCTAAACCATAAATAGCATATTTTAAGCTGACATACCTCAATTTCTCTTTCATGACAGTCTTAAGCCTCCCATGAACCCACACTGACTTTTGTCATGTACAGCTTCCCATGGCAAAGAGTTACACAGCTTAATGACATGTTAAGAATCATCTCCTTTTGTTGCTTTCTTGTATTGTAAAGGACAATGAACAGCTGATTCATATCACCCCTGTACAAGCAAATCAATAGACATCCTCAGTCAGCTGCTTTCCAGACTGAAGCATCCTACTCCATTTACCACTTTTTAAAGTTTTCTTATTGTCCTGTTCTGACCCTCTTCAGTTCAGCTGTATTCTTTTTGAGGTAGGACATGAGAAAAGCAAAAATTATACATAAGGCATGCCTGATATGGAAGAAATTCCCAAGTTCCTGATTCCTAATTGTTCTTCACATCAAGCTGAACACATGCTTGTTCTTGGTAAAGTTCAGTATTGGTCATTGCTCATATTTTCCTTATGATTACTTGTTCCATTACTTGTGATGCAGCAAAGAGTTCTGGTACCTAGGAGTCTCCTTGCAATGGAGAAATCCTAAACTATCATGGACCATGTACTCTGTTTCCTTTCTTGGATTAAATGCATTGTTTACTTCAACAGTATATCTTATTTACTTACATTTAATAGTGCTATCTTAAAAAATGTAATTAATAAGAATTTAAGTGGATAAAGATTGGGGGAAATACACATTTTAAAATTTTAGCTCCATGGTATCTGTTTTTTTAAAAAATAAATATAAGTGGAACTCAGTTGAGGAAAGGGTATTGTAGATATATTGCAGACTTTAAACACAAAATAAAACTACCGTGTGTTCAGCTAGCTCATCAGGCATGAATCTGATGCTAGGGAGCTCAAGAAATTGAATTGTGGTATGAACTTTTCCATGGATTTTAAGACAAGCAGTTTTGAAAGATGAGTTCAAGTGATCATTTTGATCATTTTCTATCATTTGGAATGTACATAAATGAACAGATGTTTCAGAAAAGCTGGAGTGGTTCTTACATGCTACCATGTGTTTTTCTTTTTTTACATGAAACTGAAGCTATTAAAGCTATGAATACCAGTGAATGCTGAATAGAGGTCTGCCTTCAGATACAATAACAATTAAATTTTTAGTAAATACAATTCATTCTTAGTCACTGTCAAACTTTTGGCCTTCAGATTAATTTGGCAATTTTCCTTGCCTTTTTTTCATGTGGAATACTGGGAAATCAGACTATATATTTATGAGTGATCATAGAAGTCCCTCTCTCTTTCTAAGCAGTCTGTTCATGACTGATACATCCCTACTAAAAAATATTAAGAATTCTAGTTGTATATCAGTATTTTATCTGGGGTATTCAGTAGAAGTTTTCCATTATAAATGGAAACCAAGCACATTCTTCCCATATCTATGTATTTTTTCATTTCAGTTCCTTTCCCTTTTCCTTTCTCCATTATAAATGGAAAACAAATGTTTCTTTCCCACATATATGTATATATATTTCCCAGTTCAGTTACTTCCCTTGTTTCTCTCTTCAGAATCTCTACAATTTTTTTTTTATTATTTCACTGATCTCACCTCTAACTGTTAAAATTGTCCAGTTTTAGAAGATATATTTTCATCTTCAAAATGTTAATATGTCAATAGTTCAAAAAATGCAAGCTGATGGACACCTCCATTTCTCATGGAAACTTTACTTCATGTTACATCCGTTCTACAAGCTAAACAATTCCTCTGAGCAAATTAATAAGCCAGGGAGCATTGCTACTTATAATATCTGTGCTTGGTTCTGGCACTTCAGGATTCATTGTCATAGGTCTTCAAAGTATTCTAGTATTTGGTAAGTTTTAGGGAGTTTACCCAAAAAAAATGGTAAACTATCTGGCCGTTTTTTTTTTAAAAACATGGAAACTTATTGAAGGTGTTTTGGTGAACATATAGATATATGTAAAAGGAATGGGGCAGAGCATCCAAACTTCCCTGATGTAGAAAAAGACAATACTAACTCAACAGAGAATAGCCTTGCAAAAACATGTCTACCTTCCAACAGTTTGGTAGGTTACTGAGGAAATGCTAAGGGAATTTTTAGACTCCTGCAGCCCTAGTCATGATCTATTTACAGGTATCCCATCTAAATGTCAATTGTGCATCTTGTCCTAGGCCTGGCAATGCAGTATTACTGAAGCCATACTATCAGAAAGATAGGTTGCAGGGGTAGAACTGGTAGAAGCACTGCTGTTAGTGAGTCGCAGTTTTGCAGAACTACTCTGGCTTTGACTGTGGCAATAAATCCATATTTATGATTATCTTTGCAAAGCCTTCTCCCATAAAATGGTTTCTTAGAAAGCGTTTGTTAGAAAGTTCCCTTTGTTAGTTTTCTAGTGCTATTATTTAAGTGGTAATAAATGCTCTACAATTCTCTATGTCAAAATGAAACCTTGATCCAGACTCAGTTAACGATCTGATTCCAATTAGTATTTTGGTATGTGTTTCCTGTGAATTCCTTTCACAGCTGGAATTGCTGGGAGAAGAGCTTCCTACTAATTTTTTATGCTGTCTGTACTACTTATTCATACAGTCTAGATCTCTTTATGACTTTTCATAATTTTAATTTGCATTAGGTCTTTCATAAAATTATCTACATTACAGCAATGTTCCTATCTATCCGATCACCATAAATTATATAACAATGTCGGTTCATGTATATTGTTGTGATCTTACAGCTATGGATGTTTGTTTTTGTTAAATCTTACCTGAATCTTATAATTTTAATATGGTCCTCAGAAGGATATACTAAACAAAGTTTGTCAGTATGTGATGTGAATTCAGAGGAGAGTATGAAGATTTGAAAAGTACATGAAGAAAAATTGGTGGTGTTAGACTGTTCTTTTCTCCTGAAAATCTGACTTTGTTCAGAGCACTTAGTTACATTCTCCAAGCAATTGACCTAAACTCACTACAAGAAAGACATTGAGGTGCTCAAGTGTGTCCAAGGAAGGGCAATGAAGCTGGTGAAGGGTCTAAATCAGAAATCTTATGAGAAGCAGCTGAGGGAACTGGGATTGTTTAGCCTGGAGAAAAGGGGAGACCTTATTGTTCCCTACAACTACCTGAAAGGAGGTTGTAGCGAGGACAGTGTCAGTCTTTTTCCCAAGTAACAATCAATGGGACAAGAGGAAATGGCTTCAAGTTGTGTCAGGAGATGTTTAGACTGGAAATAAGGCAAAATTTCTTCACCAAAAGGGTTATCAAGCATTGAAGTAGGTTACCCAGGGAAACAGTGGAGTCACCATCCCTGAACGTATTTAAAAGACATGTAGGTGTGGCACTTAGGGACATGGTTTACTGGTAGACGTGTCAGTGTCTGGTTAATGGTTAGACTCGATGATCTTAAAGGCCTTTTCCAACCTAAATGATTCTATGAAATGGAGGAAACTGAATGATTGCTTTAGATCTTCCCTTTGCCATTTTATTATACCCTTATGGTTGATAAATAAATTGTCAAAACCCATTCCTAAGCATTCTTTAAGCAGTGTGAAATCAACATGATGGAAAGGGCTAGACATTCTAGATCAGATTGTCTTATTTGTGTGAGGAAATGTCTTTTATAAATTGTGATCCAAAGTAATATTACTCTTGATTCATACAGTATGTATCCTCTGTGTGTGAAGACGTTTTCAGTAGAATCAGCTAAACCTCTACGTCCAGAAGTTCTTTGGTTCTTGTGTTCCACAGATTTACCTTTTAGATCTAGTATACTGGTTTTCTAGTGGTTTATTTCTTATCAGGATGAATTGTGTTGTAGTTTAGTAACATTACATATGAGTCCTGGCTTTTCTTTTAGTTCCTGGTACAAGGCTCAGGCTGCAGAATGTTGTTTGCAATGGATCTCCTGCTGTAGGCATCATGCAGAGAAGACATGCAGCAGTAGGAAACATATAGATGTTCCCATCAGACATGTCAAAGAGCAAATAAAGTCATCTTTATTTTCAGGTCTTATAACATAGTAATCGTAATCGTAATGATAGCAACAACAATAACAGTAATAGTAATAATAATAATAGTAATAATGTAACTTCATTAAATTAATTATTCTTGTGGTTTACATGACATTGCAATTGACTTTAGAGTATTGATGTAATTCTTTAAATGTAAAAAGCAATCCATTCTGGATCCACTAGGATGAGTTTGCTTAGGAATTTTACTTTGTTTTAGTTATAAACCAATTGAAATTGCAAATAATTTTTTGCTGATTTTTTTTTTTTTTAAAGTTAGGTGAGCACATCAGAATCATAATGTATATATTCCTTAATATAAAGAGATTCTTAATGTTTGAATTGTTTCCAAGAAATTAAGCTAAATATGGTAGACTGCTTAAAATAAACATTGAGAAAATAAAACTGAAACTTGAGACAAGATCCAGTTATTTCTTATCTGAGATTTTAGTCATAATTAGTGTTGAATGTTTACAGTTTGACCCTGTTTGACGGTTAAGAAATTTACCTCCACCTTTTATTTATGAATTTAGGTTAAAAAAAAAAATTGTAGAACAAATGTTTATCATTCTAAAAATGCAAATACCCTCAGTTACTTTTTATCAATGCCTTACAAAACAAACAAATAAAGAAACAAATAAACTCAGTATGTTATACATTACTACAGAGAATATTAATAATTTTGGCTAGAGGCATTACAAATTAGGAGGATAGAAATTTCTCTGGGGAAAATAGCTTCGGGGGTATAATAGACTTGGAACTTTCAACAGTGTGACTAATGAATTATCCAATTTTACCCCAAAGTGAAGTGCACATCTTCACTAATCACAAATAATCAGGAAACACTAATTTCATTTATCATCATGAATGGGGAAATTAAAATATGAAATGGGGATTAGACAGGGTAGAAATATTACTCTTAAAATCTGTTACACAGTACCATCTGTATGCTTTGTGCCAAACGTTGATTTAGTTTTACATTACATAATCTTACAACATCATAATTATGTCCCGTGTGAAGCGGGGAAGGAAAGGAATGCTGCCACCCCACTAGACAAAGTTAAGTCCGTGGCACATTTCCTCTGTACAATGGCTATGCTAGGAGGTGGTAAGATCTCCAAGCGTAGCAGTGTAAGTACAGGATGAAAGTCCTTCTCACAGGGCCATAGGGGCATCTCTGCTGGGGCACCTGGAGCCTCTCCTGCCCTCCTCCTGCTCTCCCCTAGGGGTTCACAGGGCTGTTTCTCACACAGTTCCCCTCAGCCCTGGCTGCTGGGCATTGTTTTGCCCCTTCCAATACAGGCTTTCCCTGAGGTTCCTGCCCCTGGCTGAGGGGCTCAGCTGTGCCCTGTTGGGGCAGTTGAAGCTGGCTGGAGCTGGCTGGAACTGCCTGGAACTGGCTGTGACCAGCACAGGGCAGCCCTAGTGGACCCCCTGCAACCTGGACACCTGCACCCGCTATATAAGTATACAGAGAGGAAAACTAATGTTTTCTTAGAAGTCTATAAAGCTAGACATCAGCTAAAGTTTGGAGAGCCACCGATTTTTGTGAATTAGCAGGCTTTATATTAGATTTAAATAGCATACACCTCCTCGGCTAATCGCCTTTTAAAAAAATATCTTAAATCTATTTATTTCCATAGAGTTATTTTCCCTACACAAAAAATAGGATGGACTGTAGTAATGGCTTACCAGTTGTGCGATTATTGCCTGTGAATCTCTAGCGACCTGTGGAGTGTTTGCTAACAGCATTCAGAAGAGTGCCTGCAGCTGCTGCCCTCTCCCTATGGCAATTCATTTGCACTGAAGAAAGACTTCCAGGAGCTGTAAAAGGCAGGAAAAAGGAGAGAGTACTGGCTGACTCTGAAGGAGAAGGTAAGGAATTAGGAGGACAGACTAGAAGAAACCCCACAACAACACACTCAATGGCAAATAAATCAGAACCAGAATGAGGACAACAGGATGAGGCACAGAAAGGAAAGATAGCCATGGGGTGTCAAAGTGAATGAAGAGCAGACAGGTGAGGGAGAGAGCAGGTGGGCAAAAAGCTTTGCACAGAATTGGAAAGAAATATACACAAGTACCTACTTACAGTACTTTTGTAGCACCATTTCTCGGACATATTGTAATTGCAAAAAGGAAGGGGTGTGTCCCACCAGGAAGTGGCTTTTCTAATATATAACATGACTTCTGGAAACGTCCAAGAGTGTTTTGAAATTGAGCTGTATGTTTTGAGCACTAAAATAATGTAAAAAAGTTGGTCCTAGTAATTGGGAAGTAAAAGTCATATGATCCTAATTACTTGCAAAGCATGAGAGTTTTTAAATTGTAAGCTATTAATCCTTCAGGGATCTTTGCCACCAAGTTATAGAATCATAGAATCATTTATGTTGGAAAAGACCTTTAAGATCATTGAGTCTAACCATAAATCTAACACTGCCAAGTCCAACACTAAACCATGTCCCTAAGTGCCACATCTACACATCTTTTAAATACCTCCAGTATCATCAATGTTACTTATCCAATGAGCAGTGAGTCAAAGCACAGAGGCAGGGTATCTTTCCAAAGAGTATAGAGGATGTCGAAGGCTCACAGGCATATACAGAGGGCAGTATAGAGTGCTCAGGGAAACAGTGTGAGAAACAGCCCTGCAAGCCCCAAGGGGAGAGAGCAGGAAAAGGGAAGGAGGGGCTTCAGGCACCCCAGCAGAGATGGCCCTGTGAGAAGGACTTTCATCCTGTACTTACACTGCTACGCTTGGAGATCTTACCACCTCCTAGCATAGCCATTGTACAGAGGAAATGTGCCACGGACTTAACTTTGTCTAGTGGGGTGGCAGCATTCCTTCCCTACCATTATATCATTCATGTTGCCTGCCTGTACCCTGTGCCACAGGAAGACCGAGAAGTTGGACCTCATGAGAAATGGTTTCATTTGAGTTATGCTGAAGGCACAACTGAAGGTACTTCAGACAATGCAACCCAAGCAGTGTTTAGAAAAATCATAGACTTTAAGTATTAAATGTATTTTCTTTAAATAACCTTGACACAACACATTGTACTTGACCACATGTGAGTATGGAAAGAAGTTGAAGTGCATGTGTTACCCAGTTTAGTGTACATGCATGTTTTTGAAAATGTTGTTTGTTAAATATGGCTTTTTTATTTCTTTCAAAATGCTTCAAATTTATTTAAACTGAAACTACTTCCAAATGTAATTTCAATAAGATTTCTAAAATACAAGTGATTTTGATAAAGGAATTGCTTTTGAGAAGGTGGTTTCACAGAATTATATTACAGAGAAATCTAGTATGAATGGCTCATTTATAGATTAGATAATTTTGAATGTCTTTGATAAACTTGCTCTTGTGTACAGCCACAAAATTAATTTCCTGCATATACAAATCTTGTTAATAGGATATTGATTACATATTTTGCCTTCTAAATTTTGCATATCTTCATTGTAAATAATAAGATTGTTTCAAATCATTTCTCCAAATGAAGAGTAGGGAAAACAAAACATATCCACCAAAACCAAACAGAAATTCTATCTAATCGAGTGCCTCTGGCTTCAGTGACAAAACAAGAAATCAATTGACTGAAATATGCGAGCTTGTGTGTTAGCACTTTCCATTAATTATATTACAAGGGAAAAGCATGCCTCAACATTTCCTTCATTTTCTATGTAAATGCTCTGTTGGCCCCAAATTTCAAACATGTGTAGATGCCAACCACTCATTTTCTTGCCATCGGTTTTGAGCCTTTAAGAGAGAGTACATGATGCTAAATGCAGCCCATTGGCAGCTGGTTCATAAGGAATACAGTGTGAACAGGCTTGGAAAGTTGTGTTTCACAACAGCAATGGACCTCATACTGTCAATTTTCTTTGTGAGTTGAAGATTCAAAATAGTAACTCTAGGGAAACAGAACTGCCTCAATTACTCTCAGCTTTCAAAGAAGAAAAACTTCATTATTTCTGCCTGTGAGGAAAATGCATCATAACCACTAGACTACAGATATATTTAATTTGTTCTTTTATATAGGGAGGATAAAGGCTGAAATGAGAAGCCTCAGTGTATGCAGTGTCTCCAGTATACACTTATTTCAAGAAATTAATGAAGAACTTTATTTGAAGAGTGATGATCGTCTTCACCACTTTTCTCAAAATGGTTATGTATTGATGCCCAGTGTTCAATTAATCTTATCTGTAATAAAGGTCTAACTTCATATAACTACAAAGAGTTGCAGTGACTAATCAGGGCCACCTATGTGAGCAGGTTGTGGAGGTGCTTTTTTTCAGTCCAACAACATTTAGTATTTCTGCAAAATTATTCAGAGCAAACCTTGATTTACTGTGGTACATGTTGAGGTAGTGGGACAAAGGGGCTTCACCTGGCTGTTAGCCTAGAGGAGCTCTGTGAATTTTGTTTCCTGGAAATGTATAGTCCTCGATATACATATACTTTCATCCTGTGATCTGCTTAAATGCAGTTGTATCTCTGTGGCTCCTATTTAGAATCATAGAATCATTAAGATTGGAAGAGACTTTAGAGATCATCCAGTCCAGCCACCTACCTACATCACCACTAAACCATATCACTCAGTGCCACATCCTAATGCCTCTTGAACACCTCCAGGGATGGTGACTCTACCACCTCCCTGAGCAACATATTCCAATACTTTATCACCCTTACAGTGAAAAAAAATTCCTAAAGTCCATTTAGACTGAGCTTATACTGATACATAAAGTTAATAAGCCCTGGATCCCATCTCAAAAGAGTGGTTTTCATAACTGTTTAATGATAGATTGTAATTAATTTATTTTATAGTAGCTTATTTTTCTGGGCAGCAAAGCTGACTCGTAAATATAAGAATTCTGAGCTAGATGCTCCTCACAAACCCTCTGCTTCCTGTTGATAAGAATCTTATTCCTCCTTCAGCCGGGATAACAAGTATTCCTAGACTTTAGCTAACAATCACTACAAATTTGCACATGTACAAATTCATGATGCAATTTCTGCTTGGGCATGCATTTCATTTAGGTCTATTGGTACCACAATAATAAAAAATGGAAGTCTGCATGAAATTAATTCCTGACATTATGAAATTCTTTTATAGGTACTGCGTAAGCTAACATCTGTTCCTTCCATGCTGCCCTCTCCACATTTGCCAAAAGAGACCAGAAAAAGTAACTACATCAGTATGTCTATCACAAGAAAAAACAAAACAGAGTTTTTTGCTATATAAGAAGTGATGGTGAGAAAGGCTAGAACTCAGCTCAACATCAGCATAGCTCCTCGGGTAACAGCTTTGCTGAATATATCAAATGATGCCAATTCATCCTGGAGCAATGCCAAAAGAATTTCAAGGACTAAGCTTTTACTGCAAACCTCAAAAGCCCATATTCTGAATGGACTGACAACTGCAAACACTACATTTAATAGTGCTTTCTTAATTTTTGTCTGATTATTTTTTTCAGGAAAAATTTTGATAGCTTGTTTTCTCTGCAATCTGAAAAAAAGCTATGAATTCCTGTTCAACATTCCTGTTGAGAAAGTCTCTTGTTGTTTCTGGTAACTAATTAGAAGAAGGGAGCTTCTCTGCTACCATCCATTGGTGGACCAAAGGAAATGTCATCTATATGCATATGCTACCTCTGTGTTTGCTTTTCCTGCCCCCTCATTTCCAAAAAGTGTGAATATTTAGCTATCTAAGTAAGATTTATGGAAGATAATGTTGGTTTCAATATCTTGCAGCATTGGGAAATACTGGCAAGAAATAAAGAAATTAAATCTTCCAAGTCAAGTAGAAATTCCATTTTCTGCAACAAAACTGTTTCTTGTTTACTTTTTTCTTATTTCCTTTTAATAATACAGTTATTAAATATTAAATGTTGACATTGTTTGTTTTGGTTTTTTTAAATACTCAGTCCCCAGTTTTCATTTTATCTTGTGAAAGCTCTGAAAGCATGTCAGGGACTCATGCTCTTTCTTGCTCCAAATCGGTTCCACAGTATTCTAGTCTGTTCTTTTACATACCCTGAAGGCTAGAAGTGAATGGTTTGAGATAGACAGCTCCCAAGAATGGAAAGGTGTTTTTCAAGAGGGGAGATATTTTCAGGGAAAGGAAGTAATTATACCCAGTCATCACCAGTTTCATAAGAAAATTTTTATGGGATGGGACACTGGATTGGTCAAAACTTTAAGTTTGGTCTGTCTAGACAGTTTCATAAGGCTAGTACCCTTAAAAGACTTGAAAAGCTTTAAAAGTAAAAAGCCAGGAGGTTTTTTTTTAACAGAAACACAAGCAGGCAAGTTTTTAGGAATGTAACTCAAAATGGCTAGCTAGGAGTAGATAAATAATAAATTATTTGCAAACAAAACTTTCCCTATCAATGTGTATTTGTGGGATAGGTCTTTTCTTTCAAGTTTGCACTCTGGGTAGCCAAAACTCTTCAATCTCCTCTATGTCTTCAGGGAAAGCCTCTCCCCACTGTCATCCATAAGGCCCAACTGTGCATCTACCATGTGATGAACTTTAATTTCCAGGCTTTTGTCTGTGCTTCATGAGCACCACCTTCCAATCAGCATACAGTTGTCTCAGTGGAGAGTTGACAGTGTAGAAGTGTTCAGTAGCCAGCTGACAGCAGCCAGTTGTCTTGCACCATTCTGTCATGTATCTCCTCTGCACTTTCAAACTGTCTCTGCCCTGTGCACTGTCACTTCATTATAGTATGGAATGCGCTCTCCATACCTAAATTAATTAATCGCTTTTAAAACTATGATCATTTAGTTACATAAACAAGTAAAACACATGCTATCTTTGACATATAATCACTGAACTGTTAATACTGTTGAATGGAAAGAAAGAGAACAGGAAAGAAGGGGAAATAAAGGACCGTGATGGTAATACAGCCACATAGTTCTTCTCTGAGGGGAAGCTGCCATGCAGCTCCTTCACACTACTGTGTCCCACAACAGATCTTGGTTTGGTAAGGTTTTTCTGGGTAGGGAGGGGAGCATATCTTAGGGGCTTCTTAGAAACATCTTCTCAAGGTTATAAATCCTATGTGGAAGAGGGAAAATATTTAAAGAGATAAGGGCCTATATCATGTTCCATTTTAGGACATATGTGTCCCATGAGGTACACCAGAGGTGACAGAAGGTGTGAATATATCTTTTACGTATTTGGTTTTTTTTTCTTTTCCTCTTTGAGATATTCACTTGTATATGAGTACAATTACTGCAGACTGATAAAAGTAGTTCAATGCTTATTAATTTTGACATAGTGATAGACATGATAAAATACTCCCTGGTGCCTCAGGCAGATTCTTGCCAGAAGATATTAGAGAGATTTGACTGTGCCCTTCACAACTAGGACTCACATTTATGCCTGCACAAAATTGTTTGTGACAGACTGAAGTGAATGGTTATAGGTGTCAGAAGATTGGATGTAGAAAATCTCAGTAAATGTAGCTAGTAATATAAAATGTAAGAAAGATCTAGGGGTGTTTCTTTAATGTTTTCTGTAAATTGTCTTTAAAAGATCCAGGTTTTACTCCCTTTCAAATATTTGTTTCTCAAAATGTCATCACTTGAACTAAAATTTCCCTAAGGCTATCATATGTTTTGTTTTTGAGAGCTAGATATATGTGAAGAGAAGACAGTGAGCAAAAATCCATATTCTTAAATCCTTTTAATTGTAACAATTTATATTTTTTTCAAAGACCTTCACATTCAGAGACACATTTTCAACTACAGACAAAAAGCCTGAAAGTTGTCAGAGGTAATCTTGTTACAGGTTCTGGTTTGGTGTTTGATTGTGAAAAATTATGTTCATTGGAATTTGTTAATCTGACAATTACATTGCTTATTAATCCTACTTCTACTTACCATGTCCTATCTCATCATTTGTGGGATGAGCTAGTTCTATCCTGAGATCAGTTCTTTCAATAGAGCCATTTGTGTTGCTGGGATTGTAAATGATAAAGAAAGATAATTTCTTCTAAAAACCTGAAAGCAGACAGGAGGACTAAAGTGGCTGTAGGCAAAATGTTGTTTGCAGTACTTGTGCTTTAAATGAAAGGACAACAAATTGAGTGCTATGGAAATACTGTCCCAATAAATTGTATTTTGGCCACCTTTTTATAATTTGGGGAATTGGAATCTCCTTTCATATGATGGAAGACTTTTTCTATAACCTTGCAGAGATATTGTAAGGATGAATGTGTATTTTAATGAGGAATTCTGATACAGTGATGAGAAATCTTATATCTGTTTAGATTTTTAAAAATTCATTTGTAATTTTTAAGGTATGTATATTGCTTATGGTTTTATGTTTGGTATAAGTGTAAGTTTTGCAGAAATCAGGTTTAAGCCCTAAAATGAGTACATTTAACCTGAATAATAATTGGTCATACAGTGGTCTTGAACGTTATATAATCACAGAATCACTCTGGTTGAAAAAGACCTTCAAGATCATTGAGTCCAACCATCAACCCAGGACGGCCAAGTCCATCTCTAAACCATGTCCCCAAGGGCCACATCCAGACATTTTTTTAACACCTCCAGGGACAGTGACTCTACCCCTTCCCTGGGCAGCCTGTGCCAATACCCAATCCCCCCTTCCATAAAAAAAATTTTCCTAATAGCCAGCCTGAACTTCCCCGGGTGCACCTTGAGACCATTCCCTCTTGTCCTATCACTTGTCGCTTGGGAGAAGAGACCAGCCACGCCCTCGCTCCAACCTCCTCTCAGGTAGTTGTAGAGAGTGATAAGGTGTCCCCTTAGATCTCTTCTTCTACAGACTAACCAACCCCAGCTCCCTCAGCTGCTCCTCATAAGACCTGTGCTCCAGGTCCCTCTCCAGCTTAACTGCCCTTCTCTGAGCAACTCTGCCTTTCTCCAGTACCTCCATGTCTTTCCTGTAGTTAGAGGCCCAGAAGTGAATGCAGTATTCCAGGTCCAACCTCACCAGTGCTGAGTAGATGGGAGCAATCACTTCCTTAGTCCTGCTGACCACACTATTTTTGATGCATGCCAGGATGCTATTTGCCTTCTTGGCTACTTGTGCACACTGCTGACTGATCTTCAGCCAGCTGTCTACCAGCACCCCCAGATCCTTTTCTGCCAGGCAGCTCTCCAGTCACTCTTCCCCAAGCCTGTACCTTTGCATGGGGTTGTTGTGGCCCAGGTGCAGGACCCAACACGTTGCCTTGTTGAATCTCATATAAGTGACCTTGGCCCATCACTGCAGCCTGTCCAAGTCCCTCTGTAGCGCCTTCCTACCCTCAGGCAGATCAACACTCCCACCCAACTTGGTGTCATCTGCAAATTTACTGATGGTGCATTCGATGCCTTCATCCAGATCGTCAATAAAGATATTGAACAGACCCCGCCCCAGTGCAGAGCCCTGGGGGACACCACTGGTGACTGCTCATCAACTGGATGTGATTCCATTTACTACCACTCTTTGTGCTCAGTCATTCAGTCATTTTTGCACCCAGCAAAGGGTATTCCCATCCAGGTCATGAGCAGTGAGTTTCTTCAGAAGAATGTTGTGGGAAATGGTATCAAATGCTTTACTGAGGCCAACAGACAATGTCTATCGCCTTCCCTCATCTACCAGGCGGGTCACTTGGTTTTGTTTTAATGTGATGGTTGCATAAACTGCATCATTTCAAGGGATTGAAAACTTTTTTTTAAAAAAAACCTTTCTTAAGTTTTGAAACACTGATAAGTTAGTTTTCACTCCGGAATATTTTCCTCACCCTTATTGACAACCAGAACTTCAACCTGCATCCTCCCTTTACAATTTTGGACAAGATATGTTCAAGAAAGAAAACCGTGTGAACTTATTTGTGAATATTAAAATAGCAGTATTGGCAAATAAATGCAAAAAATTTATATGGACTTAACTTCTTACCTAAAAAAACAGAATTGTGTTTGTCCCAATGAACAGCTTGTGAATAAACTAATAAATAATTAAAAAAAAAACCTGAGCAGATTTTGGTGCACCACACCACTGTTTTTTATTATTGAACAATGTGATGAAGCAAAATGTAGACTCTTCAGAAAAAAATCATACATTATATGTATTTTAAAAGTGAGAGTGCCTGATAGAAAGAAGTCAGGTCTTAGAACTTTGGTAGTGAAACAACTGCAAATTTGCAAATGAAAAACTGTTAACAATTCCTTATAGCTAAATGTTAATCTCCTTGAAATTAGCAGTGGAAATAATTCTGTGAACCTTAAAAGTATAGAATATGAGTCACGATCTGGATGAGAGAATTACCAGCATACATACTTTATAGTCATGAGAGGTAAGATTTGGTTGTCTCAGGTGGCTTTCAATACCCACGAGAATTATAGAGTACCTTTTAAAAACTTTTCCTCAAAATAAATGATTCAAATAAATGTGGCATGTCACTGCCATATGAAATTTGATCTGACACCCAGGTTTACTGGTTGGTTCTGACATTAGGCAAGAAACTTCCCTTTTTCATAGTTCAGTTTGCACAGGTATGAATAATGCTCAATTTCCCTTATAAGATATTTTGAATTCCCTAGGTAAGATCATTGGATGAAGTTATGAAGGAGAATTGCCACCTTTGTTGTGAAACCCTTTTCCATTTCTGGAAAACTTTCCTTCCTTTTCATTAATCAAGACACTAATGCTCTGGAAATATGTGCAAGAACATAATTCAATTCTTTGTTGTACTGCACAAATCTGAGGCAATGATTTAAGGCAGCTCAGAGGCAGTTTCAAGTTTCAGTCTTCACATTCCCTTAATGTAGGGTCTTCCTAAGTAATTTCCATACCATACAGATTGTTAAACATACTAATACTTTGCGGTTACCTAGACATCCAACAGAAAGTCTTGCCAATGATGCAGCCATAGATAACCACATCAAAGTGTAAAAATAATCACATAAACTAAAAAAATCCACAAATCATCCTCCAAATAAATGTGTTCCTATGATTTTCTTGTGGAAATAGAGACAAAAGTTATGTCAATTCTCATTACAACTTTATAATTCATTAGCTTTTGATTAATAAAACTTACATTTCTTATCATCTTCAGTATTCAGAATATCAGACAATCTTTTATGTGTTTCTTCAGTAAAACCTAATTTATATAAATATACAAATTTGGAACAAGTAGTTCAGTCAATCATTCTGCTAAATGGAGAATTAGTAATGTTAAAGCCAGGTTCCCTTCAGAATATTTCAGGCTTAACCTAGCATCCCACTCAGAACATTTGAAGTTTATTCCATGGGAGTACTTTGTGATTGCTGTGCATCTTCTGTTTTGGAAATCTAAAGAAGAATGATCTTGCGCAAAATTAATTACTCACTCTGTCCAGGCATATATGGCAGTGGTATTTTAAAGGAAAAGCAAGGCATATACTATTGTTCTGAACTTTAAGGCAAGTCAGTCCTTCCATCCTTATTTTTGTAAATTTGATAATTATTTGAATTTTACTCCATCTAGTTGTTTTGTTTTTATGTAGTTAGCAAATCAGCAAACTATTTCAGTTTTAGTTATATTTTCTGATATTACTTGATAGGAGAGCCATTTTTACAAAACTGTATTTAGTTATTTTTCTGCATTAGTAATGATTGTAAAGAATTTCTAGAACAGTAGTTCTTTAAGTATGATTTAGATAGAGGTTACAAATGCAAATACTGATGCTAAATTTCTTTAAGAAGTTGCTAGAAGGGTTTGAGTTTTTTTCCTGTTTTTCCTGAGATTTCAACTGTGCTAGAAGGTAGTTTGTAACTTTTCAGTGTACATATGTCTATATTCAAATACGTGACTGATAAACTTCCAGTTGGTCTGCATTGGGCTCAGAAATATGACCTTTTTTTTTTTTTTCCCCTTACCTAATAAAATCTGGTATTCTCTTGTCTATAAAGGCCAATGTTGCTGAGTGGAAAAAGTTTGTAAGCATCCATGCTTACAAACACTTGGAGGACTTTTGTCATGCCATCTCCAGAATATCTGTAAAAACATCAAGGAAAATATGACCTCATAGCAGCTGCCATTTTGATGCAATTTTTCTCTCTACTCTGTCCAAAGGCTGAGGAAATAATTTTTTTTAATGTTTGTTCTTTGCTGACTGCAGCCTAAAATGTCTCAGAAACTTGGCAAGAATAACTTTTAAATCAGTTAGGCCTGGGTTCCCCCGCTTTCTTTTGAAAAGCTGTTTAATGATTTCTCTCTGCTGGCAGCTGGAAGCCATTTTCTAATTTTCAGTTTCCATGTGTACATGGCTGTCTTTATTCTTTTGGTCTGGTTACAAACTGTGTCTTTCAGTTCAAGTATCTCTTTTCTTTCATTTGTTTTTAAACCCATTAATAAGTATAGAGAGAGGACACTGTCATCCCATATTCTTCTGATCTCTGGGCCATTAGAGAACCTGTCTAATTTAGTCGCCTTTCTCTGTACTTGCGTGTATTTATTTTCATCTTTTGTATTCTATGTGTAGTCTCATTTTGTACAGAAATAAATTTCCTGATAAATTAAGGGACTATACTTCTAGTTTTCATAGTAACATCACCTTATCATCCAGATTCTGTATGATGAAAACCTGGACTCATTATTTCTTTTTCTTTTGCTTCCCATGTCATACTCCATGTTACTTAATATCTAAAGCATGGATGTGTCCAATTTCAGTTTCTTTACTCTAGTTATCAAGCTGTTTCTGCATGATAACCCAGCGCCTGTAACACTGATGATGTCTTCTAGGTTTTTTAACAGATGTAATCAGCAAGCTTCTACTTTTATGACCAGATAGTTAATGAAAACAATAATTACAACAAAGCCAATAGCTGAAAAATAAGTTTCCATTTGCCAAACAGGTTACGGAATTACAATGGTTTCTTCTACATCCCTTGTAATGATAAGGCATGAATTTCTCTGTAATTTTACCAAGGAAAAATGTTACTATGAGAAGATGACTGCTGATGCCTAATTTTATCTCTTACATTGCTCTTAGATGTGTTCCTTGAAAGGTCTTTCTTGTTTAATTGCCATTGTCTCCCTGTGGCTGTCACACTTCTCATAGACAAATGGTATGTTCTATCCAGTTGGAAATGTTTTTAATACAATTCAAAGTGACAGTTTCTGCTAGACTTGAAAAATCTTTAACAGACAGAAATTTCACACTCAGAAAATTCTTGAGTGTTTTATTAGTTCCATCATGATTTTAAAAATTATTCTCATAAGTCTTAGTCTTGCTATCCTCCTTCCTATTGATCTAGAGAACTGAGCAAGTCTATATTACTCTAGTGTTTTAATATAGCTTTTCTATAAACAAGCAGATAACTCATGAAGTTCTCACCAACTTGAAAATTTTTAATGAGGGTTTTGGCTTATTTATTTTTTTTTTTATCTGCAGTAGTGGAAAGCTTCCACTGAAAGATAATTGGTGTTCATTCCAGCAGTAACACTCTGCACATCTATGATATAGTAATTCAGTTCCCATGTGGACAATGTACTAGATTTTATTGCATGTTTTGTTGGTAAAATAATCTAACAGCAGTCACTGATACACAGTACAGACCTCTGTAAACACTTGTGGAGAGAAATACCCTGCAGAGATAACAATACTCCCCAAGTAAAATTTTCGTCCAAGTAGCTAACTTAAATTTATAAAGGATAAGGCTGCTGGATAATGTGAAAATATAGCTGGATAGTAAATGTCATTTCCAGGTCTTTTAAATAGTGAGTACTGCAACCTATGCGTACCAGATGCTTAGGCATGTTTCCTGCACCTCTTGGATTTTACCATAAATGTTGTGTGCAAAGTGGCTAATGGTACATGTGATACTCTTTAGCAAACGTGATTAATAATGCTTCAGACAGTACCAAAAAATCTCTTGTTCACTGTGAAATCTACTACAGAGAAGAATTTATACAGGTATACAAGAAATAGCTTGGTTTTCATTACTTTTTGCTTCTTAAATTCTTGCAGATTGCTAAGAATGGCATTCTTATAGGTATTCTAGGGTAATATCTGCCTGTTTTGTCTGGTGAATATGGCACTCAAACAGTCTTAGGGATGGCCTAGTATTTGCCATTTTCCATTCAGGTGTATGAATCACTAGGGGGTTGCTCTGGATTTAGGTCGGCTGTTAGTATGAATGCATCACAGTGCTAGGTCAGCAGCAGAAGTAATCTGAAATAGAGATCTGCCAAGACGTGTATGTCCTTTAAAATAAAGATCATGAGACTAGTTAAAATTTCCAATGCTTATTCCACTGCCAATATAAAATCCTTCTAACTAGAAAAGAGGTGAATACCAATAAAAAAAAATTATGATGTGGTTTTTATTGTAATATTTGCTTACTTGTAGGGGAAGTAATTTAATTATGATATAAACTAGAGTTCTATACAGATTAGATTTGTATTTAATTTTTGGCTACAGATAAATGATTATTCCTCCTCAGGAATCATTTGCAATGCACTCTTGTATGTTCTGTCTTATATTCATAGGATTTACAATTTAAGGAACTGTTTACAATACATTGGTATAGATACTAAAAATAAAGTTACTTATTCACTCAGCTCAGTTCTGTCACATTTTCTTTCCTAATGCCTAAATTATATCCTTTCATTTTAGCTGTTGTAAAGTCATATTTTGCAATAGAGTTTGTCTCCACTGTCTAGTAAAATGAAAATAGTTTGGGATTTCTTCGTTAAACATGAACTATATGCCACATGCATTATACATAAAAGGTTAAATACAATGAACATGAGCAAGAAGTGACAAAGAAGGGTAATAAAGCAGAAGAGTTCCAGGAAGGAAACCAAAAAAAAACCCTAAAAGACAAGGGGAAAACCCAAGATACATAGTTGAAAACTTGGAATCAAGAAGTTTTCTTACATGCACCATTCATTCCCCAAAACAGAAAAAACTTCAAGTATTAGAAAAATATTAGGTGACGTTATCTGCTACATATGGAACTCTCCACAGATTTAGTAGCAGCACACAGATATTGAGCTAACTGAAGAAATAACAG
This sequence comes from Aegotheles bennettii, assembly GCA_013398125.1. Classification (NCBI taxonomy): domain Eukaryota; kingdom Metazoa; phylum Chordata; class Aves; order Caprimulgiformes; family Aegothelidae; genus Aegotheles; species Aegotheles bennettii. The sequence continues at coordinate 29,194 of VZRW01006069.1, read as the reverse complement.
ACTGACAAGTTAAATTCCAAACTTTCAGTAAAAATTGTTTATAAGGTTATATTGGTATCAATGTTTTTAATATTCTTCTTCTAACAAAAAGAACTTACATGAACTTCTTTTCGACTCAGCATTTTCTAAAGTCTACTGATAAAATGAGTACTCAATCTACTTGTCTCTTCTCAAAGTTTATAGTCTTTGTTATTTTAAAGAACAAAGAATGAGAAGTTTAATAATTTCAATCAGATTTTTCTAAGAGTACATTTAAAATAGTGAGATAAGTAGTAGATGAAGCTGTAGAAAGAGTGTATTTTCAAAGACTGATTGTCCTTATGTTTTGAATTTGCTTAAGGAGAAGTGAGTGATAGTTTTTCCTTTGGCCCTTTTTATTCTTTTATTCCTGTTTGACAATCAAAACATTAAATTGCAAAACCTTACTACATCACACTTGACATATTTAATAGCAGAACATGAACTTAAGCTTTTATAGACTGTATTGGTTGTACCTGCACCTCTTGGATATTTTTATCAAATTTATGAATTTATGAATTTTGCAGGAGAATTTCTAGGAATGTAATGATAATTTTCAGTCCTCTGTCAGATCTACTTGTTTGTATTTAGTTACCACTCTTACTCTATCCTGGGTCAATGGAGCTCAGCAGAAAACCTTTTGTTGACTTCAATGAATGTTGAATTGGGTATTGTATAGGAGCAGACTTCATTTTGCAGGACATAAGTATTTCTTGCAACATACATATGTATTTTTAAAAGTGTAACAAGGTTCATCATTCTTGGCCACCAGATGTTAACACAAGCATATTTCATTCAAAAGAAATAAATAAAATAGTCACAAACCTTTGGAGAACCAAGCAGTTCATTTTCTCAAGTTGTGTCATTTAGTGGCAATTTGGGCAACAGTATGATCATTAACACACTTAGAGGAGACTATGTGATGAAAATTTAGAAGCAGAAATTGCTTCTTACATGGAGTTACCTGCAAAGATTAGGAAATAACTAAGTAATATTTTACCATCAGCTCCTAGTCTTTATAATCTGTTATTTCCATTTTTCTTTTCTAAAACAAGTGGCATTAAGACATACAGATACCCTTAGCTAACCTAACATCTGTGAACTTGTAGGTTAAAACCAGTTCTTTGTCCCTCCTGCCAAATAACACATGAGCATCCACTCCAGGTTATAAAGCTGTGTTGACATCACTTTATTAAACAGTACACTCAATACTTGGAATGTTGTGCCTTTCGCTAACTTTTAGACAGGAATTTTAATCCTGAGTTCATAGTAGTAATATCATAAAAGAAACCTCACCTTTAAAAATAAATATTTCAACAATGGACAAGGCATCATTAGTAAAGAAATGGCTTTGACATGACTGCTGTATTGCCAGTCATAATGGCCCAACAGAACCTCCAGGAAGCAGTTACATTCTAAAGATGATGAGTTTGGGCTTGGTAGATTGGCAGTTAACTTGAAAGCTTATCAACTTAAACCATTTTTGAACTAGGAAAACATACACCCTAAGTACCCTAACTAATCCTCACAATGGTAGATTCTAATCCAGCAACAGGCTTTGAGATTAGGAACAGCCCGTTGTTTCAAAGGATGTTATATATTTAAAGAAATTTAAAGGTATTTCACAAATGGAGTTTGAAAAAGTGTTATCTTTCCTGCTTGGAAAGGATTGCAACAGAGAATGTAGATGCTATTAACTTCTGCTTAGTTGCAGAAGGTAATAAAAAGGAATTTCCTTCTCATCAAGCACCTTTGAGGAACACTGATTTAGTCACAGCATTATACAGCCATTAGTTCAGCTTGGGGCATTATGAACTAGCTGAGCTGACAACATGTTCTCTGTGCCAGAGAACATGAAAAATTGTGAGCAGAAGAGGGCTTTTATAAATATGTAATGTTTAAACTGAGAATGCCTAGGCATTTCATCATGACAAGAAGGTACTTAAGCATTTTATTTCATTGTCTCGTTCATACTTTTCAATATTTCTTCTTTTTATTGAATAAAATTTATTGTGCTGCCAGAGAGAAGAAATCACCAGTCCCAGTGGAGAGGTGTAGAATTAGAGATGTGAGTCTTTAACTTTTAACATCCACATGTGTACATAATTAAAATAGTAAGCAGATGTAGATGTCCTTTCCTATACTTCAAAAGGTTGTACATGACTAACATGGAAGAAGCAAAAAACCTATGCTATCTGAATTGAGAGAGATACTTCTGAAGAAAAATGTCCTTTGTCTAGCCCTTCCCTCTGACAACACAGTTCCGTAGCCTGACACCACGGAAGACCAGTCATAGCCTGAGTATTAGGACAGTCTTTTCAACCTGGTTCTCTACTAGTTTCTTTGTATAACTAAATGTAGTATTTAAACTGTATAGTGGGTACAAGTTTTAGAAAAAAATCTTATATGTATATTGTGATAATAATTCTAATAACTTAAGAAGGGAAGTACTTTGCTGGGAAATGTTGTCTAGGGAGACAGAAACAGAAATATACAGTCTCATTGATAAGCCTAGAATGCATCCAAAAGTTACTTTTAAAATACACAGATGTTTCATCTTTCTTTCAGTCTCTAGATCACACTAAGAATATTGTCATACTGTTTGTTTTCTAAGTGCCTAACTACTCTGATACTTTCAACAGAAATATTTAATTGTTCTGTACTTGAGTTGTTTGCTCACTAAACCCATCTCAACTTCACGATCTCGTGGAATTTTTCTCTTTGAATCCTAAAACAACTTTCAAACTGATGTGCTACTGGCCCTAACTGACCTCCATGAAGATGGGGAAACATTGCTGAACCTAAGATGAGAGGAGCTAATACAACTTTTCAAATGTTTCCCTGAAAATAGGAAGGAATGGAGTCAAATTAACAGAAACAGCAGTCTCCTACAGCTTACTGACTTGATCTAGTTGGCTTACTTCTTGGTATGCTGAAAAGCTCAGTTACTTAGAATCTATACTGAGAATAGATTATGATCCTTCAAGTGATAGCTAAACTTTCTTCTTATACTTGCTTGTGAAGCTGAGAATTTTAATTCAAAGTCTATCTCTTACTTATAGTTCCACGGTCTATCCTTTAATTTTATAATTCCATCTCTGCATTCCTTATCTACATTTGCAGACTTCAAGTGTTAGGAAGGTGTAAGTAAACAAGTGCATCTGAACATGTAGTTGTTCAAGATGCTCTTAAATATTTGTAGCTAACTATAGCATGGGTACAAGGTAATTGGCACATGGGATCCGTGTAGAATGGAGTCTAGTTTTCGTTTTCTTTGGCAGTCTTTGGGAACTGATGTTTTAAGCAGACATGGCTTAATTTGTCTCTTCCAGGCAGGTTCCTTCACCAGGACTTGCTGAAAATTTCCTTTGTCTTTTCCCAAGCTTTTTGGTTGTATGACTTCTCTGTCTATATGTCCCCAACCAATATGTCTGGAAATTTTTAGATTCCCAAAGAACCTTCCCAAGATATAGAGGGGAAATAAAAGGCTTACCTACTTATTTTTAAACAAATTCCTTGTTCATGTACAGTAGAGACAAAGGGGAGAATTTGAATTGGTCAAGTGTTTGAGGACTAAAACCTTGTCAGTTCTTACACAGTGTTCTTGTAAAACTTGTGCAGTGAATGGACTGAACTACTAAGTTGTGGTATCATTATAAGGAGTGTTTGCGAAAGACTACTGTACAGAAACTTTCATAACACCATGAAAGCACTAATAACACTGTCATTTGCATTAAAAAGTTTTCATTGCTTTACAATATCAGAAAAATCATCAACAAATCATGTCAATTTGCCAATGGTCAAAACAATGCTGTGATGTTTGGTACTCTAGGTCCTTCAGATTCTAATTTTACTACAGATTCTACTAAGATAGAAACATTACAAACTGTTTCTTTTATTGGTCTAAGCTCAGATTTGTAAATACTTAGTTTCTTCATGAATCCAGACCAGAACTGATATAGCCTATTAGAGCACATAACAAACAGTTTCTGAATTCAAATCTGAGGATATCTTCTATTCACCCCATGTTCTTACTACCACATTCACAGAAATAATGGTTTTTTAGCTCCCTTCTAGGATTAATGAATTACAGGGCAATTATGAAACACCCTTTCCGNAGCATTTTATTTCATTGTCTCGTTCATACTTTTCAATATTTCTTCTTTTTATTGAATAAAATTTATTGTGCTGCCAGAGAGAAGAAATCACCAGTCCCAGTGGAGAGGTGTAGAATTAGAGATGTGAGTCTTTAACTTTTAACATCCACATGTGTACATAATTAAAATAGTAAGCAGATGTAGATGTCCTTTCCTATACTTCAAAAGGTTGTACATGACTAACATGGAAGAAGCAAAAAACCTATGCTATCTGAATTGAGAGAGATACTTCTGAAGAAAAATGTCCTTTGTCTAGCCCTTCCCTCTGACAACACAGTTCCGTAGCCTGACACCACAGAAGACCAGTCATAGCCTGAGTATTAGGACAATCTTTTCAACCTGGTTCTCTACTAGTTTCTTTGTATAACTAAATGTAGTATTTAAACTGTATAGTGGGTACAAGTTTTAGAAAAAAATCTTATATGTATATTGTGATAATAATTCTAATAACTTAAGAAGGGAAGTACTTTGCTGGGAAATGTTGTCTAGGGAGACAGAAACAGAAATATACAGTCTCATTGATAAGCCTAGAATGCATCCAAAAGTTACTTTTAAAATACACAGATGTTTCATCTTTCTTTCAGTCCCTAGATCACACTAAGAATATTGTCATACTGTTTGTTTTCTAAGTGCCTAACTACTCTGATACTTTCAACAGAAATATTTAATTGTTCTGTACTTGAGTTGTTTGCTCACTAAACCCATCTCAACTTCACAATCTTGTGGAATTTTTCTCTTTGAATCCTAAAATAACTTTCAAACTGATGTGCTACTGGCCCTAACTGACCTCCATGAAGATGGGGAAACATTGCTGAACCTAAGATGAGAGGAGTTAATACAACTTTTCAAATGTTTCCCTGAAAATAGGAAGGAATGGAGTCAAATTAACAGAAACAGCAGTCTCCTACAGCTTACTGACTTGATCTAGTTGGCTTACTTCTTGGTATGCTGAAAAGCTCAGTTACTTAGAATCTATACTGAGAATAGATTATGATCCTTCAAGTGATAGCTAAACTTTCTTCTTATACTTGCTTGTGAAGCTGAGAATTTTAATTCAAAGTCTATCTCTTACTTATAGTTCCACGGTCTATCCTTTAATTTTATAATTCCATCTCTGCATTCCTTATCTACATTTGCAGACTTCAAGTGTTAGGAAGGTGTAAGTAAACAAGTGCATCTGAACATGTAGTTGTTCAAGATGCTCTTAAATATTTGTAGCTAACTATAGCATGGGTACAAGGTAATTGGCACATGGGATCCATGTAGAATGGAGTCTAGTTTTCGTTTTCTTTGGCAGTCTTTGGGAACTGATGTTTTAAGCAGACATGGCTTAATTTGTCTCTTCCAGGCAGGTTCCTTCACCAGGACTTGCTGAAAATTTCCTTTGTCTTTTCCCAAGCTTTTTGGTTGTATGAATTCTCTGTCTATATGTCCCCAACTAAATGTTCTGTCTGGAAATTTTTAGATTCCCAAAGAACCTTCCCAAGATATAGAGGGGAAATAAAAGGCTTACCTACTCATTTTTAAACAAATTCATTGTTCATGTACAGTAGAGACAAAGGGGAGAATTTGAATTGGTCAAGTGTTTGAGGACTAAAACCTTGTCAGTTCTTACACAGTGTTCTTGTAAAACTTGTGCAGTGAATGGACTGAACTACTAAGTTGTGGTATCATTATAAGGAGTGTTTGCGAAAGACTACTGTACAGAAACTTTCATAACACCATGAAAGCACTAATAACACTGTCATTTGCATTAAAAAGTTTTCATTGCTTTACAATATCAGAAAAATCATCAACAAATCATGTCAATTTGCCAATGCTCAAAACAATGCTGTGATGTTTGGTACTCTAGGTCCTTCAGATTCTAATTTTACTACAGATTCTACTAAGATAGAAACATTACAAACTGTTTCTTTTATTGGTCTAAGCTCAGATTTGTAAATACTTAGTTTCTTCATGAATCCAGACCAGAACTGATATAGCCTATTAGAGCACATAACAAACAGTTTCTGAATTCAAATCTGAGGATATCTTCTATTCAACCCATGTTCTTACTGCCACATTCACAGAAATAATGCTTTTTTAACTCCCTTCTAGGATTAATAAATTACAGGGCAATTACGAAACATCCTTTCCGCTTTTGAAAGTTGAAGGAAATAAAAAAACAGAGGATGCAGACTAGTCTTGTGAAGTGTGAGAGCTCATATGGCCTAGGCAAGCCAATTTTTTTGTTCTGCTGCCCAAAAAGAGACAGTAGCTGTCTGCCATCTCCTAGAGTTGACAGGGACCAGTCAGCACATATGTAGCTCCTGGTTGTAGCCATGAAACCATACTTGCACTCTAGCTGACAAGACTATTTTATGGAAACACTATGGACAGAGAGATAATAGAGAGAGCACTATACTGTCCAGCACTGATAAGCTGAAGATTTTAGTAGACTCCCAAATCACTGGACATGAGACCTTTCATCAGGATCATAGAGCATCAAAAAGAGGAAAATTACCAAGTATGGAAATCTTACCTCTCTTGTGACCCTACCTTAGGGAAGAACATGCCATGGAAACAGATAAAAAGGCATGTTCTTCCTTGAAGAGATCTTGACCAGCTTTACCAGAATGATATGTGAGCACATGGGACCATCTCTTAAAACTTTTTGCTGCCACTGGAGCTAGATGAGTCATGAGGCATTGTACACTGCTGGCAGTCTGGAGACTCATGAATGTTAAAGACTGAACCCACATTCTCTTCTTAGAAGTAAAAAAGGCAGTCAGAACAGATCTAGATCCTACCTACTCAAATATCAAGTTCTTAAGAGCTCTACCAGTTTATTCTCATTTAATTTTTCTGTCTCCTATGCCCTATTAATACTGGATAGGAACAGAGTATGATATATATATATTTCAGATTCCTGTATTCTGACTTCTATTTCTAGTATAAATTTGATTTTCCAGCTATGTTTACATTTTGGTTGTAATACCCAAGTTTTGAAGCATACAAATCGATTTATTCTTGCTCTATGTTGCCTGATTTGTTAATGAATGTTCATGACATGATTGAATTAGCTAATATAAAAAAATTATTTAATACAGTTAGTCTCACCAGTACCACCTGCCAATGACTATCCTGCAGCGCAAATTAGATATGTTAAGTGGGCAAGCAAGAGATTTCTCACTGCATGCATAAACCTATGGCAGTGCACTCCTAATAAAACTGCTGGCCAGTGTCATGTGGCATGAATGGCAGATAAATTGGTAGTGGTTTGCAAGCCTGTTGTGTGCTGTTTTCTGAAAACTGGTTGTAAAGCAACAACACTCTGCTTTGGAATTCTTTTATACTGATCCTGTACATCTGCAGGGGTTTCTATTTTGTTCAGGAAGCAGAGAGGCAGGCACACAGTCTTTGAAACACCAGTGCTGGGTCATCAGCTGCTCATGAGTGAGGAAATCAAAAGGCAGTATGCTTGACAGTGGAAAGAAATAGCTTTTGACAATCCACTGTTGTGGAACATCAAAAATCTGTCATTCTTATGACTCCTAATAATCTGACCCAAAAAACTAGTTAAATACTCAAATGAGCCTTGAGTATTATATTGTTAGTTTTGGGATTTTGCTTTTGCTACATACTCCTGAAGTGCAAGAAAAATCAGTGTCTACTCTTAAAAACAGATTATTACCTTGTATTAAAGGTCCTTATGTCCTTCTGTTATAAAACAATGTCCCATTGTTTTACAGCATTACAGATTGCCTGTCATTTTTAACAAATCATTTGAACTCATCACTGGCCTCTTTGTGCTCAGAAACGGCAATAATTTTCTATTTTATTTCCTGCAATAGTGAATGTTGAGTTAGATGGTGGTATCTTTTAATTCTGTTCTATTTTGAAGTATTCTATTTTTAAGTTTGAACTATTGGAAACAAGTGCTTTTTCAGGATATTAAACTCACTAGCAAAAAACAGGAAGATGAGATTGATTACCGTGTGTTTATTGGCATAGCCAGTAAATTACTGTGGTATAGTGAAGGAAGTGAGAGTTCAACTGCATTTATTGTTGTTCAATTTGCGTTTGCTTCATATTATTGAACAACATATAAGGGGTTAGAAATACATTTAAGTAATAAATTTAAATGAAATTCAACAATTTTTTGACAGTAAAAAATAGGAGGGAGAACATGGCCTTAATTTGAAAATGGACTGTGACAGAATTCACAGGCTCCCTATTGCTGTGCAATCAGTCTTACTACAGCTTATTTCTTCCTGCTTTATACTTGCCTCTTCTCCTTGTCATTCACATATGGTAAATGGAAACTGCACAATTTGAGGTGTTATAAACTAATTCTATTTCATTTTATTTTGCTTTTTCTCTAAATTTTTACTTTTCCAATATAAAATCATCCTCCCCTGAACTGTAATACAGTTTTCAGCAGAAGAATTACTTTACGCAAGAATGAGTAGGTAGCTGCTAATACCTGTGCTGTTCTTAAATCGCCATGGGTACACTCAGAGAAGAAAATTTATCTTCCAAATCCTTCTGCATATTTCTTTTCCCACCTCTTCAACAGTTCACCACTTCACATCTAGACAATGTCTCTGCAGAAAGCTTTTGAAAGTATTTGAAATTGTGAAGTGCTTTCAATAATATTGAAACCTTGAAACGTCCTGGACTGTACCTTTGTCAGATTCGAAACTGAAAATGCCATCATGCTGTTAAAGCATTTCATTATATTTGAATTGTTATAGCTTTTGAATGAAAGTCACAGTGCTACCTGTAAAGGTGTGTATCTGTCTTGTGAGAGATGACAGCTCTTATTTTCATTGTCTGATTCTGCTGCTTTTAACTTGTGTTAGCTGCAGATCATATGCTTAGGACAAACAAAAGAAAAGAAAAATAAATTAATATCATGAGGTGCACGTCACATATCCCTGATGAAACATAACAAAACCATTCAGAATACTCACATTATTTTTCTTTTTTCTCCCATGACAGAGTGCTTATGACTGTAAAGGTCAAAGGATCTGCAAAACTAGAAGGTAAAAATCCTGTATTCAGTTGCAAGACTTTGCCCTGTTTTGTAATCTTGAGTTAGTGAATTCACACCATTGTTGAAACCGTTTTAGTTTTTATCTAAAAAAAAGTGCTGGTACTAAATTCTTGTGTTAGGGAGTCAGATTTGTTCAACTGCTTTGTATAAAAAGACACATTTTTTGCCTTTAGAACTGTCTATGTCTGACTGCTGAATGATTGTGATTTAAAACCCCCAATGAGCTTATTTTCAGTAAATAACTCGAGGCTCCTTGCAGATACCGATTCCTTAATTACAAATATTTTATCTTTCACTTGAGTCTTAAGTTGTTTTATACATGCAAAGTAAAATAAGCAACAATTCAATTTATCATTTTGTACTTTTTTATATCTTTATGTAAAAACTGAAATCCACAAATGTTTCCTGAAAGAGCTTGTGAAACTTGCATGTCTGCCTAATGGACACAATGTAGAATTGCGCCTGAAATGATCAAACAACTATAAAAACAGCCTCCAGCTCTATATATTTGCAGTCACTTAATTATGAAGGATTGTGTACATAGGAAGGTACAAGGTGCTATTAACTACAATTTTTTGACATCTTTGAACAGAAACGTGGCAGGACATGCTCTACACCATGAAAATATATAACATGCTCAAATGGATTCAGAATAATAGTGCAAGGAAATGAGACATAAATGTAGTGATAGTTCCCTTTTCATAATCTCCCAGATTCTAGCAAGTTGCGAATCAGGTACTTCATGAATCGAATGTCATCTCTTCATATTTAATAGACCAATATAGATTTTTTTCACCATGAATTTTCTTGTTTTCTGAATTCGCCTAAATTTTTGTCATCATCTATATCTGTGTTGCTGTGTAGTTACAAGCTGAATGAAGAAGTACAACTTTTATTTTCAACTTGTCTCCTGTTAGATTGTCTTGATGCTCACTTTTTCCCATAGCATAAGAGACAATCAATAACCATTCCTCGTCATGTTATTGTGCTGCACTTCATGATTTTATAATCAATGATTGTATTTCTTTTGTCATCTTTTTACTTGGTAATAGCCCTTGTTCCTGTAGTAGCTGTTCACAGAAAGACATTAGTGACTTTTGTTGGTCCTTGTTGCCCTTTTCTGCACTTGTTCTTTTCCTACAGTAACTCTTGAGGATGGGAAGTGTCAAAGAGTGTCATTGAAATATTATGGTTTGATTTGTTTTCCTTACAAATAATTCTTAATGGTCAGTACATTTTTTACTGTTTTTCACTGTAAATGTAAGATAGAAATGTGATAGTTTAAACTTTACAAGGCAGATGAAAAAGAAGATAAGTTAGAATCATAGAATCAACAAGACACCTTAAAGATCATCAAGTCCAACTGCCTACCTACATCACCACTAAACCATATCAGTCAGTGCTACATCCTAATGCCTCTTGAACACCTCCAGGGACAGTGACTCTACCACTGCCCTGGGCAACCTATTCCAGTACTTGATCACCCTTACAGTGAAAAAATTTTTCCTAATGTCAAATCTAAATCTCCCCTGCTGCAATTTAAAGACATTTCCAGCAGAAGAGACCAACCCCTGACTCACTACAACCTCCCTTTAGGTATTTGTAGAGAGCCATGAGACCCTCCCCCGAGCCTCCTTTTCTCCAGACTGAACGACCCCAGCTCCCTTAGTTGTTCCTCATAAGACATGTTTTCCAGTCCCTTCACCAGTTTATTGAATGCTTGAGGTTGGTCAGTGCACAGATTTTGCCATTTATTTTTCCATGCAGGAATAACACACAGCTACACTCAAATGTGTATTTCTACTAATGAATAACTGCAGATGCTAAGATATACCTGAAAGCCAAGACTGTTATAAGAGCTGTAGATAACATGGGCCAAATTGTTCTGATAGAGACAATGTTTCTGATGACTAGGATGATGGTCAGAGATAAATGTTTTTAATTTAATTACAAAATGTGTGAAAACAGTTGTTAAGTACACCAGTTTCCTATGGGTTTCAGGTTTTTGGGATACCTATATATTGACAAACCTTTTCTTAAATATGAGTGTTTGGGTTTGGTTTTTGGTTTCTTTTCCCATGAAGAATTTATCTTTAAATTTTCCTCAAACACAAGGGTGGTTTGGGCTTTCTGGGAGATTTGCATTTCACCTTCAACCTGAGTCAGAGCATGTGTCATTGTGTCATTTGGCAAAGAGAAGCATCCCTCTTGGAAACTCTCGTAGATCTGAAGAAGACTGGTGTTGAAAGAGAGGATTTTACATGTTGATTTTTTTTTCTCTGATTGATGGTGCTTTTTTCAATATTAAAAACTTGGCTCCAAGAAGGAAGAAAACTTATTTTATATTTATTTTCTCCCCAACTTTTTAACAGCTTTAAAATAGCCTTTTTGTCAATGTTGATATCCAGTCCAAACAAACTGAAAATAAAATGAAGGCTTCATTTACAGGAGGCAACAAAAAGTCTGTTATAGTACCATTCACAATTTGGGAAAAGATAACTTAAAATGAAAGCCAAACATACAGTTTTCTGTTGTGTCTTCCACTGAGCATACTCAATAGAAGAAGGTTGTCTGAGGCCAGTAAGCACTCCAAAACTAATATCTTACCCATTGTTGGAGTGTTAAGCAAAGTGATCACAATTTTTTCCTCCCACTCATGTGTTAGCAACCTGTTACAGATACAACAATGTTGTAGCTGAACAGACAATTCAGTACTTCAAAAAAGCTCAATAAATTATAAAATGCCTTAGTAGTTTCTATGGAATACATTTTTGCTTCTTATTTCTAAAGTGTAAGATACATGTAGACACGCTTTGTCTTATTTTTACTCCTGATTCTGTTCAGCTGTTGATTTTTTTATGTCCTTCTACACTCCTACAAATAATTTATATATATATGTTACACAAATTATATTTATACATATTTGTATACATAGATATTTAAAGTTCAACACCATTAACTCTGCAATATTTGTTAAACCTACTAAGATTCAGAAATCTTAGCCTAAAAAATGAATTAGTTTGCTAGGGAATGTTTAAAACTCATGTTCAAATCAGTTCTTCCTTAAAAATCATCAGAGTAAAGTAGCAAGCTTTGAACATTTCAGAACTAGGACAACTCACTCTAGATTAGCTTGCCCTTCGATTGGTCTTAATATCAACCATACTTATGTATTTTTTTAATGAATTTGAAATTGGGAATTGCAAGTACTAAAAGACATAATGCAGATCGGAAGGATTTGTGTTCATACTATTTCATTATTTCTAAGACAGAGGTGTATTAACTCATGCAAAGTAACTAGAAGTATGATGAAGTGCATGCTACAATTTTATGATCTGTACTATGTCCTTGAAAACTTTCTGTAAGTAAATTGATTGCCCACAATTAACAACATACATTTCAGAAAGAGAATGTCGATTGTTTTCTTTTAGATTATCTGCATCTAGTAAATTGAGAAAAAATGCTCAAACTGTTTTCACCTTATCCAATGTAAAAAAAGTTGTTTTTTCACTCTAGCTTTTCAGAGTAATCTGAAAACCAGTGGTGGAGTTTGCAAGGAGACATTTAAGCATAAAAATCAGATTTAACAATTTCGAGCTTCCATCTTTCTCTGGTCTTGATTCTCAGTACTTATATTCTCCCTTTATTGTTTGCCAGGTGGGAAAAAATTGCCTGTTTTGGTTTTGAGCTCATTTGCTCTCCTCTAATTCTGTGGCAGCTCTTGCAGAAGTAAAGGCTGCTTCAAACTGTGTAAAGGTAAACCACTTCAAATGAACGAAGCAGACCACTAAAACCATGAACAGTGCATTCAATGAAATGCACTGTTAGGTTAAGAGTATGTAATGATATTGTTTTCCCAGACATAAATATTTTAATTCAGAATCTTCTTAAAAAGGAGAAAAATATGCTAAAAGTAGGCAGTGTCAGATTGACCAGATTATCTTGTTTGATTCTATGATTCTGTGATACCAAAACACTTATAAAGGCTAGTAAATAAAAAATTCTCTCTTCTGTAAAGTGAGAACTCTCCAGTATAGGAGAAAGCATTGAAACACGCAGTTCATAGACTAAGATCTTTTAGTTGATAGAGAATTAAATTATGTCAATGTGAAGGAAAAGATAGTGTTCTCTATTTTCTGAGGTAAAGTTCTTAGCTTTCAATTATTTTTTTTACTCTTAAACTGAGCTACCCTAAATAATAAAAAGTTCAGCTTAAATTTATGTGTTTGCTTCATATGAATGTATTCCCAGTTGTAACATTTTTGAAGGCTGCATTAGAGATTTTAATGTTTAAACACTTCCCACATAATTAATGTGCATGCACATACACACATAAATTTATAAATCCATTCCCTTTTTCATGGCCTCAATTTTTTCTTTGAGAAAGTATTAAGGTTTGTGACATAGTTAATTGGAGTAATAATATGAATTCTGATGGATATCAGCTTGTAAGGACTTTGCATGGATTAAAGATTGTATTTGTATTTTAGTGTTACAAAATACCTAGTAGAAAAATTAATTACTGGAAGAATTAAACGTTCTGAATAAACTGAATAATAGTCAGTTTGCTAATGTTTTCCACAGAACTAAAGTCTCTGCAATTTTTAGGACCGAAAAATTAAGAGCAACTATCCTTCCATCCTCTTATTTGCAATCAGGAGGAATTATAAAATTAAAAAAAAAATATTACAGGGGAAAGAATCACAGAATCACAGAATCTGTAAGGTCGGAAGGGACCACAGTGGGTCATCTGGTCCAACCTTCCTGCCTAGTAGGGTCATCCTAGAGCACATGGCACAGGACTGCATCCAGACAGTTCTTGAGTATCTCCAGTGAGGGAGACTCCACAACCTCTCTGGTCAACCTGCTCCAGTGTGCAGGAACTCACACAGTAAAGAAGTTCTTCCTCAAGTTCAGGTGGAACTTCCTGTGCATCGGTTTTTGCCCACTGCCTCTCGTTCTATTGGTTGACACCATCAAAAAGAGTCTGGTTTGATCCTTTTGAAACCCACCTTTTAGGAATTTATACACATTAATGAGGTCCCCTTTCAGTCACCTCTTCTTGATGCTGAACATGCCCACTCCCTCAGCCTTTCTTCATAAGAGAGATTCTCCAGACCCTTGACCAGCTTAGTGGCTCTCCATTGGACCTGTTCCAGGAGCTTCATGTCTCTCTT
>VZRW01006069.1:0-14760 GCA_013398125.1 Aegotheles bennettii | reverse complement strand
AACCTGCTGGCAATGCTCTTCCTAATACACCCCAGGATTCCATGGGCCTTCTTGGCCACAGGGGGACACTGCTGGCTCATGGACAATTTGTTGGCCCCCAGGAGCCCCAGGTCCCTCTCCACAGAGCTGCTTTCCAGCAGGTCAGTCCCCAGCCTGTATTGGTGCATGGGGTTGTTCCTCCCCAGGTGCAGGTCCCTTCACTTTCCCTTGTTGAACTTAAGAAGGTTTTTTTCTGTCCATCTCTCCAACTTATCAAGGTCCCTCTGAAGGGCCACACAACCCCCTCTGAGGTATTGGTCACTCCTCCCAGTTTTGTATCATCAGGGAACTTGCTGAGGAGGCACTCTACCCCCTCATCCAAGTCGTTGATGAACAAATTGAACAACACTGGGCCCAATACAGAGCCCTGGGGGACAGCACTAGTGACAGGCCTCCAACTGGACACTGTGCCATTGATCACAACCCTCTGGGATCTGTCACTCAGCCAGTTCTCAATCCATCCCACTGTCCACTCATCCAACCCACACTTCCTGAGTTTGGCCATGAGGATTTCATGAGAGATAGTGTCAAAATCCTTGTTAAAGTCAAGGTAGAAAATATCCACTGTTCTCTCTTCATCCATCAAGGTAGTTGTCTCATCATAGAAGACAATCAGGTTGGTCAGATGTGATTTACCTTTAGTGAACCCATGCTGACTACTCCTGATCACCTCCTTGTCTTCCATGTGGGTGGACATGACCTCTAAAATGAAGTGTTCCATCACTTTTCCAGTGATTGATGTGAGGCTGACTGGTCAATACTTCCTTGGTTCTTCCTTCCTGTCCTTTTTAAAGACTGCAGTGATATTTGCTATCTTCCCTTCAGGCACCTTCCCTTATCTCCATGACTTCTCAAAGATGGTCATGAGAGGACTAGCTAGGATGTCCACCAGCTCTCTCGGAACTTGTGGATGTCAAGTTTGTTTGGTTTCTCTCTGACTCAATCCTCCTCGACCAAGGTAAGGTCTTCCTCTGGGCCTTCATTCACCCTGGTCTCCTGGGTCAGAGATCTCTGAGGGCTGGTCTTATTGGTGGAGATCGATGCAAAGAATGCATTCAGTAACTCTGCTTTCTCTGCGTCCACAGTTAGTAGGGCCCCCTCTCCTTCACTAATAGGCCCACATTATCTTTAGTTTTTCTTTTGTTATCTACATAATTGGAAATGTTCTTTTTGTTATCTTTGACATCTTTGGCCAGACTTAATTCTAAATGGGCCTTGGCCTTCCTAGTCTCATTTCTGCTTATCCTGACCACCTCTTTATATTCCCTCCAAGTGGCCTGACCTTGCTTCCATCTCCTGTGAACTTTTTGCCTGTGCTTGAGCAACAACAGTAAATCTTTATCCATGCATGAAAGTTTCTTGAACCCATGGCCCAATTTCTTCCTCATCGGGATGTATCATTCTTGAACCTGGAGGTAGTGAGCCTTGAACATCGACCAACACTCGTGAACTCCTCTTCCCTACAGGACCTGCTGCCATGGGATTCTTCCAAGAATGTCCCTAAAGAGGCTAAAGTTAGCTCATCAAGAAAGAGGGAGGTAAATTAAAACTATTTCTTGGATACTTTTTATTGACTTGCTTTTCTTCAATATGATGTATTTGGAAAAGTTAAAAGGATTTATAGTATTTATTGACACCCTTGTTAGCACAGAGTTCTTGTAATGGTCACTTGTATTTTGACACTAACAGGCTGTTATTATTATAATGATGAGAGGTTACCAAGGGAAGGGAAATAATGTTTGCGTGTAGAAGAGAAAAAGTCTATTTTACAATGAGGAATGAAAACTTCTGTTAACTGGTTTTCTTTGGTTTTGTCTTATGTTGTTCAGGAGATGAATGTGGGCAGGACACCCGCTTGTTTTTTAAACCAGGAGTTCTCAGAGAATTCACAATATCAGTGCTTATAATTCTAATCAGACAAATCAACTTGAAGAATAAGTGGATCAAGAACTGGTTAAAGGGAAGAAGTCAGAGAGTTGTAGTCCATGGGACAGAATCCAGTTGGAGGTCAGTAACTAGTGGAGTGCCTCAGGGATCAGTACTGGGACCGGTGTTGTTCAATATCTTCATCAACGACCTGGATGAGGGTACAGAATGTATCCTCAGCAAGTTTGCTGATGACACTAAACTGGGAGGAGTGGCTGACACACCAGAAGGTTGTGCTGCCATTCAAAGAGACCTTGATAGGCTGGAGAGTTGAGCGGGGAGAAACTGAATGAAATTCAACAAGAGCAAGTGCAGAGTTTTGCATCTGGGGAAGAACAACCCCATGCACCAGTACAGGCTGGGGGCTGACCTGCTGGAGAGCAGTGTAGGAGAAAGGGACCTGGGGGTCCTGGTGGACAGGAGGATGACCATGAGCCAGCAATGTGCCCTTGTGGCCAAGAAGGCCAATGGCATCCTGGGGTGCATTAGAAGGGGGGTGGTTAGTAGGTCAAGAGAGGTTCTCCTCCCCCTCTATTCTGCCTTGGTGAGGCCACATCTGGAGTACTGTGTCCAGTTCTGGGCCCCACAGTTCAAGAAGGACAGGGAACTGCTTGAGAGAGTCCAGCGCAGAGCCACAAAGATGATTAAGGGAGTGGAACATCTCCCTTATGAGGAGAGGCTGAGGGAGCTGGGTCTCTTTAGCTTGGAGAAAAGGAGACTGAGGGGTAACCTCATCCATGTTTACAAATATGTAAAGGGTGAAGGTCAGGATGATGGAGCCAAGCTTTTTACAGTGACATCCAATGATAGGACAAGGGGCAATGGTTGCAAACTGGAGCACAGGAGGTTCCATGTGAATATCAGGAGAAACTTTTTCACTGTGAGAGTGCCAGAGCACTGGACCAGGCTGCCCAGAGAGGTTGTGGAGTCTCCTTGGCTGGAGACATTCAAAACCCGCCTGGATGCATTCCTGTGTGATGGACTCTAGGTGACCCTGCTCTGGCAGGGGGGTTGGACTGGATGAGCTTTCGAGGTCCCTTCCAACCCCTAGGATTCTGTGATTCCATGATTCTGTGATTCTGTGAATTTCCCACAGATAGGAAAATCTTAATTTTGTCATCTTTTGAGTGATATCCATTAGTCATGTCTGTATGGCTCACTGTCTGTATTCTTGTTTGACACCAGATTATTCCATCCTTAGAGCCAGTCATTGCACCCAACTTTGTTGCTTTTATTTGAATATATTCTACCTCTTGATCTAAAGGGTTTATGATAGGAATAGTGACAGAATCTGCTTGATAATTTGTGAACTGCTTGGGTCACAGAAATTCCTTCCAGGAATCCCTTCAGTGCTAGTTGCATCTATGGCATTACCTAAATAATAGTAGAGCAAATTGAATAGAAAAATCACTTAGTCCAACTAATCTACACATTCTTTTGCCTGGGATTTTGTAGCCCTTAATGAGCAACATCAGAACACATGAGAGAATGCAATTATCCACTTAGACTCTGGCTACCAAACCATTTAATGAAAATTGCCTCACAATACTCAGTGGCCTCACAGGTTTGAGATATCCACTTACACTTAGTAGTAAAGATAAAGACCAACAACATGTTACTTTTATCTTCTTTTGTAAGATGGTAAGTACAGACTGAAACCAGCAGATTTTTCACTGTCACTATGAGGAACAAAGAAATAAACCAAAAACATAGCAGTGAAGGAAAGTTTCAAACCAAGAAGGTCTTCCTCACAGTCCTTTTATATCTAGACAAGAAGAGGAGTTCTGGAGGTAGGATTTCTGAGAAAGAAGACTATTGCATGAAATGGGCTAGCTATCTATTCTTGTTATATAACCTGTTTCAAATGAAACAAGAAGTTTTTATCATCTTTATCAAGATGGTCTCCTAGGTTTAACTTTTGGGCTAAGGTAAATTGAGCAGCACAGCCTAATTCCAGGGAGTATTTTCTTGAAGAGAAGCAGTCACTGCACTCTAGACAGAATGAGTTCTTCCCCCAATAATAGCTGAGGCAAGGGCTACATCTTAGTGCCTTTTCTTTGCTTCTCAGAAGGTATGGAGAGAGTCTGAGAAGTTTTACTTTAGTTCACTTTTTAACAACTCTACACAGTACCTAAGCATGATCAGCCTATCAGTTTATCAAGGTAACCACATTTTGTTTCTTACAAAATGCACAAAATAAAAATCTTGTAAAATATGAATAGATTTTTAGTATTCACTGCCCCTCTGCTAAATGCAATATTTTGAGTTTGTAATCAGAGGATTTTTTTTTCCTCACCGTCCCATTTCATTTGTCTCTCTACTTCTTTTCTTAATACGGCATCATATTTCTTCCAGTTTCTGTAATCTCATTAGTACTACTGATTTCTGAGATGTACTGCCTTCTTCATATTTGCTGCACTAAGCAATATGTAAGTTTCAACTTATTAACCGTTGCTGCTAGCTGTACCCAATTCATGAGAATCAAACTACTTTCTGCTTCTTTTTGTCACCTTCCTTATTCATTCTGTCTTGACAGAGAATTTTTCATATGTAGTCTTCCAACTTGTCACTGCTGAAAACTTTCTTACTCTCTTACTCTCGATGTACTCTTCCACTGAAGATGACAAGCTGGCATATAATTTGCATGAACTTCATCAAGATCTACTTCTAAACATGACAGTTCACTGAGCTGCTCTCACTGGCAGAGTATTAATATGTCTTCCCATTAAAAGCACAAACTATGGAGAAAGCACAGAGAAATGATAGGTCAGACTAGTGGTGAAGCTGCTTCCCTTCCACTTCAACAAAGCAGGATGGTTTGGCAAAGCTATGCCATAACTGCATTCATGGAAAATAAATGTTCTAAACAGGGAAATAATCTTTTTTCCCGAACGTGCTGTCATCTCAGAGGATAATGAAATAGAAAACATTTACTAGAAGGAATAACTTTCTGGATATTAGGATGCCTCTGAACTCGAGTACTTCTTGTGAGATGCAGCCTCCAAAGCCAGTTATTGTGTCTGTGGTAATAGTGACTCACCAGAAGTCACTTTTGGCTACCAGATCTACAAAGAATAAACATCCATTGCATAGTAGCAGACAATTCAACTAAGTATATGCTTTTGCTTCTTTCTGTCATGGCAAAGTCTGTAGTGGAATCAAGTATGCTGTGCTAAACACAGCAGATAGGAATTTATTTTTTACTTATTTATGAGCTAGTCTAAGGTTTTTGTCACAATATATCCCTTCAGTG
The DNA here is from genome assembly GCA_013398125.1 of Aegotheles bennettii. Lineage (NCBI taxonomy): Eukaryota > Metazoa > Chordata > Aves > Caprimulgiformes > Aegothelidae > Aegotheles > Aegotheles bennettii. Next base: position 9,542 of record VZRW01006069.1, on the reverse strand, counting down.
AAGAAGGAGGATCCCAACAACTTTGGTAGGAAGAATATTGTTTGAAATGGTTGTACTCAGAAACCACCTTCTCTGCCTTTTTCTCATGTCAGGATGGTGATGACTAACTCAAGCCTACATTTTGTTTTATTCTGGTTCACTGGGCACAGATACACACAGAATTCCACTGTCAGCAACTTTGGGTTAAGCAGGTAACTGCCATACTGTGTTCATCACAAGATATGGTTCCCTTGGTTCTGCTGGGATATGGTTCCCTTGGTTCTGCTGGTTTAACCATTCAGTCACTGTGATATTATCAAGTCCTTAATCCAAGTTTAGTAAGAATGTCAAATAAAAGATATTTGGTTTTTCACCTAGTACTACTATGACTAACTTGTGGTAATCCTTTCATGTGCAGATTCTACAAGATGTTTACATTCCCCAAGGTGTGTAACTCAAGGCTCTTTTTTTTTAAAAAAAAAGAACTCTTTTTGTCTGTGTCTTCTTTGAAATGCACATTTTTTTTCCATTTTCATTGAGTAATGAACTGTTAGGAGTTGCTGAAAGTGGTGGGCTCCATGACCCAACTGGACCTCGTTCACCCTAGCCTGACAGCTGGAACACTGCTGCCTTTCTGTGCCATCACATCCAGGTAGCAGTGAAGCTGAGAATATGTAACCCCCTCCACAGCAGCTGGCCCAGTAGCTGACCCCCAGACCTGTGTCTCTACCCCAGCTGCCTAACACTGGAGACCATGAGCCCTTGAGGTTTGTGGTTCCAATCCCCTTGCAGGTGCCTATATCTCTTAACCTAAATACTTGCTAGTTGGGACTGAAGTTGGCTGGTGTTTGCACAGAAGCATGCAGAGTGAAGACCTCACCTCCACGTAGTAGCTAGAAATAGGATACAGTAAGTGTGGAGAACACACAGTAGAACTCAGATGTAAGCATCACTCAGACACACCTACAGACAAGCTGCCTGTTTACACCCAGCAATTTTTATGCCCTTCCCCCTATATTTGCCCATATTTTTTCCTTTCTGTTTGTCATAGACAAAACAGTATCAACCAGAAATTTTTACTTAATATAAGTAAATTCCAATTAACCTAAAATTTTAACTACTGATTTAAACATTGAGAAAAAAAAACACAAACCAAAAAATCCCAAAACATTAAAAAAAAACACTTAAGGGAACCCCTTTCCTTCCCTTTTTCCAGGCTCAACTCAATACAATGGCTCCCTTACCCTCTCTCTAGTCCACCTCCTTTTATCTTCACCATACACCACACTCAGTCCCTCCTAGTCCCTTCAGCAAGGTAATGGGCAGTGCAGGGGTTTGAAGCATACTGGTTTCTTTCTGCCACTCCTTGCTTATTACTCATTTCCTCCAAGTCAAGGACAGGTTTCTCCACTCTATCGTCTCTCTGGGGAAGTACCATCTTTGATGCCCTGTGATGGGCAAACCATGTGGTCTAAGGATAGATGCAGTGGTTAGGATGGCTTTTTATTCCTAAAATGTTCTGGACATGTTCTGAAATTTCATTCATATCATGCCTCATTTAACATATAGATTAAAATTATGATTTGTGTAATTAATTTTCTAGATATGTAACTTATGTAAATGAGAAATATATTGTTTGGTGGTTCAAGAATTTTATCTGTAAATGCACAATATCTGGCAGGTAGGACAGGGAATCTTCCAAAACCTCTTTCTCTCAGTAAGCAAGTATAAGATTTATAGAAAGATTGAGGGATGGGACTTCTGAGGAGCAGATATCTTGGATTCTAAGTGATAACACCAGTACGTAAGAGCAAAATGAATTGCATTATAGATCAGAGCCACAGTAAAGGAGCAGAAAGCAGACAAAGCAGAATTTCATACAGAAAGGACTACAGAGAAAGAAACAGTAAAATCACATAAATGCCAGAATATCCCTACAAACAATCCACTGCTAGCAGCTCTACTAAACAAGGGACACATTAAACCTGATTATAATTTTTGTTGCAGATTAATTCAGGTAAAAATTCCTACCTTGTTCTCTATTCTAAATTATTAAAAACTTCATTATATTTAGTGAGATCCTAGTACAGTCTTTTCAACTATTTTTGGGTCAGAACAGCCATAGGACAGCTACATACAGAGGTAAGTACTAATGTGGAAAAGGAACAAATTTGGACTTTCTTTCCTGTCCTACTTTTTTTCTCTATACCAGTTGTTTTTTGTTGACAATGACTGTCTTTAAATTTGTTTCTACAGTTCACTATTTGTTCACTCTGGGAACAGGTATTGAAATGAACATTTAATGTTTCTCTTCGCTATAATTATCACAAAGTTGCCTGGTAGAAGATCTACTCTCACTTTCTTGGGGTTGACATCTTGTCTGGATATTGTTCTTTTTTGAAAGATTTATTATTCTTTTGAAATTATGTAAGTTTTAGTTCTTCTGGGGACTAGCTAAACTGCATCCTAATTTTGGTCTTATGAACATATTTTCACAGTGTATTTGTTTATTAATTTGTAGTATGTTATACTTAAATGACGATTGTTCATTTCATAGAGCAATTATATTTTGAAAACAAAAAATGTGACTTTTAAATCCTATTTTCTTTTCTGTTTTTTGTTTGAAATAATTATCTTCTTTTTCTGGATTAATCAGTCTCCACTTATCAAATCTATTCCAATCCTGCTTCTTTTTATGATGTCTTAATTATTTTGATATTTTGTGAACATGCAGTATATAAAGATCTTGATTGGAATGCTAATGTGGCTCATTGATACCAGTTTGGAAAATTATGAAAAAGGCATCATTTCATTAAATTAGATTACAGACCAAAGCTAAAACTTTGATTTAAATGTAACAGAGTTCACTACATTATTCAAACATCAGGAGTTTCTGTGTTAGCACTACCGATGACCCGCCTGGATGCGTTCCTGTGTGATGTACTCTAGGTGACCCTGCTCTGGCTAGATGATCTTTCGAGGTCCCTTCCAACCCCTAGGATTTTTCTTATTGATAAGTGGTTAAGGAATATAGTGTAGTTTTCCACTTAATTACTTAGCAGGCTTTATTTCCATTGCTTCCCTCAAATCCCCAATCATATCTACAACTCAACATTTTCACTTATTTTTACTTCGTTGATGTTTACAGGTATAGCTCTATTATGGTGACAGCTACACAATTAGTTTTCATAGGGCTTTATACACCCGTTAAGTGTCTTGACATCCACTGCCTGGAGGACATCATCACCTTCAAAAGAATTGCACTTATATACAGGAAATAGAGTGTACAGGATGAAACAATACCACGTGCTATTGTAAAAATATTTCAGTTTTAAGGTTCAGTCATATGTCATCAGGGTTCTCAGACAATCACAACTATGCATAAGACTGCACATAAAAATACCACCCCATGCACACACCAACTAATGCATACACAATTAAAATACCATTCCAGCCATATAGAGAGAAAGATACATAGGAGATTGCACATGGGATCAATATGCTACTCTATCAATTTTATCAGATAGTTTGTCTACTCTAAATGAGAATTGATGCAAAATGTACAGGCATAAGATTTGTTTGGATTAGTTTTTAGATAGAATGACTGTATGAGTCATGGGTTTCCTGCCTGTTATCTTTGTGTGGCTCTTTAATAAAGAAGCATGAAAACCCTAAGGTCTATTTAGAGGTAAATCAAGGGAAGGTCTGATTTCTCATTTGGACAATTCAGAGAATTTGTACTTCTGTCTGTTATCAACAGGTTTTCTATGGTTTTGAGAGCAAGGAGATAGCAGCCTGCTTTGTATAGCTGTTCTTGTGAGACATTAAAAGAAAGCAAAAAGGGGGGAAAAGGTTCTCATGATAGATTACTGCACTAATGGCACAGATGTAAGGACAGGGAAATATTCAGTAAAAAACATTTTGAGCATAATCAGTTACAGGAGTATTAGAGATGCCTGAAATTACAGTGAATTCTATTATCAAGGTCAGAACAGTGACTTCTCATTTTATAAAACAAATATCTTAGTAATAAGACACCATTAAATTCTTCACACCAGGGTCCTAATGCTGACAGTTGCAACTCAGACTGTCCCCCTTAGATATATTTGTGCAAAAAAAAAAATCAAGGAGGTCTATACAGTGCAGTGTCTGGAGACGTGCAGTGCAATGCACTTGTTCCACACACATCTCTTTCACGGGCATCCCAAGATGACAGCTTGCAAAGCAGGTGTGATTGAAACTCACACTTTTGCAGGCCATGTCGCAGGAGAACTGCAGAGATAGAAAGACCTTCAGAGTACTGGCAGGTGTGTCTTATGTTGGTTGGCATGACAATGGCCTGAGACAGAGCTAGTGAGAGTTGCACACCTACAGCAACCTTCAGCCAAGACTAGGAATGGGCAAGAAGTCAATTAAATGTCTGCAAGGGCAGAAAGGAGTTGGATTACACATTCTGTGAGAGAGATGTATTACTGACTTTTCTCTGAGAGGTCTTTCTTGCTAGCTTTGAGCAGGAACAAATGGAGAGCTCTCTGCAACTGAAGGCACTCCCCTGGACAAAAGAGAATCACTTTTGAGGGCAGACAGCAGAATATCATTCTTGTTTGTTATGTGCCTGGGTTATGTAATGTGTGTTGTCATCTAATCCTGATGAACCATGTTTCAGTTATGGAAATGGTTTCAAAATACTGCATGTGAGGTCTAGGAGTTGTAATCCCAGTATCATTACAAATTCATGTATGGCATCAATTTTGAAAGGGGTGCATGTCCTTTTCTCCATGTAGGAAAGCATATATACATGCAAAGTCATACATAGTGATTAGAAATACTCTGTACTGAGACGTGCAACTCTCTTCTTTGTGATGGTATGCCCTCTTATTTGCTTACAATTGCCATGAAAAAGTATTTCAATGCTAATGCCAGACTGCTCTTTCAAACAGACATAAAAAAGCCTATGCAGTGAAGGGCTCCCTTTTCAGTGAAATACCTCTTTCAGTTGCAGCAACAGCTATCTAGTCTTACACAACATATTTTCAATTGGAACATTCCTTCCATCTCTTCCATAAGTCTCTCCTCTCTTCCTTTCAAATATATAAAGAAAGCATGATATTTAACAGAACTTCATTTCTCATCCTTGATGGAGAGACTACGTGGTGATTCTAGAGGTGATTGTGAAGTGAGGAGAAACGTTGACCTCTGTGAAGAGAATTTCTCCTCTCTACAGTCACTTATACTTGAAAGAGGGTGTTTCTGTGCTCCTGCTTCTCTCTGGTTTCACAGAAGTCCCAGTTTCAAACCCACACTTCAACAGCTAGAATCTACTGCCCAAATATATTTTAATTGGCAACAAATTAAACTAATTTTACTCAAGTCTGTTTTGCCAAAGACAGGAATTGGTACTCCCTGTCTTTATCTCCACACACAGGTTTTTCCATCTCATTTTCTCTCTCTGTCCTGTTGAGGAGGCAGAATGAGAAAGTGGCTGGATGGAAGTTTAGGCCTTAGCCAAGGTTAACCCACCATAATGCTAAACTTGGATTTATTAAAAATCTAGTTGCATATTTTTCTAGTGACATATGTATGGATTAACCTGAGATAGATTAACCTAGTGACATATGTATGGTTTAATCTGATCTTGGGGTGTTCCTAAGTATAACACAAACCACGTGAATCATTCCTGTAGCAGCAAAACCTCCCCTTGGCTTCCACACATGACTAACACATTTAAAGTTATTTAAAAGGGGCAGAGAGGGAGGGGCTTTGGGAATGGTAACCGCTCAGAACAAAATTACTTGTCCACAAAGCAATTTATTCAGTGCAGGATGAGGAAGTGCTTTGGAAAGATGGAACCCACCTATACAATTTGTTCCAGTGGTAGGTAGCTCTTGACTGCTATTTTCTTGGTAGCAAGTATGCTGTTGGAAGAACACCTGCGTATCCAATGCATGACTAATATTTCAGGGAGGTCTTGGACGTAATGTACATGCAGAGGTAACACCATGGATATTCAGCAAGATGCTTGCCAGTAAATGCTATGCATTTTGTTTTCTAAACTATGAGTATTACTGCAGAGAAAAAATGCATTCTGTTCTGTTTAACATCTTTATTGATGACCTAGATGAGGGTTTGCAGTTGACACTAAGTTAGGCGGAAGTGTTGATCTGTTTGAGGGTAGGAAGGCTCTGTAGAGAGATCTGGACAGGCTGGATCGATGGGCAGGTGCCAATGGGATGAGGTGTACAAGAGGCATCTGGATGTGACACTGAGTGATATGGTTTAGTAGTGATGTAGGTAGGTAGTTGGACTGGATGATCTTGAAGGTCTCTTCCAACCTTGACGATTCTATGATTCTATGATTCATTCAAATACATTGTCAGAGACGATTTAGAGAGTAGGAGTCTTCTCCATCCGCTCGGGGAAATTAGGTTCCTTTATTGGTTGAACACAGACAGCATAAGCAGCTAGTAGATCCTGTTATTTAAATTCTACTTGATGTAATCACATCTGCACATATTAAGAAATTTTGCAGGAGCTCATAATGGACTGTACTTAGAAATCATCTTAGCATGTCCAAGACAAAAAAATATAAAATAAAACTCTGAACTTATTCCAGAAAGCCATATTATGAAGTTTGGTGAAACTACCTTCTAAAGAAAACAAAACCAAAAACCAATCAGCCAACAAAAAACCCAAGCCAAATCAAAGGGTTTATTTTCTGGTTGAGTTCTTTTGAAAAATTATGAAATTTATCTTAAAAAACTGTAGAATTTTGAATCTGATTCCCTATCAGAAGACTCTTCTGAAACTTCTCTTATTGCTGTACCTAATAAGTCAACTCTTTCTCAAGGCTTTATTTTGCCATGCCACAGTGATTGGACCAAAAAAAAAGGCTAAGCTTCTCCAGAATACACTTTTCAGAAGTTTTATAGGCTCATGAGGATTTTCTCTGCTTGTTCTTGGTGTGAAAACACATACAGTTTTTTACAGTTTAAGCAGTTTTATAAACAGTTTTATCAAAATAGCTGCGTAGTTTCTAAGCATACTAGGCTGCAAGGAGAGCTTGCTTACATATGCCTGTGAAATACCACACAGACACATATTTGTTCTTGTGATAACTAACTCTTTCTTCTTCTCATCATCCTAATAGATCTTTTCTACATCTGTTACACATCAAATGCCTTTTTCCTCAAACCTGTGTAATTAAAGAGTTTTCATTCTAAAAATTTCTTTGAACATGAAAACCACTGAAGTGTTTCAAATATCAGTTTATTTATGTAGAAAGCATGCCTCGGAGAGAGATCATAAAGCCTGAACCTCAACAGTCTATTTTAATAGATTAGTCCTAAAAAAATCTAACTTCTGAGAATCATAAAGTCCCACAAAAAGATGTAGCAGATACCATAATATCAGCATATCATAGCATCTTTCTCTTGTTTTTGCCCTGTAAAAATATTGGCATTCCACTTCCTGCTTTTGCCTGGAAAACTAAAGTTAACGTATAAGACTGGAAAGTAAGATATGCTTCATGCTTATAACAATTACTTTTCTTCTTGAGCTGATAATTCTAAACTTTTGTAAATTTCTGTTGCAATTTCTATTCTTTTTATTAGATTAATTTGATAGAAAAGAACTGTGCTGCATAATTAACTTTACTCCATCCTTTACACCATAGTGGTTAAGAAAAAGGAGGAAAAAAAGCTGTAATTCACTACAGCACTCAGTATTTATTTTCCAAATACAGCCCAGGAATGTCAGCACTACTGGGATTGAGCTGAAAGGTTATTCAAGATGGCTTACCATGCTGACCTTTATTTATGACTGGAGTAAACAAGTCAGCGAGGGTATATACTATTCAGATTTTTATTCCTTCTTTCTTCTCACTCTGCAATTGTGACCCGTCCATACAAAATTTCTTTGAGAGAATGATTGTCTTATAATAAGCACTTAATTAGCTGTTAAACTGATTCTAGCATATGGTGCAGCAGAACTTCCTCAAAACTGGCTTGAATGGAATGGTGCCATCTGTCTGGGTTGAGTTCAGCTAACAATCTGTCAGATTTTGTTGCTTTAACCTCTTTGAGAATTAGAGAGAAATTGGCATGGACTGCTGAGAAAACAGAACCTCCCAGATATCTGGACCTACTGTTTCTGTACAATCAAGAGTCCTCATAAATTATAAACAACTAATGGTTGTTTTAAACCATTTTTTTGTTTGTATAAAAAACTAATGGTTTAATAGTACTAAAAACAAACTTTTTGGACCGTTTTCTCTCTCATCCTTGAACGTGGAATTCTGATGTAAAACACCCTTGGACTACAGAAGATGTGATCATTCCTGTGTTCTAGAACATTTCATCTTCTTTAATTTTAACTATCATCTTATCATTTATATTAATGGTAGCTAAACTGTTGGAAAGACATATGACAACTGAAACTTAAAATTCAATAGTAGGCCAAATATTTGCCTATCAGCAAACAAAACATGTAGAGCAGACTTAGCTTTCTACCTTACTAATATCTATCAGATTTTCAACATGAGACATCATATAAATTCTTTCTTTTCTGTTTGTATCTGAAGAAATAGGGTAGGCCCAAAGCTCAGTGAGCTTCATCTGAATTACATTACTTTGGAATGAAATAACAAGTTTGTATTTATGCGAACAACTTTAGATCAATGTCATTACCCAGCATGGTATTTTAGGCTCTATGTTATGCACACCAAACTGATTAAAAATATAAAAAATTATGGAATGTAGCTTATTAAAGCAATTACTGAAGAAAAGGAAAATTTATTCATTTATTTATTTATGCATTAGCAGGGTAGAGGTAGAGAATTCTTTCACAGGAAATAAAGAAATGAAAATAAAAAACTGGAAATAAAAATTAATTGATGATTTTTTTTTCCTTCATATAAAAGCAGCTTCTGTAATACATGTTTATACCCCTGTTTTTAAATACTTTACTAAAAGGAATAATTTTAAAAATACTATCTGCATATAAGAAGCTCACTCTCAGACAACATGTCTTTCCATCTCCTTGAAGCATACTGCTTCCGTACAAGTAGTTCTATGGTGCTCATAATCCCAGATAGCCCTTCTTGAGATAGCTTGAGACAGAGCTATCTGTCTTGATCTCTCACTTTCTCTCCCATCAGAGCATGATGATCATTCAGTACAAAGAGATATTGCAAATGTAGTTATTCTAAAACCAGTAAGATTATACAGCCATTAGTGTATGTACAGAACATTTTGCACAGAACAAAGTCAATAAAAATCATGCAGAGACCAGAGAGGAGAATGTTGTCCTTAGTTGTTTCAGATCTCATTCCCATGCATATCTGAGAAGGCACAATGGCAGAGGCCTGACCACAAGGTTGACCAGGCAGGTGGCTGGGCACTGAGACATCTTCCCTCTTGCAATGACACCCCCTTCACACACATTAAGGGTGTAGTCCTCAAGTCCCGTGTAGTGAGCATATCCAAGTCATAGAATCATAGAATCATAGTATCATTAAGGTTGGAAGAGGCTTTAGAGATCATGCAATCCAACCACCTACCTACATC
>VZRW01006068.1:18039-86537 GCA_013398125.1 Aegotheles bennettii | reverse complement strand
TCTTCATTGCCCTTGCACTTCTTTAAGGAGAGTATGATTAATTAAGGAGAGTATTTTAAGATTAAAATTCTCTCACTGAAATAAGTGGGAAAGACTCATGAACTTGACTGGGAAGATTAGCAGGACAATAATGGGCAGGAAAAAATTAACTATGCTCTGACACCAAGCTGGTTCCACTTGTGTCCAAGTCCACGGCATTTTCTCACATGATGACTGCTGGGAAGTTGCATGTGTCAGCCCCATGCTGGAAGCCCTAGGCTGGCTGGAACTGCTCCAGACAGACCTAAATATCACCAGATACAAAGGAGTCTGTTGCATGTTCCCATCACTCCTGCCCATAAGAAGTATCTCATGGGTAGGCGTAGGCAGGCATAAAAAATCAGGTTATCTTTAGGCTAGGTTGCAATGAGAGTTTTACCAGGTCTGCCACAATTACAATTCCAGAAAATGGTATGTAGTAGCCAAACCTGTTACACCTCGGTGTGATTTAGTCCTTGCTGAGAATTTAGCCAATGTAACAAGCTGTAAGGCTTTATGTCAGCATTTTGCAGCTGAATTAGCATGTAGCATTAGTCTCAGAAGAACTGTTGTTAATATGAATCAAAGCATACAGTGAAAATTAAGTTTCCTATAGAAACTCTCTCCAAATGTTAACTGTGATGATTGCACTACTGTAAGTTGTTAGATCCTATTTAGCTGAAGAGTATTGTGGGCATGTAAGTAGCTATTGAGTGGAGAGAACTGTGAGATCAAATAGGTTCTCTCCCCATCTGGTAGGTTTAAAAGAAAAATGATGCTAAATTAGAGGTTTGTGTTATCATTTATTGATGTTATTTTTATGCTCCCATAACATCATATATTTGAAAATATCAATGCTTCAGGAAGCTAACTCATTTCTCTGTAGGTGCTGAAATTTCCATAAATGTGTGGTGTGAAATCTGATAGTGTTGTTTTTACTGAATTGAGATGTAACTGAGGCTCTATGAAGTTGTTTTAATCCCTCTGCTAAATTGGGTTCTGCATATTTTCTTGCTAAGTTTCACTATGCACTGTATGTTTTTCAAATATGTAACTCCACAATTGACTGGAAATAGTTGTGAAGAGGTTCTTACGGTCTCTCTTCCGTAAGTAATACAACTTTAGAAAACAGAATTAGGTCATTGGCAAACACATTTGAGAGTGATTTGACTCAAACAGAAGAACTGGAACTGTTTCTTTGCCCCCGGAGGAGAAGAGCAGTTCTCTGTGTACTGAAGTCCTTCTGACTTTTCATCATAAGCTATATGTTACGATTACTGTCCTTCCTTTAGAGGACAATTAGACCTCTCTGTACCAGAGGATATTTCTCCTCTTCCCACCAGACACACTGTTTGGCCAGGATAACTGCTATGGCTGGGCACACTCAAGGAGCTGAGCTCAAGCTCTGAAGCTATGCACCTTGGAGCATTTTTACAGTTAAAAGTTCCAGAATGAAAGTCAAGACACACAATACACTTCCTCTGAGGTGATCAGAAACTCACAGACTTAACTGTCCTGGAATTTGCAGTTCCAGAGAATCTTTCAACAAAGCTGTTGTCAAGGTGTTCTGCAAATGTTAAATAAACCTCACACTTTGGACAGTGGTTTACTTTTTCTCCTGTTAACTGAAGCAGCAGTGAGCTCTGAGGTATTGCTGTGGCTGTACACTAAATCAGGAATGAGAAATTCAGAAGTACAGACTGCTGTATTTTACTATTTAACTACTATTTCCTCCAGTACATCTAATTGAATAGCATCTAAAGGTTAGCTGTACATCCAAAACAAATAAGCTGTTTTACCAGTCTGTGTGAGAATAACTGACAGAAGTCTTAGTTTTTAAAGGATCTCAGTGGCATGGGCTTAGTTGAGAAAATCAGATGTGTTGCTGATGCAGGTTGTGAGCTGGCTGAAGTGACTCTTGTTGACACGAGCTCCTCAGAGAAGGCTTGAGTTGCTCAGTATGTGCATGTGGTTGTGTCTGTGTGGGAAGCACTGCATCAGCATAGCTGTGGAAAGCCATGCTTGTAGATTGCCTTCCTCCTTCCCACCCATTGAGTGTGAAATGGCTGTTCAGAATATTATATTTAAGTATCTCCTGTATTTTGTCTACATGAGACCCTTTTAAGGCTGGTTCTTACTCAGGGACAGTTTTACACCACTTTCACATTTTAAAGACAACTTCACATGGCCTCAGGTTACAACCCCCACCAGTGGGGTGTGCCTCACTGGTGAGCTGAAAATATGCTGTCCATGGGTTGCAATGCAAAATGTAAGCAGATAAACTTTGCCAGACCTGTACTGGTTTTCTGCACCTAAATCTTGGTGCGGGAATTTTGTAGCTGTAACAATGTCCCAAGAACTATGGCTATGAAAAGGTTAGAAGCAGTTACTCTGCACTGCTCCACAGTGTGAAAGAATGTACAGGACAATTTGTTTCCAAGTGTTAAAATATCTTCGTAGATATGCTGGTCAAAACAGAATAGCTTCATTAAATCCAGCATATATATTCTGGACTGGCATTCAGCAAATACAACAGAACTGTCACTTTGCTGCTTAAATATTTTGTTTCATGTGTAATACAATATGCCTGACAGAGGAAAAATGTCTTTGTATTAAAAAACCCCAAACATTCTGGACTGTGGTAGTAGGTTGCATAAGAATCTCAGCACACTTTAAAAATAAATGTATGAAGTAATGCTGTACGTAGCAACCGTCATATAGTTTAATCATAGTTTAATACAACCAGGTTCAGCCTGAGTCCAAGAGATAGTTATCCTATTAAAATCCAGTGTGATTACAGAGTTGTTTTCAGGAAAGAGGGGAAAAAGGGCTTGTCAGCTTTTGGCGCTGCTGAAGTGTTGGACCTTGATCAGAAACTTTGAGTCCTGTGGCTTCTATTACACAGGAAAGGAACTAGTCTTGGCACATATTCTAACAGGTTGTGAAAGATGTGTTGTTCATGCCCATTGGAAGAACTTTCTTGACTATCAGATATTTTAGTTTCATTAAATAGTTTCAGAGAATTCATGAATTAGAACTTGAGCATTCACAAAAATGTTTTTAATAATGAGTTTCCAGGCACCATATTTATGAAGCACAAGAGAATAGCACTTCCCTGCCTGCCAGATGTCTGGAAGGAAAAGTTTATTGAAGGTTATGAGGTGCTGTACTTAACTGGAGATTAAAACATGGTAAGGGAATGGGAGGTGAAAAGTCATTTGTAAGTACTGGTATGAAAACTACAAACTACTGTATATGATTTATTTTAATAAGCATATTAATACAAATAGTTGAGATTTTATATAGTTTCTTAGGTTTTACATTTTCTATTAAATTTATAATTTGTATGATTTCATTCCTCTCTTAAAGTCAATGTAGTGCTGTAAGTGGTCAGGTTTTTTTGTTTACCCCTAAAATTCAAGTGCCCATTTTAGAAAACCTCTAGGCAGGCATGGGTTTTCTAGAAGTGGACAAGCATTGCTGTTTCCCCACCACTGCCTGCTGCAGAGCATCTTGCCCATGTGAGATGGGAAAGGCCGTGAAGGGATCTCCACTTACTGACCAGCCCGCCCACTTCCATATCTGCAAACACAGCTGGTCACCTCCTGCAGTTTTCAGAGCTGTAGCTCCCACTGGCTGATCTCAGTTATATGCCTGTTGTCAGCCACCTGAGACCTCAATACTTCTGAAAATTCGGCCTTGGCTCCCCTTCCAAATGTTTCTTATTATAGCAGAGTGTGAATTTAGAGTGTAATAGCTGTGTCTGATCAGCTCCACATCCAGACCCTAGCAATAGGGTTGCCTACGCATGGAGTTAATCAGGAATGCTTTCATATAGAGATAGCCAAACTGGTTCATCCAAGGTGATGGAGACCGGGAAACACAGATTTCAGGTACTGTAAATCTGTGCTTGTAAGCTTAAGCTTTAATTTATATTTCTCTTTAAATGTAGTTGTTGTACTGGTTGATGAGCAGTGTGGACTGGGCCCATGACTGCAAGCATGTTCCACAGACCTGAGATGCCCTAAGGTTATCCCAGCCAGATGTAGAAAACTAGCATTTCTTATGGGGAAACTGGGACTGCAGGAGGGGCTTTGGAGGATTCTCAGTGTTGTTTTAATTGTACTCTCTTTATAAAATGGGCAAGTGCTAACTCAGTTTACACTAGATCCTGGGCTCTAAGCCACATTGCCATCTGCACTAGCGAGTCAGGATTCAAGATATGCAGATTCAAGTTAACCTTTTGTCTCTGTGAAGGTGAGGAGGTTTCAGCCAAGATTCAGTAAAAGCATTAAACTATTGATAATAAAAAAGGACAGGGCTTATTTTATTTTTCATTAACTTTCTGGACTGAAATGGTTTGTCCTTGTAGTTGGAGATAATACACAAACAAATTGCAGTCTTTAAAATAAGCTTGAGGTAATTCTACGTGTCTATACAAAATAATAATATTTCAAAAAATAAAAACCTCAGGACCTGACAGGAATCAGTGTTTTTGTTTTTCTTCTTAGCATTCTAAGACAAAATTCTTCAGTTCAGCTCTGGGCTTGATTTTCACTTTGGATGGTAAAGCTTTTGTTTTAACTGAATAGCTAAAGCGATCATGATGTTGCAATAGTTATTTAAGCCAAAGATGTTATGTACATTTTTTTAAAATCTTCTCTGCTTCAGGAAAAAAAGAGACAGACAGAGAGAAAGTAAATTAAAAACATAAGGTTTTTTCCCAAAAAATATATCCTATGTTCTACATACCATAATTTCATGTTTAAACTTTTAACCAAAATCCAGCATACTTGATGAAGTACAGCATGCAGATCAGTGGTTTCCAATTTTCTGGTGTTTGTGAGTCTAATTCCAGCATCACAGCCTTTTTTCTAGTTGCTTCTTTGGTCTCTGAACTGATTTATTTGAGAGTCACTGAGTTTGCAGAACCATGGCTATGTGAGACCTCAGTGATGAGGAATGAGCCCTTTGTTTGCAGGAATACCGGTTCCCAGTGCTGCCTTGGCTGGTGTCCTGGCTCTGACAGTGCATTTGACAGCATCAGATAACTGAAGTTGTAAAAATGACACAGTAGGCAGATAATTTCTTCACAACTGTTTTCACCCTGATTACAGATATTTAAAGTCAGGTTTAAAACCATAAAGTATGAGACTTTAATAGCCTTTCAAAATGTTACGTTGGTTTCACAAAATCTAAGTATCCTTGACAGCTATGCAGATTATGTATGGCTTTCAAAACTTTAGATATATCCTTGCTCTTATTTTGATTTTTTTTTCTTGTAAAACAATACTGATAACTTTTTTTATTTCTGAATTTCTCTGCCTTCAGTTTAATTTCACGACTCCTTGTCTTTTTACTGCAAGAAAGGGGACTCTGATTCTAACTTCTCTATGCAATTGCTATTTTACTTTTATATCCTAGCTGTTTGTATTCTTCTTTTACTTGAACAAAGCAAAAAGACTTAGATTGCAGGCTCTTCAGTTTCATGCTACGAGGTTGTCCCGTTTCTCTAAATCAGAATTGTGCAGATGAGGTTAGTGGATGGACCCTGACAGATCATTGCGCATTTCCCTGTGTGTATGGCCTCTCCCTTTTCCCCTTCCCATTACTCCCAGCTGCATATGCCTCTTATTTGCCTCTGCCTTGTCCCCACTAGTTCTGTGATGTCCTCTCTAATTTAAAATACCCTAAATTTTTTGCCTTCTCTGAGCAAGAGGCAATGCGGCTGGGTGGATCAACATGTGCTCCGGCTGGACAAGTAATGAAGGTGGCTGGAAACTGCTGGGCCAGTTGGTTCCTGTCTCTCACCTGTCAGGCACTTGTGTCAATTTACTGTTTCATGGTGTATAACACCAGTGTGATACAGGGGTGATGAATTTAAACTCCTCTTTGAGCCTGAATTGCACAACTAAGTATATTGGTGTATTGTTGATCTGCTTGTTGTTTGAATATGCAGCTTCCATGTGGTAGGGTGACAATGTGGTGGAGAGCTGAGGGGAAAGGGCCCTTTTAGGAGAGAATATGACTTCTTTTTCTTTGTGAGGGAAAGTGGCAAATGAAGGTTGCGTGATGGTGGGGTTTGCCCGAGGCCTTTCCTAGTTACCTGGAGACAACAGTCAGTCTTTTCATTGTACACAGTTTCACACAGAAATACCTATTTTCTAGAGGCAGTGGAATGCTACGTGTGTTTTAAGACAGCTTTGCAGCTGGTCACTTGTCACAGACAGCTGGAGGCCCAGCCTGACAGACCCAGCCATGCCCGGGCCTGGCAGACATCACAGCAGGTGGGCTGGGGGGCTTGCTGGGCTCTGCTGTAGGGCCTGCCAAGGCAGCAGGTCTCGTCTTAAGTGGATCATCCTTCCAAGCATAACTGAGCTTTTTTCCTCTGGAGGTGAGGGGCAGTGCTGGACAGGCAGAGGGGGGTGAGAGCACTGGGGCAGGCCAGTGGCCCCAGAGGGCATGGCTGGCCCCTTCTCCCCCAGGCAGGAGTCACTGCCATGCCTGGCACCCTTCCTTGGCATCACCATCAGCATCTCCACCTTGGGAAACCAAGCAGCAGGGACATTTTCTTGCCCCCAGCAGTCTGCTGCTGTAGGCAATCATCTACTTCAGCTGTGCACCTTGGAGGACCCTGTGCTGAGAAGTCTGAAAGAGGCAGCCTTGCCTGTGGCAGCCGGCGAGTTCTGCCGAATGCCGGCATACTGGAAAACCAGGTTTGAAGAGGGAGGGGGCTGACATTTTATTGCATCTTGATCGAAGGTGTCAGTACAGGGTTTTTTAATTTTTATATATATGTGTGTATATGTATTTTTTTATATTTATGTGTGTGTATATATTTTTGTATATATGTGTGTGTGACCAAAGCACTGTGCCCCTTAGAAGAAGACACATAAGTATTTTATGCAATACTTCTTACCCTGTGTTGGGATAGGTGCCATTTTCCAAAGGTATAATTTCGTGTGCCCTTCTGAGTGTGGTATTTCTTTTGTGAGTGGGAGAAAACCCAGAGAAAGACTTTCAGAGCTTCCTAGCAAGGAGGGTCTTTAACATTGGTCTGTTGAAGGGATATAAAGTTATTTTGCAAGATATTTATAAATCCTTTCTGTTCAGCTGGTATTTGCACCTCGTTTCATAATTTTTGATGAGAGCTGTGTTATGTGCCATCTACACTTGTGATGGACCCCCAGAAATCATCGGACTGGATGTTCTGGCAGGGTTGCAATGTGCATTTCAGTAAGTGTTCTTTATTATAAAGATTGTGATAAAAGATGTGCTCTGATAGAATATGCATGGGTTTTCAAATGCTTTGCTCAGATTAATTTTTTATTCCCAGTGAGTCAAATAGCAACTTATAACTGGAGCTTTTTCATTAAGTTGTTGGGAATAACTGTACTGCAGCAAATGATAAACATGTTATATTATTCTGAAACTTCTGTACTGTAAAGCATGAACATAATTTTCTTACTTATAAGATACTGTCCATGCTGTGCACAAATCTCTTATTATGTGTTTTATGTTGTGGTTGTCCTTATTTTTGTTTAAATTTATTGCAGTGCTTTGTCTGAAGAAAATATTTTGATTGGTTAGCAAACATGCCACAGGGGGTAGGTAATTTACATGAACTGGCAATTCTGTTGAAATTGCTGTTCAGCAGTTTAAACTACTTATTTCATCCTTGCTGTAGTTAAATGAGTGGAAAGAACTTCCCAAAACACGACCTAGCAAAAACCAAACAAAACCACAAAAAAAATCCCCCAAACCCAAACCTCACCAGTTCCAGAAATACAGAACAGGTGGTTTGTTTGTTTATTTGTTTGTTTGTAATAAAGGAATAACTTTCTGGGAAAATAGTGGGAGCATGGTGCGTTAGTCTCTGTGAACACCCCTGCAATGTGTTTCTATTGCAATAAGCTGCAAAAAGTTTGTACCAGGACAAAGGATTCAGCATGTGCTAAGCATGTCCACGTACAACAAGGTGGTTGAAAAGCCACTGATTTTGCTTTTTTTAGATAGTCTTCTTTAAAACATAAAAACACTTTTAAATCTTGCACATCTGAAGAATTAACAATAAATCTTGAGATCAGCTGTAATGCATCTGGAGATTAAATGTGGTGATACAGGGACAGAATAATTCATTCATTGCTGAGCCACAGTTCTATAGCATCCCTTTCTGTTGTATTTCATGATGTCTGTGGATGAGTGTGTGAGATTGACTTACCACCTGGCTTATACAACAGCTTTTTAGTCATTTTTCTAATACTTTTTTGCACCAGTAAAAGCAATCAATTAAAAATCAAAGCATAAGATACTGTGATATTGCTTCTTGCAGCTATATGCAGGCAGTTTGTTTTTTCTTTTATTTCGCACATAAGCTCTTCTGATTCAGTGACAGTTAATTTATGTAAATATAGTTGATAAAATGTATCTCACAATTCATTCCAATTTTTAAAATGGTTGCGTTTGGCATGCTATCTCTTACTGGAGCTCTGTAATAGAAATACTTCATGTCATGCACACAAAGGCCAGGCTATAAGTAGCAAGCTACACCAGAATTTTCCTGGCTTCAGCCTTAATAGGAAGTGGTCAGGAATTTCCTGCTTTGAAATGTTTTTGATGGATCCTTCAAATTGTTGTGACATTCCAATTTAATACTATTTAAATGAAATAGTTGTGCTTTACTCTTTCGTGTTTATTTCAAAAGCCATAATAACTTACAGTAAAATAAAAAAGTGCAAGTATCAAAATAAAACATTTAGGTTGATCTAGGATTACTTTTGGTTTCTGGACATGTTTGGATTTGTGAAGTTTTATTCTTAGTTAGAAAAAAAAAAAAATTGAAATTTTGTGTGACAGCAAAAACTCTTCCATCTCAGTCTAGCATAGCATTAATGTGGTATTAAGCTAGCTTTTCATACTGGAAATTATGAATGGAGGAAAAAATATGGTAAGGCTATATTTCTCAAACATGATAAGACATCATTATGAATGACATGAAAAAACTGCTAATCTTCAACTGACAAAGTCAATGTCATAAATAAGCGAATATGTTTGTATATGCTCTCGCCTTAAAAATATTTTTAAAACAACAGCCACTGCTCTACTTGAGCATTTTCTCATAGTTTAAATATCTCCCTGTTTTCTCTTTTGATCCTTTTGTGTCTCGTCACTCACGCAGATAGGTTTGGTATTTGTAACATTACAGATATCCTTGCTGCCCTGAAGTGTGCAAAAGCTCAGTCACTGATGAATATACAACTTAACAACAATCATGATAATGAAGACTAATTTATTAATCTGTCCAAAACCTAATCTGATGCAGTTGATAATGTCAGATGCCTGTGAGGTGGTTGTTCTTTCCATATTACCAAGTTAGGAGCAAATTGAGGATTGGCAAAAAATGACAGGAACATTTTCACTCATAAATCATTTTCAACCTTTGTGAAATACCTGTAGCCATTTGACCTTCTACTATTGGGCTGATTTCTGTGAAGTTATGTTGGTACTGAAGTGGAGAAGAGGAATAACTGTCTGCCCCAGAGACTATGCTGCTGTTTTGAAATTTTGCATAGATTCTGGATGTGTGTATGATTTTATTGGACAGTTAGTATGAGCCAGTGTAACTATCAAGATCGGTAGAAAGCCTATCAACAATTTCCTTTTTAGCTGTATGCTAATATATTTTGAGGCGTCTATTTTTAGGAACAGCCCATCACAACAAATAATTTATTTCTGGCCAGTTAAACTTGAGTTACAGAAGCACAAACAATTCTTTTTCTTGTCTGCATGTGGAGGGATTCAAAGCCCAGGCTGGGAGTGGGCAACAGCAAACCTCATTAAAAATTGCAACTTGGCAAAAGTGTGATGTAGTTATCACAAAGAACTAATGCCACTGTTATTTTGCAGGCAAAAAATTAGTTATAGGCCACAACTAGGGATAGGGATGGAGGGGAAAGGAAGCATGCCAAAGCTGTGAGGAAGAAATCACTTTTTGTTGAGCAAGTCTAAGATGTTCAAGGCAGGCTCACGGGTCACTGGTGCATGGTTTATTTGCCCACCTGAGATGCAGAAATACACCTGCTGGGGAAATACACATGATGGAAACACTGACCATAGTACCTTATTCACTGTAGTCACTTTAAATTACTTAGAAATAGAAGCCATTTAAAAAGCAAAGGTATTTTAAGGTGGTTTAGAATCGGAGATTCAGAATTTAGGTTGGAAGGAACCTCTGAAGACCAAAATCCAGCCCTCCACTCCAAGCAGCACCAACTAAAACAGATTGCTCAGGGCCTCATCCAATGCAGTTTTGAGAATCCCCGAAGATGAACATTCAACAGCTTGACTGGGCCCCTGTTCCAGCACTCAACTGTTTCATTGTGAAAACTGATTTCCTAATACCTCACTGGAATTTCCTGTATTACAGCCCATGTCAGTGTCACTCACCCTGTCCTTGTGTGCTTCTCAGAAACACCAACACTGTATGTGTCCTGTCCTCCTTGTCCACACACACACACACACACACCCTGCCCCATTTAGCTAGCTTATATTGCTGTATTATCACATTCATGCTGACTGTAATGGAAAGAAAGAACAAGCAGCCATGTTTCTGAGGGGAGCTGCCCATTCCAACTCAGAACGAGAAATTAAGAATACAAACCCAACACCTAAACTGCTGCATTTTGCTTATGTGTCACATTAAATATCAGCAGCAACAGAGCAGTAACTTTCTCATTTTCTTCCAGGTTTAAAAAATGCCTATCCTAATATGATATTTAGAATATAACCCACATCCAGATGGACTGTAAGCGTTATTACTGACAGGAGTCTAGTGTACAGCTTTCCTCCTTTTTAAGATTGCTGGTCTAACTCTGTATTGATACTAGTTAATTAGGTTTAATAATGACATGTCTTCAGTTCAAACATAACTGTGTTCACATGCTCCTTAAGTAAGTGCCCTCTCTTGGTCATCCTCTTAGGGAGTCCTTTGCCTGCCCCATTTCACTGCTGAGTAGCTGCTGTGATTTATTGGATAATTTCTGTGCCAGTTACATAAAGTGTGAGGTGGCAAGTTCATGATTAGTAAAGAATATGTACAGCTGATCACAGTAAAAATTGATTATGCTAATACAATGCAACACTAGTGCTAGCGTGGTGCTTTGATGAACCAAGGACAAATGCCTGACATGTTTTTCATGTATATAATTTTGCTTTATTTTGTTGTCTAGGATCAGTTTCAAGCCACCTAAATCTAGCTGTCTGGACAGGCACCAGTCTTGAGCATCTCCACAATGTTTTTTCTTGCCTACCTCCAAAGATGCAGTCTAGCTTTTCCCGTGATAAAAGAAGAGTATGTGCCAAAACTAGATAGGTAAATTCTACTCCTAAGCAGTATCTATCCTTTGTGTAATTCTCAACTTCATTTTCATAATAGCATAGCTTTTTTCGTACCTTGTACTTCTCATTTGTGGATTTCAAAACGCAGTGGAAAGCAGTAGCAATATGCCAGTTTCTGGGTGGGAATCTGAAGCATCGTGAGCTGAGAATGGAAGCAGATAACAAGAAAGCCATGATTAAAATCTGTATTTTCAAATTCCCAATGTACTGACCTGATCTCTAGGACAAACTGTGAGTCCTTTAGGGATATTTTCTTTTTTCAGAAATACTAGAGCTTGGAATTAGGTCATTATGTAATAACTTCCATTTCCTTTTTAAATTTTAATTAAACCCCCAATCTGAAGATGTAAGGCTCAAAACTCTAAATATGTAAAGAAAATAAAGGGCTTTACATACAGTCTCTAAAAGAAAGCCTATTTTTAAACATAATCTCCTAAACTTTGAAGAGGGCCTTAGTCATGGCTTTTCTCTCTCAAAATGCCTAAGACTTCACTTCTTCCCCCCCTCCCCCCAACTTCTACTGTCTCTTTTTATGTGTATGCATTTAGCCAGCACAATGCACTCTGTTTATGCGGTGATGGTGGTAGACAGCGATAAATATATTGCAGAGCAGCAAGAATAGCAGGACTTTGCACAGTGAGCTGTGGTAATAGTTTAATCTGTCTAGTGCAAAGATGATTCAGTATTGAAAATCTGGGTGGTCTTGGAGGGGAAGGAAACAATAGCCTGTTTTAAGTAGCTATATTTTAATCAGACCACCTCCTTGCTTTTTAGTGGGGGAGGGGGGGAAGCAACAGTGAAATAATTTGATCCATCATCAAAAGCCAAGTAAGTCTGGAAGGGCTCCTTTTCAAAATTCATTACATTTTTTTTTCAGTTTGAAAACAAAAAGAAGAGAATCCTGTTGGAATTATTTATTGAGTTTGGGGTTTTTTGCATGTTTTTGGCATAACAATACTGCTCAGATACAATGGTGGGAGTCTCTCCTTCTGGAACAATGGCAACTTACAGTAAGGCCCTGAATCCGTTGGTGTGGAGTAATTAACAATATGGAGCAGTACAGGTGCTTACCCCTGAACTGAAGTCAATGAGACCTTTTGTGTTTTTAGAGCTAATTGTAATAAATCTGCACAGCAGGGCTTTATTCTGTAGGAAATACCTCTTAAACCTTGCGGTTTAGTCCAATATGAAAGAATTTACCAGTACAGCTGATTAGGATTAATGAGTTATGTGGGTCACAATTATTTCTCTGAATTATTATCTTAGACTAAAGGTAATATAATTTTGCTAGTGGTTTTCAGTCACCTGCAAGTAGGTAGGTGCTGATTTTATGCCTAATACAGTATGTGATAATGTCCTGTATAGTGTTAAATAATGCTAATTTTCTAAATTTAGCAAATATAAGTACAAAAAATATGAAAAATGCATCGTTCTGGTAACCTGGTGTTAAAATTATATAGGGAGTTTGGAGGTATAAACATCTTTTGTGTGTGTGTTCTTCTTGGAAGAAAATCTAGTGAGGAATACTTAACTACTTCAGTGTGTGTGGGGGGGATAAAATGTGTATGCTCTTGTTATCACCTCAGCATATGTATATGCTTCATTTCAGTAAAGTGAACTTACTGTTCATAATACAGCAAAAGTAACTATTAAGCGATATTTAAGAGAGTATTTTAATTAAATTTAAGCCTCTAAATTTAATTAATAGGTTGTACTCCCTAATAGCCTTTAAATAAAAAGGAACTTGTTTTGTTTTCTGTTGAGAAACAAATAATAATCTGCTTCAGGACTTTTCCTTTCTAAGCCTTTAAAAGCTGATTTGGGCTTTACAGAAGAAAATTGAATTGCAACTCCCACTTCTGTTGCCCTGCTGCCAGCATACCTAGGGAATGATTAAGATGCTACTGCATGTTACTGTGCAAGTTGAAGAAAACATGATGTATTTTTGGTACTACGCACTATTTTGTGTGTGCTCGTATGCAAATTTTATATGGGTAAAAGTAAACACCAAGATTTCTAGTTGAAGATATTTGTAAGCATTGATGAGCTATGGTTTTTTTCCTAAATATATGGCTATATTGTTGTGTATATTTGGAGTAATTTCAGATACTGTTATTTATTTCCCTTCAGTAACTGTTGGCTGTTTGCCTTACTTCATTTCTTTGTATCTGTGCCTGTGATGAGTTTCTGGACAAATAGAGCTATACTTTGGAATCATGCTATTGTAGTTCAAACATTGTTTTAGCAGAGACTTGAATGGAGTATATTTACTATTATTTTAACTAAGCTATAGCATTTTTTAATTGACAATATGGTATATTTTACATTGCCACATTTACATTTATGAAATCAATTTTTAATTTTTTTTCTGTTTATTTTTTTATTTGTCAGTCCCTGAAAAATATCTGAAACCATAACTACTCCTGTTTATTTCTTGGTTTTATATTTATTTCTTCTATTTCCCTTCCTCAAGGTTTGATTGCTCTTTTTTACGTAGAATCTTTATATTCAGTCCTTTGCTAGAAGTACAATCACTAAATTTTATGGTATTGTAGTAAACAAAGTGTTTTGTAAACAAAGGGCTAGAGCCCTTGTTATACATGCATTGCATGGCTCAGATTTGTATTTTGAGACTGTGCAAACAACCCTCAGAAATGGAGAATGGCTTCATGGGGAAGGGATAGAGATGTCTTTTTACAGCTGACTGTCACTAACTTGAGTTACTGGTAGGAAAACAAGAATAGAAACTGGACCTACAAAAGAAAATAACACTCCACCTAAGGAATTGCTGTGCTCCCCTCAACGCAATTCAGCAGAGGAGTGTTAGGGCACATACATTGCAACATCAGTATACTTTCATTTTCTTATGGAACAGGAGGAGGAGAGGAATACTGACTGAGTCAGTCTCCCTCCTGATCTTTTTCTTAGGCTGTATAACTGAGTCGTATTTGCTTGTGACCTGCATTGACTGAAAATTTATGAAAAATGCCATTTCAGGCACTTAACAGGGACCAGAGTGGTTTCATTTGCAGAACTCTCCTGCACAAGGCTTTATTTTAGTCCTAAGTAGTAAAGCTTGTGTGATTAAAAACATGTGACATACTGTTAATTACAATGACACCCAGCTCCTAGCATTTGTAGTGTTTGTCCTGAGGAAATCTGACAGCGCTTCAGTAAGGTTACTGCCATTGGCCTTCGTTTTGGAGACTGGGAAATTGAGGCACAAAGTGACAAAGTAATATGTCTAGGTCAGTGAGGCATTGGCAGGTCTTAGTTCCCACAGCATCAGCCCAACACATAGTACAATAGGCCATTAACTTCTGCTTAGCCCATCTGTTGTCAATGAAAGTGTGATTGATTCAAGAGCTCTTGTGCTGCAGCATTAACTTGGCACACTGAGTAAACAGCGTGCCTCCTGCTTACCTGCAAATTCCCAGTTAGAATGGATGTGGCATACTGTGTTTTAACACAAAAGTTATCTTCATATTGTCAAGTAATTGGGAAACCTTTGCATGCTACGATTGGCTTTGGCATTGCTAAAAATTAAATTTATACTATGCCAGATTCATTCACACCAAAACATCATTGACTTCAGTGACGTTACACCAGATCTGAGTTTAGTCTATTGTGCTTGTGTTGCTTGGATTTTCCAGGCACAGATACAGGAAGGAACAGGGTGGATGTAGAATAGTTGATATCTTCTTTGCTTTTCCCATGATTCGTTTTCCTTGTAAATTAGTTTCACTGAAGGAAATGATATAACTTAGTAGATCCCTGGCACAGTTCTTCATACAAACAAAACACATTATGGAAAAAAAAATAATCTTAGTCCGTTATAGTTTGACAGCATTGTGTTCGCTAACTATGTCTGACATCTGAAAACATTATGGGACCACTCCATCTGAAGCAAGGAAGGAGCGAAAAAAGCATTTCAAATAGGATAGCAGTAACCAAATAACTTTTCACAATGTGTTTTTGTTTGCATTCTTTTAGATGTTTTATAACATTGTGGTAATCTTTACAAAGCCCAACCAAACCAAAGAGCTTACACAATAGTTTTGTTCGGAGTATTGTCAGTTAAAATATGACATGAAGCAGAAAAATAGACAAATTTAGTCTATGCAGCAAATTTGGTCTAGCCTGATGACTGTTACCATCGTGCCTCGTGGAAAGACATTTAAGAAGGGGGAAGGCAGCTTAGTCCTGGAGTCCTGGATTCTACCCTGTGGGCAAGCAGTAAAGTGTTAATTGTGAATCTGGAAGTGGTATTTTGGGGAATATATCTTTAGTATTTTACTTATTTGTTTTCTATTCATCATTTCTTCAACAGCCCTTTGAGCTGGCAGAGAAAGGGAGGACAAGCTTAGTGTTCATCCTGTCTTGTGTAGACACTCATCCTTCTCTTTGTCTGCAGCTTGCTTGTCTTACCTCATTTCAGGTTGCTGCATGGTATGTCTTTTCCTGGCCTGTTGCATTGACTGTGCTGCTCTGATTCTGTGCAATTGTTCCTTTTTTACTACACAGCTACCACATATACTTGTCTTTGCTTGTTATTTGTGATCCGTTCCCTTTTGGCAGAAGCCTGCTCTTGCACTGCATAGGTCTAACATGGAACTGCTCTTGGCAGCATCATCTTCGCCCTTGCCTCAGTCTATGATCTTTGCCTCTGTTGCCCTACTAAAGAGATTCTCAAATGAGCAGCCGTTGCAGTTTTTTACATACAGCTTTCCATACTTGGCTGGAGCTCATCATGGAGATCTGCAGAACTACTTCATTGCTTTCCTTCACGTCCCTGCTTTAAACTGTCCTTCATCATGAGGCCTACAGAAAACAGGCTTTGTAGGTGGCCTTTTGTCTGACCCACATTGCTCCCACTCTGTTTTATTGGACTTCCATCTCTACATATCCACCTCCGCTCCTTCCCTGTGGATAGTATTTTACTACAAGGAAGGACTATCCATTTGTTCCTTATTCTGTTTTCTACAACAGTGAGACCTTGATCCGTGGCTAAGGTAGACAGTAGGTCATCTTACTCATATTTGTTAGCATGTTGCATTAAGGAAGGACACAATGAAAGGATAAAGGGAGTGACACTCAGAAAAACTGCTAAATAAGAAAAGTGGCTGAGGTATCGAGACCAGTCCTTTCAGAACCAATGGCATGGCACCGTCCCTTGCAATACAATTTATTTCAGGACTGTTTTTCTGTATTATTCTTTCTGTTTCAGTGTCACTGCCCTGAAATATTGATCTCCAGTGCTCATGAGAGAAAATTCTTTTGTGGTTTAGAGTTGGAATGCAAATCTTAAAAATAAAGCAGACTGGTAGTTAAGCAGCTCTTAAAAGCAGCACTGTTTTGAAGTACAGTTCTGTTCCTCCTGCAACCCTCTTCATTTAACATACAAGGACAGGTCTGTGTGCAGGAGAGACCAATATTCCATGATACACAGCAGTACAAATAAGCATTAAGTGTGATTTTCTTTGGGTAGGAAAGGTGAGGAAGATCAGCAATTGGAGAAATTCTGATTGTAGTTTCTGTTTATGCCCACTTTCCCACTTCGCTGATCTGGTTGACAGGAAACTTGGCAGAACCCCTTTTAAAACTGTATTTTGGGGATGCGGGTACCCTGTGTTCTTCTGAGGTTGCACAAAGCCATTCATTAAAACCCTTCGCTATCTTTTCTCCACTGGTCCCTAGATGAGAACTGCACATTCTTGCTGATTGCTGTTGTACTCTGAAGTAACCGCATGTATTATTTCTTGTGAGATTTATAGCTCTGTTTTTTTGGATTTTTTCCCCTTTTCCACTGGCTTTATCTATTTATGAGTATATATCATTACAGTGGTAGGTTCTGTCTTTATAGGGTGTCAATATCCACTCTATTTGAACCTAACATATTACAATCATATATTAATTTTTAGGTGTGGTGTTTAACCATGTTGCTCAAGTCCAGCATCAAATTTCACAACTCAGTGAAGTAACACAAATGTCTAGGAACTATTTTAACTATTCCAACAAATGGCACAAGCCAAATTCTGTTCTGTTTTGTGCCAGTGTAACACAGAAGTTAGATTTGCTGATCTAGCATGGATTTACACTAATGTAATAGATGCATTTGATTCTTTGGACTTTGAAAAATTATGCTGCTATTAAATGAAGCATAGTAATAAAATAGAGCACAAACCAGAAATAAAATACCTCAGTATTATTTTTTACATTCTTTTCTAATAAGTGCAAATAATAGTGATGGGCCTGCTTATGAAAAAAGGGAAAGTCATGCAAAAACAACTAATGCATTTTTTTTTTCATTTTTTTTTAATCAAAATGTCTTTTCCTAAAGCTTCGTTGTGCTGACAGTGCTTTAAAAGGGAGGAGGGAAAAGCACTAACAAAATACAGAACTCATTCTCTAGCTTATTAGTTATTTGCTACCTATGTAAATCAGGGATTAGAATATTTTTTTGTGGTGGAGATAGAACTTAATGGTGCGTATGACATTGTGGTTTACAGGAGCTTAATTGTCAGGGCGAAGATCTGTTGCTCTTTCTTGTTGAGCAACAGGGCATTTGTTTAGTAGCAGGAAAGTGTCCAGTGTAGCATCAGCTATGCCTTCCCCAACAGGTGGGCAGCCGAGAGGGCTGCTGAGTTCACTCTTAGACTGTGACAGGTGAAAAATGCTATTTAATGAGTTTTCTTCCCAGTCAATTAGCAGAAGAAGGGAGCTTTCCCATCTGTGCCTGATACAACTAGAGTTTGCCGGTTGCCACGTTTCCTTTGTGAGAATGATGGGCGATTCATAGAATGGGGTGGTGACAATGACTTTGCTGGCTGCAGTCAGTCTCACTAACTGTTCTGATCTGTTTAATCTCACTTTTTTTTAATGAAATACTTCCCACTAGTGAAAAAGGACAATGTGAAAGAAGGATTCTCACTAGGGCAGTGCAGTGCTGTATGTGAACTGTGGATGTCTCACAGTAAAACAAAGACGAGAAATCCAGCAACTCCCAGGCTGTACTTAACATTCTCATCTATACATGTAATGTATCAATAAGATACTATCTCAATAAGAGATCTATGTTTGTTTGGATTGCTTACTATCTGCAGGAGCTACTGGCAAATGTTGCCTTATTTTTGACTACTACTTGCTTTCTCGAAGAAGGATGTTATACCCACATCAGTAAAATACACATAAATCCTTCTAGAAGTATTCTTTATTTTTTTCCCACTCTTTTCTTTTCAGGGTACCCTAGTACAGAAGATTTCAGTCTGACACCAGAAAGCACAAAAAAAATTAGTCGATTACCATTCACATAAATGTAATGTGCCTTCCTCTCTGAAAATTCTCTTCTTAATTTAAGCAGAATTTTCTAATGGCGTATTTTATTCATTCCTAGATTCTATTAATCCATCTAATGCACAGACTTTAAATTTCTTCACACATCAGTTCTGCTGAAGTAATGGAAATTAGAGCACATTAACATATCACATCTTACTGCTGATACGTTGTATTTACTTGCAGTGATACATAGAATTTTCACAGGGGAGAGGGCAAAATGGGTAGCTATGCTTTGTGTACAGCGAACCAAAATCTTTCTGCAGGTTTTCCTGGAA
Organism: Aegotheles bennettii; assembly: GCA_013398125.1. NCBI lineage: Eukaryota > Metazoa > Chordata > Aves > Caprimulgiformes > Aegothelidae > Aegotheles > Aegotheles bennettii. The sequence continues at coordinate 67,512 of VZRW01006068.1, read as the reverse complement.
AGTAAGGTTCTTATTAAGTATATAGAATTTGGCTAAGAATCTGTATATTGGATGGCATTTAATTGCCTGGTAGCAGTATTATTCCTGTTACCTACACTCTTAGTATTTGTTTTTCACTTTCCAAAAACTATTTTTGTCTTAAAATCCACTAGAGCAATTTTATTTCACATGTTTTATTGTGGGTTTATAAATACAGTTTTGGGTAGAAAGAGTTGCTTTGTTTTTCTTTTATTTTATTTTAAATCTTCAATTCTGTGGAATACAGTCGCCTTGGGGATTCCTTTGAAAAACCTGGTAATGAATGTAAGATGTGAGTGACTGGTGTGTGATTGTGTTGATGTTTTCTCTTCTCTTGAGCCCAGTTTGAAATTCAGCTCTGCACAGCAGGGATTGTCCTCAGCCACACATGACTATTTTGAGGATTGTGTGCTCAAGTAGCTGTGGAGGCTTTGGGCAACTGGTAGCAGTTTGTCATGGCTGCCTTTAGGCTAGTAAACCTTGGGGATTTTAATCCCTGTCCCTCTCTGTCAATCAAGACTGTTTCATGTTTAATGTAGTATTATATATTTTCAAACAAACAGTGTTCATTCTACAGAAGGTGCAAAAATACCAAAAGGCAAAATGCATAATGTAAGGGGTTTACCTATTTTCCCCCAGCTGTGTCACTGAAAATTATTTGCTCTATGATATAATTGTTCACATTTAAGTCATCAAGCTCGCTTGCCTATTTTCTCATTGTTTTATTTTGATTGAGTACTTTGGTGCTGTGAATCCTGGCTGCATTTAATTCATTATAATCATGTGAAACTAAACCCTGAATGGTTTCTAAATGAATATTATTTAATTTTCTTTGGCATTCACACAAGTAGCTTCTTTGACAGCTAAGTAGTAAGTATAGACATGTGTTTCACTTCTCTGTGACATGGTCAGATTTTAGAGCTGTTCTCTTTTGCATTTCCAAAGTACTGAATATACTGCTCTATGTATTATTATTAATATTTTTCCTTCCTTTTAGTCACAAAATGTGAAAAGTAAATGGTGTTAACAGTGTTTTTCAGTAATGTACTGAAAGGGGATTTTTCACGCTTCATAGCCAGGTACTGTGCAAAGATGGTCAGACATAACTGAATGTCCAGGAAGAATAATTTGATGTGTATTTGTGACACATTTTATAATATTATATAATATGGAAAAAAAAGAAAATATATTTCTATGGCTTTATGTGTATAGCCATACTATTCAATTGCAAAACTTCACATTGTAATGTTGACAGGACTTCCAACACTCCACGTGAATTAGTTTTAAATTTAGGCTTCTTTTTGTCCTTTCTTGGGCACATCAGTGAATGTGGTTCACAGTCTCTAGAGGTAACTCATATTAAAATGTTGGAATTTTGATTTCAACAATTAGTCGTAGAAAACAAGTTAGAAAAAAAATGTGTTCAAATATAAGTAATTTCAGCAGGTTGAGGTATTGTCCTTTATTTCTTCATGCGGCAGGGGCATCAATGTGGCTTTCAAAGGCTTTTTTGATTGCTGAAATCATACAAATCTTTGCATGTCTGAAAGGAGCAGGCAGCCAAGAAGTCAAAGGTTGCTTACAGTGAGCTGATGGAGCTGCACTGCTAACTGTGGGTTGTTTTGGGTTTTTTTGCAAAGAAAGGGCAATTTCGTTCTTGTTCTATGGCACCCCCGTCATTTTCACAACCCATGAAGCTTGCATACTTGGACTTCGGCCCCATTTTTTTTCCCCACCTTTTGAGGTTTGTTAGCCTATTAAAGAAAGAGGAGTTTGTTTTTTTAATGAAATGCAGGATCATCAGTTGAGGGATTTCCCTCTCCCATAGCAGATTATAATATGAGCAACAGCTTTCATGATATGATGACGAGAGTGAAAAGTACAAAAGGACAAGAGGAAACGGCTTTAAATTGCAGCAGGGGAGTTTCAGATTGGACATTAGGAAAAATTTTTTCATTGTAAGGGTGATTGGGTATTGGAATAGGTTACCCAGGGAGGTGGCGGAGTCACCATCCCTGGAGGTGTTCAAGATGTGTCTGGATGTGGCGCTGGGTGATGTGATGTAGGTAGGTGGTTGGACTGGATGATCTTGAAGGTCTCTTCCAACCTTGATGATTCTGTGATTCTATGACAGGGCTAATGCCAGGTTGCCTGTCTCCTGCCTTCCTGTTGAGTCTGAGAATTAGCAAGTCCCTAAAATCATTGCTTAAAAGAAGGAAATGGTAAAAACTCTTTGTAATGGACTCCACGTGGGACAAAATCTAGAAACTCTGTTCAGAACATGGGTATCATCATTTAATGATGATTACCATGTGTCCTCTGGTCACCACAGTACATGTGCTTCTAGGAGAGAATGTCTTCCCTTCTACTCACTTAGTTTGGTTCTCTAATAGGGTTTGAATGCATAAGAACTGCAGGCTGCGCTGCATGGATTTGAGGGGTATGAACATCAGCCCAAAACAGGAAACAAATGGGAATACAAAGAATCCAAAAATGAAGTGGCAGTCAGTCCCAATAGATTAACAGGAAAAAGGAAAATGGAGGAGATGTTGGAAACAACAACTTTTGCATCCCATTGTATTATGACAGTAAGGTGATATGAGATATGTTAAATACAAAATACTGTGCTTGTCCTTCTTGTTTTTTGCAAGTCTGACCAGATATTTGATTTTTAGAACCCTTGACTCTGCTTGCCAGCCCGAGACCTGAATTTCCTGATGGACATGTTTAAAACTGTCTACATTTCCTGTGGTTATTGTTTTTTCCAGAAGCCTTTTTCCCCTTGTAATTTCCATGCTGTTATTACTCTGTTACCTACTCAGCCACCTTAACACCCTGCATTCTGCAAGTCTTTGACCCGGTATTCATCAGGTTGTCAGACTCCCACAGTACAACTACAGAATGCATGAGGGAGGTTTAAAAATTATTTGGTTCCCTAGTTTTTAACAGTTTTACATATGATTAACTACTAATTGTCTTAAAATGCTGCCGTAAGCATCGTTTTTATATTCCACCAGAGACGTGCTCTTGGGAGAACAATGAGACATTTATAGTATTTGGGTGGGAGGGAGATTAGAAAGTGTAAAATAATTTCTTACTCATAAACTCTCAGTAAATTATCGTTTCACTTTGTAACAAAACACTTAGTTTCAATAGAGAGATATATTAGTGGATTGCCAAAAAAATGACACTACGTTTCTAGTCATTGCTGAAAGATAACAGTGAAATAATAAGATGTTTTTGGAAATTGTTTCTCACAAGATCTTTGGATCTTTATTTGTAGGAATTCTAGTACTGAGGCCTTTAATTTATATTCCCCTCTCATCTCACTTTCATTAATTCAGAACCTTGAGTTACTGAATTGTGAAGTCTGCTTTTGTTTTCATTTAAATTGCAGGATATTAAACAGCAGTGATATGTTACACTCAGATGGCAGTGCCGTTTTTCTCCTGAAAATAGAAGACATCCAGCCTAAGACCCAAATCTTCCTCTGCTGCGAAAGAATAGATGGTCCCATAGAAAGATAGAGTCCTGCTCAGCCCTGACCGCCTGCTTCCTTTACACTCTTGTGTTGTCTTACATGGAAGATATGGTCACAGTCTGTGACTGTCACTTTTTGATACACTCTGGGTGTTGGTCGTTCTTCATAACCTACATGGTCTTTGGCATGCTTTTCTTAAGAGCTCCTTAGTCTGGGTTAATTTTGTGTGTGGAAAAAAATGAAAGAGTGATGAATGCTGTGGAAGTATATGAGATGTCTTTGTATCTCTGTGTCATGGTTTGAGACTTTTGTCCTGTATGAGGATCCGTCTCCGGAAGGATGTGGTTTTTTTTTTGTATTCCATATCAAAACATCCTGCTAGAAAGTGCATAAGTATGGAGGAACCAGGAAGTTGTTCTTCTTCTTGGGGGGTTCTTCTTCTTCTTGGGGCTTCTTCTTGCTTCTGGCCTGCGATCTTGGAAGAAGCGGCAGAGAGACAGAGAGAGAGAGAGAAGGGGAGGAGGCCTGCCCTTATCAGCTGTTCTGTTCCCAGCCACTTGGAGAAATACCGGAGGAATGCGATGAAGTTTTGCTGACTTTCTGGCAGTTGAGAGTTCTTCTCTCGGAATTTCGGACTTTCGGTTTTGTATATATTTATTTTGCAATTACTCATTCCCCTTTCCCTGTGCCCTTGTTTGTTATTTCCTTTTTCTATGTTTATTAAAGCTGTATATATGTACAGTTTTCTTTAAAAATCCCAACCAGTGTCGTTTTGGCTTTTTGGTTCTTTTTTTTCCTTCTTTCCATGGGGGGGAGGGAAAACTAAACTCTGTCTCCGCTTTGCAATCCGTCAAACCGAGACACTCTGAAATGCCACTTTTCATATGTAGAGCTACATGGAGGCGAGATGATTTGGGCACAAGGATATTAGGACAAAACAGAAGCTTTTCCTGTGATTTGAGTCATTTGCTTTATTTCGGTTGTTTCCAGAGTAGGGCAGCTGACTTCGAGCTGGATTATCAGGCTGCAGCATCACATTTGCTCAGAACTTGCGTTGTGGGTTTAAAGTTTTCAGGCTTATCCCTGAAAATGGAGGTAGAACTGTCTTTGCAAATTATATCAAAGACACAAGGTAAAGAGTCCGAAGATCATGTCCTTGGGCACGGAGGTGATTCTGATTAAATCCCTATCTATGTACCATGCCTGTACTATAGCTCTTAGTCTTATGCTCTGACCTTTGGAAAACCAGCTTGCAATACACCTGGCAACAACTGGTTAGAGATCTTCAGTATCTATAAAGCATGCTTTTGACATAGCTCCATACAACTGGATAATGTCTAATGGATAAACTGCGGTACAGGTGATATTCACAGTGAATAATGAGCCTTCTTCATTCATTATAATCCTTAATTGTTTATTCTCTCTATTTTTAAAAATAAGACAGAATTTGCTGGTATAATCACTGTTTAATTGTCCTTTAAAAATTATATGCAATCCATTCTTATGCTATCTAGTTTTGCACTAAAGCACAATTTTAGTGAGTTTCGTTTTCTAGATGACTAATCTTTGGCTTCAGACTTTTTCTTCCTCTCTGTATAGCTACTAAGGCTTTGCTTTTGAAACATGGCAGGAATTCAATTGCCCCAAAATAGGTTTATTTTATTTCGCCTCCTGCCTCTCCAAAGCACAAGGGATGGAAAAGGAGTGATGTAGATAATCTGTAGCCTTCCCACTCACAACATGTTGATACAGTCTGTTGTGTTGGGAGGAAGCCTGAACCAAACAGAAACATTACTTTGGCTATTTTGGGGTATGAAGCTGTCCTCTGGTACCTGCAGGAAGGAGCAGATGTAAGTTACAGAGCATCCTCTAAGCGGTTTAATACATCTAGGAGACATAAATGTGACTTTTGCTTCTTCATTCTCCTGGACTGAGTCTACTGTACTGTACTCCTTAATTCAACCAGCACAGTGTATAGCTGTTGAATTTTGTGGTCCAAATTAAACAGAACTGAGCTTGTGAATCAGAACCAATCACTTTTGATACATGTCTTTGTGGCTGCTTTCTTAAATTAGCATATTTTAGACAGAGTCGGACAAAAATAACTGGAGAACAAAATAAGCAAGTTCCTAGGAGATTGTTGCAGGAAGGAGTTGCGCCTGCTTTTAAAAAACAGATAGCAAGGGGAAGGAGTCATTTTCTAGTCTTAAAATGTTCTGCCTTCATAGCATAATATTATTGATCACTGTAACTTTTATGTTTCATTTCCACAAGGAAAAAACTGGCGTTGTCCGATTCCTCAGTTGATTCATGCTGGTAACATCATCATCTCTGCCTCAGGGCTCGGTTCAGCAGCCAACAGTGTGTCTCCCACGTACATGGGAGTTAATTGAAGGTTTGGATTAATGTGGGTCTTAGTTGCTCAGAATACGTATCTTCTGTCAAGTGAATCTAAGTACTTTAAGAACAACTTTTCCCTTTTGCAGGATGAGGAATATATCGCATACGTAACTTGAGGGAACTGTGCGCTTCTGTTTATGCTGAAGCTCACACTGGGTGAATGGAGAAAGTGAGAAAGTCTATTTCTTTACTTCTGCCCTTCAGTAAATTATGAGTCTTGTAGTGTCCCAGCTTCATGTAGGGACAAGTCTAGACCACACAGTAATTCCTCCTACTCCTGTTGTCCTTTTTTTTCATCTTTTCCCCACACCCACACACACTCAGGTTGGGTGCCCTGTAGTTTAGACAGCATTTGTGACTAACAAGCCCCAGTCCTGATGGCAATCTCCAGCTGCCTTGTTCCTGCAGCATCAAAGGAGCTAGCCATAGGACTACTACAAGGCAAATTTTGTTCTATGCAGAGAGATTTTTATATTCTGAAATGCGCTATATCTGCTACATCTTGAAAAAATTACCTTTTAAGCTTTTTCTAAATTCTTTTTGTTGTTACTGTAGTGATACGTGCTTATACTAGTTTTGTGGAGGCTTTGCTACGCTACTGCAAAAATGTTTAAAGTGCAAAGAGAAATGTTTTAAAAGATATCTGAAATTTATAGGTGCTCAGAATAATTTTTTTAAAACAATTTCTATTTGACTTTATCAGGGTCCAAACCAGTGGGTTTGCAAGATCTTCCAACTTTCAATGTTCTCAACAGTATTAGAAAGTTAAGATTTTGGAGGCTGCTGGTTATCTTACACTGTTTCAGTAAAAGTCATATGTGGACATCACTTGGTTTTGCTAATTTGGGAGGATAATTGAAGATACCATTGCAGCTTTGCCTCTGCATTGCGTAGTCCTCATTGTCTAGAAATGAGCAAGGACCTTCATGCCAATGAGAAGAAGAAAGGGGCTTTCTAATGAAAACTCCAGAGAACCACAGTCACTGTACTTTGTTCAGAGGACATAAGTGGAGATAATATTTCTTACCAAAATTTGCAGCATGTCTTATGTGGCTCATGATTGGAGACAAAAGTTAGAAACCACACAACAAACTAAAATGACATAATTTAATATCCCTGACTGCAGCAGTACCAATTCGATGGATCTGAAAATAAATAGAATTTTCTGTCTCGGGGCTTGGCACGCAGTCTGGGAGCATAATGCATATTAAAACCATGGCTACTAAACTGCATAAGCTGTGATTCTCATCAGTGTTTCAGGTATCAGCATCCAGGCAGGCAAGCAACAGAACTCATAGCAAGGTTGAGGCATTAGAGAGAAATATAGGCAGCAGATACTTTTTGTTTCCTGTCACTTTCAGGGGAAAAAATACTGTTCATGTTTCAAATGGATTTGTACACAAGCAGGCTGTAATAGGGATTTCTGCTCTTCGTCTCTTTCCTTTCACTTTCTTTAACTGAATCTATTGCACATAGCAAGAATGAAGTTTTATAGTACTAGAAATTGTACAATGAGTTCGTGGTGCCAGTGTGCTCCCGGTAACCAGCCAATACAATCCTCTGCTGAGAATGATACTCTTTGGTTGCCACTGTGCTTTCTTAAAGCTTGGTGACTCTGTCATAGTAGCTGTGCTACATGAAACTCATTTCCATTTTAAACAATTTACCTTAGTGTTGGTAATTCAGCGAGGTTAGTTAGTAATTAGTCTTAATGGCTCTAATGTTATATGCTCTCTCACTTTCCCTACCCTCCTCCCCCCCAATTTATAGTCACTAATGTTGTCATGCATATTTCTGATTAGTGTGTTCTGTTTACGTTTTTGGGTGGGGATCTTGTGACCTAATCATCTGTAGTGTACACATCCACATGTGGATTCAGCTACCTTTGCAGTTCATAGAAGTGGCACTTGGAGAAAATGATTCACACATGCGTCCTCTGACAGATGTCTAGAGCTGGTAAGGTGAATCACAGCCCAGAAATGCCCTTCTCTCATGGTGAGTCTAGGCAGCTAGCCAAGATGTGGATGTCTGCGTTGCAGAAGTCTGAAGCTGTGTCCTTAAAATAAAATGTCATTGCTTTCATTTCCTGAATAATGCAAGCTATGGCATTCTAACACTATTAGGCTATTTAGAAAACTGTGCAAAGAAGTTTACTTTTAGAGTCTGAACTTGAAGAAAATCATTAAAATGATGGTTGAGTAAGTTAAGAGCGCATTTATTAAAAATGTTGGTTAAGTAATATTGGTATTTCCTTGGTTTAGTTTTCTCGTGAGAAAAGTAGGACTTGTACCTGATACATAATATGCAAAATAATTTTTGCATATTATATGGAACAGGTTGTAGGCACATAGAAACTTTTGTTCAGTGACTGTAAAGGCAGATGCTCCCTCTAGTGCCTAAGACTGTTTTCTTGTAATGGCTATAGCTTTGTCGGGCTTTCTGCCATGTTTTTACTATCTAGTCACTTGAGTCCCTCAGGTATCAATCTTAAAATGGATAATATGAAACGGGGATAAAACCTTTAGTATTACATGCCTCCTGCACCTTTCCCCTGGTGTGTAGCAGAGGGAGTCAGATAGTGCATTAGGATAAAACAGATGGGGAAGTTAATCTAAATATAGTATTTTAATTAATGTAAAGTTTTTATAGTAAACTGTTCTTTCAAGTGAAACATAATCTGAGAAAGCTGTGGTATTTGTGAGTGTTTCTGAACCTAAGGAGGGTTCATTGTGTACATGGAACATGAGTGTACCTTCAGCAAGTTTGGTGATGATACCAAACTGGGAGGAGTGGCTGGAGAGCCTGGCCAGCAGAAGGACCTGGACAGGCTGCAGTGTTGGGCAATGGGGAACCTCATGAAGTTCAACAAGGGCAAATGTAGGATCCTACACCTGGGGAGGAATAACCCCAGGCACCAAGCCAGGCTAAGGGTTGGCCTGCTAGAAAACAGCTCTGGTGAGAAGGACCTGGCAGTCTTAGTGGACAAGAAGTTAACCATGAGCTGGCAATGTGCCCTTGTGGCCAAGAAGGCCAAATGGCATCCTGGGGTGTATTAAGAAGAGTGTGAGCAGCAGGTTATGCTTATGAGTATCTAAAGGGCGGGTGTCAGGAGGATGGGGCCAGACTTTTCTCACTGGTGCCCAGTGACAGGACAAGGGGCAATGGGCATAAACTGGAACACAGGAAGTTCCATCTCAACATGACAAAACACTTCTTTGCTTTGAGCACTGGGACAGGCTGCCCAGAGAGACTATGGAGTCTCCTTCTCTGGAGATATTCAAAACACACCTGGGCACGATCCTGTGCCACTTGCTCTGGGTGAACCTGTTTTTGCAGAGGGGGTGGACTAGATGATCTTCAGAGGTCCCTTCCAACCCCAACCATTCTGTGAACATGAGTGTCTCAAAAAGTACCTGGACTCTAATCTCAAATTCAGATCGATGTTCCCTTTTTGATATTTTTGTTAGCTGATGTTTTTAATATGGCTATTGAGGGTAGTACACTGAAGTTATATGACGTCTTCTAAACTGGTATATAACATCGTTGCATAGGAAGAAGAGATGCCTGAATGATCTAGGCAGTCATATATGCTGTTTAATAGGAGGGTGTAAGCTATGAGCATCTATAAAGAGGAGAGGGGAGAATGGAGTATACTTGTGTGCCACGTGAGATGCCTGAGGATGCGTGTCCTTTGTGCTTTTTAGGCTGTGGCTGCATTCATCCCAGCATATAGCCCTTTCTGAAGATAGCCCTTCGAGGCTGTGTGTGTTTTTAAATGTTATTTTTTAAAATATGAATTCTACAGTTTTGTCTGTATTTGTAAATCATAATTTAAAATAAATTGTTAGAAATAGTATGTGTAGGGAAAAAATATGTATGAATCAATGTATATTTATATTTGTAGTAACATGCCACAATAAATTGTAAAATCTAAGGTTATGAATAGCACTGCAGTAATGCCTTGCCTACACCATTATCAAGCTCTGGTAGATGTGACAGCAGAGGGTTTTAAGGGGATTTGAGGGAAGAGAATAGGTAGGGATTTCGCAAGTGTCATGGTGAGTGAATATTCTTGTGCTTTGTATTTATCCTGACTAAAATTTGTCTGAAATAGTGAGCTTTTAGTTTGAGGGGGTTTCTGTTATTTTCATAGGTAGTCTGTGTGTCCATTTTCACTCCTTTTCCTTCCCCCAGCCTTTCTCCCCACAAGGAAAACAAATGCAAAATCTATTGTAAAAGCTTTGTGGACATTAGCATTCAAACCGAAGAAAAATGTATACAAGTAAAATGCATGTTCTGCTTAGGTGCACTGAGAATACCAGTAATATTTTTCATTCTGTAGCTTGCATTTGTACAGGTGAGTGGAAGAGTGATACAGTGCAATTTGAAATAGCAGCCAGCAGCAGCCTCTCTTCTTTCCTGGATCCTTGAATCTTCCTCTTTTCCCAGGGGAGGGAGTAAGGAAGCATCCATGTGTTCTAGCAGTCTTTCTTTTCAACATGTACCAGTACACAGTGTTAAGATAAAGTAACTGAAAGTAATTAACTATGCTTGATTACATTTGAAAGTAGTCTGAAACTAGAGCTGCGTACAAAAAAAAATAATCCAGTAACTTGTTACAATTATAACTGATTGTCTATTAAATGTTCCTTTTTCAGCATTGCCATTGGCAAAGCCATTTGCCTGCTGTAAAGATTCCATTTCTCTTTGTGATGGCATTTTATCAGCATTAGTGGGTGTGACAGTAAACAGCAAACCCATGTTATTAAAGAGCTAGACTCCACTACAGATAAACCCTCCACAAAAAGGATGCTTCTTAGATTACCTCTCTTAAATTCTAACAAGATATGTTTACATCCTATTTGATGTCTCCGTATGTCTTTAACCACTTGGAAGTTTAAATGCTGTGCACTTACTCTTTTGTTTCCAGCTGTGCGTTGTAGATTTTGTGCAGTAAAATGTTCCCCTTACCAGCTTCAAAATTACTAGATAGGTTAAAGCCTTAGCCAACTAAGTCTACGTTTTACTGTGTTTTTTTGGGTCATCAGTGACCTTCTCAAGAGGAACACATCTTTTCTAAGAGGTGAACTCAGCCCCTAACTTTTTATTGTGTGCTACATGATCTTTGCTGAGGTTCTCTCAAGAGAAATGCTGTTTCTTGGCAATTGCAGTATAATGTCAGTAATGACAAATATGGTTCAAAAGAGTCATATTCAGGAATTTTAAAGATCAGGTAACATGTTAACATCCTGAAATGCAGTATGGAAATGTTCATTCATGAGGATGCCGTTTGCATGTGAATATTACATTTCTTTTCTTTGAGGAAATGGGAAGGAATTTATCTATCATCACCATTTGTGTTCCTGCTTCAAGTAAAGGGTTTTTCTTCAAGCTGCATTGAGTCAGCAGGATGTGGCCCATCCCTACAGTTCCATCCTTGCTGCTGCCTCTCTCTACGGCTACAGCAATTAGCTAATAACCTGTTGGAATAGCAAATTATTACTCCCCCTCCTGCTGGCTCTGCTTAACAAGGAAAAACAGGATAAGATTTTGAATATGAAATGCTGAATTATCTCTTTTTTTATCTGATGATCAGCCTTTGTGTATTGAAACTGAAGATACGGATGCCATTTCAGAAATGTTTAATGAAGTAGACTATTTATTGTAATCCATCCTTAGTATTGTCTTATAACCATTGCTGTCGCAGAACCAAGATGTTCAGGCTTTGATCTTAGGCCTGTTCCTGCTCTGCTGCATGTGACTAGCTTTGTGCTTCTTAGTTAAAATTGTAATGATCATTTAGAAATTACTAAGAACAGAAGTGCACAGCATGATACAGCACTGATGCAATTATTATAATAATTTCTGCCTAAACATCAACTGCTATGGGATTCAAACTTCAACTAGATCTTTACATTTATAGTTTTGATTTTATTAGTAAAGGCTGAAGTCTGCCCTGCAACTCTGAAAAAATGTATTGGCTTTTGATTTTAATACTATAAAGTAGTTTATCAAGTAGGGATAGGAAAATTTAGTGTAGCTGAATATATATTTTAAAAATAACTGTTTCAGTAATTATTCCTTGGAACTATGTTTTTTGTTTCCCCAGTCCTAGGAATGTCTGAGCAGCGAGGCAATGACCTGACCTATAATTCTGTCATGAATTTAGGTCCATCATAGCTATTCTGATTTATATTGCTGCTGAAGGTCAACCAAGACCTTGGTCATTTATATGTCATTAATTTTTTTTTTATGTAGCTTTTCTTTTTTTTTGTTCAAAACAGGTGACTGTTGACTTTCTTTAAATTGTAGAATTCTTAATGTTTTCTGCCAGTCCTGTTGTTCTGAGTTAGGCTTCCCCTGAATGTGTTTGTACACTGTGTGAAAGGTGATTTTTCTATGATGCAACATGAGCTTGATTTAATTTCATTCTAACAGTGACCTATTTGACAGTTTGCCATTCGCCTTTTTATTGATATAACTTCATACCTTGCGTCTTATATCTTTGCATTGGAAATCGGTGACAAGTGGCGTTCCTCAGGGATCAGTACTTGGGACCAGTTCTCTTGAACATCTTTGTCAGCAACATGGACTGGGATCAGGTGCACTCTCAGCAAGTTTGCTGACAGCACCAAGTTGTGTGGTGCTGTTGACACGCTGGAGGGGAGGGATGCCACCCAGAGGGACCTTGAGAGGTGGGTCCATACAAACCGCGTGAAGTTCAACAAAGCCAAATGTAAGGTCCTGCACATGGGTCGGGACAGTCCCATGCACAAATACAGTCTGGGTGAAGAACATATCAAGAACAACCCTGAGGAGAAGGACTTGGGTATGTTGATTGATGAGAAGCTCAACGTGAGCTGGCAGTGTGCGCTTGTAACTCAAAAAGCAAATGGTATCCTGGGCTGTATCAAAAGAAGTGTGACCAGCAGGTTAAGGGAGGTGATTCTCCCCCTCTTCTCTGCTCTTGTGAGACCCCACCTGGAGTACTGTATTCAGCTCTGGAGTCACCAGCTTAAGAAGGACACAGAGCCCTTGGAGCAAGTCCAGAGGAGGGCCATGAAGATGATCAGGGGTCTGGAGCACCTCTGCTATGAAGACAGGCTGAAAGAGTTGAGGTTGTTAAGCCTGGAAGAGAAGGCTCTGGGGAGACCTCATAGCAGCCTTCCAGTACCTAAAGGGGGCTTACAGGAAAGCTGGAGATGGTCTTTTTACAAGGGCATGTAGTGATAGGACAAGGGGGAACGGTTTCAAACTAAAGGAAGTAGATTTAAATAGGATATTAGGAAGAAGTTCTTTCCTGTGTGGTCCTGAGACACTGGAACAGGTTACTCAGAAAGGTTGTGGATGCTAGCGTTAAAGTGGAAGTGTTCAAGGCCAGGTCGGAGGAGGTTTTGAGCAACCCAGTCTAGTGGGAAGTGTCCCTGCCCATGGCAGGGGGTTGGAACTAAATGATCTTTGAGGTCCCTTCCAACCCAAACCATCCTATGATTTCATCTGGATTTTCTCAAGATAGACCTAGTGGAAAATGCTCTTTGACAAAAGACCCTTAAGATGCTAAAGCTGTATCAGACCTGTATTTTCGGCAAAATGAGGCACCATAATAATGAAACAAAACCCTATCAAATCTTTAGCTTTACCCTACATTCCTAACTTAAAACTATAAAATAAACCCATTGCTATTTCTCTTGGTTTTCTTTTGTAACAGTTTATTGTATCAATAATCTCATTTATGCCATTCATCTGACATGTGCTACCAGGCGTTATCTTTTAAGTATAAATCAAGCTTTTGGAAATCTTCCAGAATATCTCTGTGTGATATATGTCATTGTATAAACATGTTGGCCAAGTTTACCTCGGTATAACTCTAGTGAATTGGAAGTATGAGCCACTGTGTTCATGTATTTCCAGTAGCTATTTTTCCTTTTCACACTTTTGTGATAGTTGACCTGCTTACAAGATATACTCTGATTTGTTTGCTCTTTCTCATTTTCCATCCAAGTGTTAGAGTGCTGTATGTGTTTCCTGACAGCAAATTAATTGGCTAGCTCTTCACGCAGCCAAGAATAGAGGTAGCAGTTCTACACAGACCCCTCTTGTCTGTTGATGTGTACAGCAGACATCCTAAGAATGGGGATGCATTTCCCCGGTCTTGTGGCTGCATGCTGTTCACATCAATTTCCCATTAAAAGGTAATTTAAAGGTATAGCCCCAGGCAGACTCAGGAGAGAGTTATAAAAAGAGTTTAATTAACAGTTCAGAGTAATATAATCTAGGGTTGAATAGTCTGTAACCAGCTCATTTTTTTGTTCACATTTGTCATTTCCTTTACTTGTGGATTAGAGGAGATTTCCTTGTTTGGTAAAGAATGCAGTGAAATAAGTCTTCGAAGAAGCTTTGTTGTACGTGTCTTGGAGCTAGATCACTGCATTATCATGAGCTTTAAACCTGCCACTGCTTATCTCCCCTCTGCATTAGCTCACCTCTTCTGGTCAACATGTTTTAAGGGAAGAGATTCAAGTCACCTCACAGTTGGGCCCTCCATACTTTTTGAAAGATATGCTGCTTGCCCAACTAAATGCATTTAGCCCAACTTGCTCCAAAATAAAGAAATATCTGTTTTCAGGTAGGAAAAAGTGGTAGAAAATGGGGCTAGAAGAGATATAGGAGTCTTTATATTCAAAAGCAAATACTGTTCTCTCTTTCCTCTCCTTGTTGGTTGTATTTTTGATAAAACTTTCTGGAGATATCATTTCTCTCTTTTTCTGTGTGGGTTTTGGTTTTTTTCCTCCTTCTGTGTTTGTTGTTGTGCAGGTTTCTGCACACATCCAGCCAGGCCGAATATAGCAGGATGTATTGCTTGCATGACTCCTAACAGCCTTCAAATCAGAATGATTTTCTGTCACACTGGCTTGACCTTTTTGTGGAAAAATGTATTACCTAAAAGAAGAAGAAAAAAAAAGACATGTAAGGGGATCTGAAGTACTGTCTTGCTTGAGGGCTAAAGATATACAGTACTTGTTGTCATTTAACCGTCCACCCACCTAATTCATTCTAAAATGCCAGCTACAAGTGCAACAATTTGTGGACATGACGTATCTCACGTACTTAGTATATTAGGACTACAAGCCTGACAATTTTATTTTCCCACAGAAGTCTGTCTTGCTTTCTTAGATCTGCCTCATTTTCTCTTCAGTGGAAAATGTATAGAATTCTCAAAAACTTTTGTTTTTTACACAGATCACCTCTGAAGAATAGACTGAAAGCAGTGACTGAACTCTTGTTTTGCCCTGTGGCCTAGTATGTTAAATCATTCCACAATTAAATACAGCTACACTGGGACATACTCAGCTCAAGTTAAATAAGCCTGACTTGTCAAGTATTGAGTTTGTTTTGATTGCAGAGAAAATGGCATGAGGCATAGTTCGATCTTTATTCTTTTGTGTGCCAAGTTTTTAAGTACATTATGACAATTTAGGAAAAAAAAAAGCAAAACAGGAATCTTTTCATATGATTGACAAAAAGACCCCTTAAGAAGTGCTTGAAGTGACTAGCTCAATGAAAATTGTTGTGGAGCTAAATCAGCTTTTGCAGTATCTAATTAACACTGCCACAACATCCAGATAGTTTGTTAATTACCGTTCTGCTTCTCCCTCCAGTTGCTGTGTCAGGTAGGCACAAAAGTTAACCTGCACCTCCATAGTATATGTCAAATCTGTTAATTTTCATCATGCTCTCACAATGGAAAGCTGTAGAGGTGATCAAAATAAGTTTTAACTATAGCCATTCTGAAGGCTTATTAAGCTTCTGAGGCAAATGTTAATTTACACATGTCTATTTCAAACATATGGTGGGTTTATAATTATAACTGTGAAATGGGGGTGGGGGAGAGTTTTCTGTCTTGTAGAGCTGAAACTAAAAGCAGTATTTTTCAAGTGAGCCTGAAAAACTCCCATGGTGCTGACAACAGGGATTTTCCAAAGTGAGCATAACCCAAGCAAGCTTGATGTGCAGTGCCAGGAAACTCTGACTTCAGGGGTCTCTAGCATTCATGAGTTCAAGGGAATGGGTGAGGGAAATTAAAAGTAATTTAAAAATAGAGCTGTGTTTCTCAGCTGTAGCATAGACATGCTGTCTCATGAAAATAGTCACTGTGTTATTTTTTTTTTTCCTATCCCTCCCCCCACCTCCAGTTGTAGTGCCAGGCTCTGTCCTATACAACAGACCCTGTATATCCAAAGGCATAGTGTTTCCATACAGAGATGAAAGCATTGCAGTGAAAGTGGACTTCACTGTCCTATATGCATACACAGCACTTCATTGCAGGATTGAGCACTGCTGCAGAAAAGGTCTAGTGCTTGACTTGCAGCACTGCTGAAGGACACCAGAAGTGATGTGAGCAGGAACAGGCATATCAATAGCTGCATTTTATTCTTAGCTTTCTGTTTGCTCACAGGTAGTTGCTGACCTATACAAACAGTATATGTGCTACTCAATGAAACAAGTCCGGCTGGTATATGCAGCCACCTGGAAACAATGTTCTGCTCATCTGCAGTAACCATCTACTCTGAGAGGAATGAGGAGAAAGCAGTCCAGGTTTCTCTTGTGATATAGGTTTGAGGACTTTATAGCCCGGTTAAAGATGAAAAGGTAGAGATGGGAAGCTTCTCATGCGGTTGCATAGTGGAAATCACTGTCTAGCTGTAACTTGCATAGGTCTGAAACTACCAGTTTTCAAGAATGACAGTAAGAAACATCTGTGTCAAACTGTCACTCCATCTTGTATTAGGATCTCCTTGTATTGCAGCAAGAACACATCTAGCCTTGCCCAAGACAGTGTACTGCAGACAGTGTATCTGCTGAGAGGAGCACTTGACAGCTTGTCCCTAAGAGCCATCACAAGGTGATCCTGGACATCAATTTGGCTTGTCTTTCAAAAGCTTGCCCAGCTAGCAGGGACAGTGAATTTTCTGTGGAAGCATCGCTGAATAACTAATAACATCTGACACTTCTCAGCCTTCCTACGTGGTAGAGACAGACAGTGCATTCAAGAGTTTGCTGACCATCCCTGTGCATATAGGACTGGAGAATGGGAAAACAAAAGGCAGTCTGACTGCACCACAACAGTAGAAATTTTCAGACTTGGGAAACAGTGATATTAGATAAGAGTGGGCAAGCCTTAATTATTATGATTTGAATTAGAATTTCCAAACCCTTTAGAGTATAGTAGCTGTGATTAAATAATCCCTTTCTTTAGCCAGAATTGGTAAATGTAGAACCAAGAGGAGCCTGCAGTCAGGGGAAGGGCTGAGGAAGAATGAGTTCAAAGTGGCACCAAAATATTCAGAGGAGGTATTTGTCAGACTTGCAGAGAGTTGAATCTATGAAGAGCTAGGGGGTCTGCAGATGCTTTAGCTGTTCCGTGGTGGACTGGGCTGAACTGTTGTATGGAACATCTTTTGATGAACATCCTTAACTGCCACAAATTCAAACAAGAGAAATTCACCATGTTGCAGTTTCTAAATCTATTTGCAGTGCTCTTTCATTTCACCAGCTGTTCTGTCCTTACATCTTAGTAGCCTCCAAAGTTTTAATGATTCCTGCCCATAGTTAAAATTATGCTTGCGTGGGTAAATGCAAGTGTGTTGTATCTAATGTCAGAGATAATTGCTGGCTGCCTCAAGAGATTTGATAGATTCATTACCTCTACATATGGTAGGAAGAAAACTGTCAAATTTTATTTAAAATTTGAAGTTTAAATAAAAAAGGGTTAGAAATCATCACAGAAAGAGCATCAGCTTGCTAAACAAGGTCCCACACATTGTTACATCAGTGCAGTATATCTAAGTTGGTACATCTTTCCTACTTGTCTTACAAAAAATAGTATGGAAACAAAAAATAAAGGATTTATGATGCCCATATATCTTCCAAAATGAAAGCAGTGCATGTTGGACTCTGTCATTTTCAATGTCTATAGGAAGTCGGTCATATATACTGAGGTATTTTCCAAGCAAAATCTTCGATGCATCTGATTCTGTCACTTACTAAGGATATGGCCAGTTCAGCAAACATTACAAGCAGCATGATCACTTTGACATCTTCTTATTTTATCTGTTTTATTGTATTTTTGTACTTAAGTATTGCACTTAATGGCCTCATTGAGTTTGAAGTTGTATTGTATGGGGCATCACATGAATACAGATGAGACAAGTTCCTGTCTCATAAAAGTAACTAAAGTTCTTGTAAGCACCTAACTGGATTTTAAGTTGATCTCACTGCTGGCTGCCTAGTCCCACTCTCCTTCTTTCTTTGCTGCACCATCTCATGCCACTCACTTGTGCCAGTTCCAGTGTTCATCAAACCTGCATTTCACCACACCAAGCCAGTAAAACACTGGTCCAAGTAGCCAGTAGCTGATTTGTTTAGCCTGTCATAGAGCCTCAGCCTGGAGGTGCAGTTCCATGTTACAGCTGAGCTCATTGAGAGCTGTAGAGAGGGGTCGTCCTTTGCTTCTCCTGTCTGCTGCTAACCACATGGCTCTACCCATCTCCTTTGCCACAGCTTTGGATCTCACTGACTTTTCACTTCATTCCATCAACTTGCTAATTCAGCAGAAAGTTCTTCAGTTCTTTTTCTCAGCCTTCTTTTCTGATGAATGACTCCACCCAGTGCAAAATTGAACAAGCACTTGATGTGGTGTAAAGGAGGATGAGGGACAGATGAAGTGATTGGAATCAAGGTGGGAAATGGCAGAATAGTTGGCAACACTGGAAGAGCCTTCTTCAGTAGCAACATACTTCAGATCAGCTTGGGTCATAATGTGCCACTTCTCCCCAGCACCGTAACTGGAGGAGCAGGTAAAGCCAAGGTCAGGAAACACAGCTGCAGAGAAGCCAGCAGCAGCAGAGAACTGGGAATTAGTTCAGGAACCCTGCACCCACCAGACTTTGCTGTCATCGTGCTTTTTTATGATCTTTATGAACTTGTGGTAGGGTTTTGAAAATTACAGCTGCTGCAGAAAAAAAAGTGCAATAGATTTTATTGGATGTTTTCCCATTTGAATCCCTCTGCCTTCCCTGAAATACTTACATGAACATCACAGATACTGATAACGTTTTTTTAATGTACTAGAAACATCAGAGGCTAATTTCAGTGTGTGAATGAAATATTTAAGCAATAAAAGAAAAAGAGCATGTAGTGGTAAGAACAACAGGTGCTTTCACTGACAAAGAGGAAATTTGAAGGCTGTAGGACAGTGTGGTGGCCTAAGGAGGCTTCCCAGTGGCACTTGCTGGAATTCTCAAAAGTTTGAATCCTCCCTTTGTGCTGAACCATCATGGGTGTTTAAATCTGTCATGAGCAAGCTGGGAACTGATCAAAATATAGCATGCATGTGACGTAATGGCAGCTACAGAAAAAGGGATTAAATATGTTACAGATATTGACATATTGTAGTTAGCTCAAATGGAAATCTAGCTTGTCTTAACTAACACAGAGAGAGCTGGAATACATATAAAGACAGAAGTTTTTCAGAGCAGATGTGGGATGTTTCAGCTAGTTAGCCAGCTTGCTCTCATCTCCAAATTCATAACAATGTACCTTTGGACAGAAGAGTTGGATGATGAAGCACAATTGTCTCATTTTTTCAGCATTTAAGGTTAAGGAATCTTGTTACCCACAAAAAGTCCATTTGTAAACAAGTTGTTGTGCCTAATATCTGTAGCAAGCTATTGGGAAACTGTGGAAATTGGTAAAGAAATGGCAAGGAGATACACAGCTTTTCCAGTTTTGAAGTCTTCTCTTCCAGTCAGGCAAGCATCATACAAGTGTACTACTACCATATATGGATTACTCAGATATGAATTTTACATTAAAGTAGATAAGAAAGCACATAAAGTAGCTATATTACTATGCAGAATAATCTTATAAAGCAATGAAAGCAGGTGTGATATCTTCTTCTGTGTTTGACACACCTGAGAAACAGAGTGGTACTCTGCAGAGTGGCATGTAAGCAAGCAAGTAGTTCATGATAGGATGTAATGTACATAGAGAGTCATAAAACCCTTCTGCGGGGTTTTATTTAGAAGTAAAAGAGCATTTGTGTGTTGTTGTGTAAGCCTCCTTTGAGGAGAACTTACACTGCTTCTTTTATCCTCAATTTCATCAGCAAAAAAATTTCTGTGCATTCTGCACGTTTCTGTTTCTCTCTCTACACTGACATTTAGTCTGTTATTCCGAGGAAGAGAGTTTTTGAGGCCAGTAATTTAGAATTTTGCAGATGTCACCCATAAAGTGAAATTAATCTCGCTCTTGTCTGAGCTGTAGGAATTAGCTTGTGAGGTTAACAGGGAAATAAAAAATGAGGTTTGGTGCAATCTTTATTGTTTGTGATTTATTTGTGGTAATAGCCTCTGTCATACAACTAATCACTTTACAAGTGTTCAAGGAGGACGTTCTTTGCTCTAGGGAACTTGCAGTATAAGAAAACTGGTCAGTGGAATGAGGGGACGGTGACAGGCAATTTAAAGCTTTGAAGGTGATGACAAAAACCTTAAATTCGATGTGATAGAAGTGGAAGGCTTCAAAGAGGGAGTGACTTGACATGATTGAATTGACAGGTGAAGATGGCTGTTGCAGCTGTGTTTTGCATGGAATGAGGCAAGTCTTTTTGGCAGGTCAAGGAACGGGATATTCCAGTGCTCAGGGTGGGATATAATGAGGGTCTGAGTAAGAGAGTTGTCTATAGGAACCAGCAGCAGGATCTTGGAGATGTTAAGAATGAAGCATCACTAGAATTGGACTGTGACTGAGCTCTGTGGTAGAGGAAAGAGCAAAGTGAAAATTAACTCTGAGATTGTAAGCATAAGTGATAGTGAAATCAGTTGAGTTGTCATCTTTCATAAAGAAGTGAAAAAGTAGAAACAAAATGTTTATAAGGAAAGATGTGGATGCTGTTGTGGCAGTGTTCTATCATATCCATGTACCTTCTTACTGGGCATTGAAAAATAAAATTAGAAGTGCAGTGTCTTTCACTTCAGTTTTCCAGGCTATAGGACAAAGAGACAAGGCAAATCTGCTGTGTGAAAGTCATCAACAGTGCAGAGCAGAACTGTATACACTGTGGAAAACACAGGAGGAGTTTAGAGAAAGAAAACTTAATTCACCATGAACTGGGTTAAAAACTTCTCAGAGCAAAGCCATGTCAATTTTACTGATTGGAAAAAGATCATTTCAAGTCTCAGAAGTCAGTGGGATACAGAGAAGCAATGTTCAAGTGAAATCTAGGCTCTTCAGCTGAAGGAAGGGGTATAGAAAACTCAGTCAAGCAAAACCATTTTAGCACTTCATGTCAAGTTCTAAAATATTTCAGGTGTTTCCCATGTGCAACCAGAAGCACCCTGGTCTGGGGAGCAAAGGCCTAACCAAACACAGAGAGCTGGCACAAATCACAGCAGCACAGCAATTTTCAAAGTTGTTTTTTCTTGTTGTTTTAGTTGATAATATTTTTAGGGGATTTTTTTGTTTGGGTGTGAGGAATCAAGACTTACATTTTTTTGGAAGCACCCTAATAGACTACTGACATTCAAGGCCACAACTCTCTCTATCAGGGGAGTTTTCTAACCAAATGACTTGAGGATTGTCTTTGGGTGAGCATCTAATTATGAGGCAGTAGCTATGGGGAAGATGCCCATTTCATCATTCTGTATCTCACCTCTTAGTTTCTCTGGAGTTTGAGGGACTGTATCTTCAGTTAGCTGATGTCAGAGGAATATTTGAAAATTATGAAGTGTTTGTTTTCTCTAGATTTCTCCCTATGCTTTTTTTTCTTGCTTGCTTAACTTACAGGATAGGAAGTCTGTGACAAAAAATATTCTGTTGCTTGTTATAATTGTGCATGTTGTAAAAAAAAAAAGTAAGAAAGAAAAAAAGAATCCTACAAAAATCAAATTAACAGTCAGATAGCACTTGAAGATACTTTAAAATGGTTGCCAACATAAGAATGTATGGAAACCCTGGCACTGATGATTTTAACCAGTCTGACAGTATAACAAAAAATTATGATCTGCCAGCCTGTGATTCTTTTCTTAGCCTTGAGTTTTGTGAAACACATTTATTTTAATTTTATTTTATATTACCATCCAAGTAACATGGTGGCTGAATGTCAGACTAGAGTGAAATGTGCTCTCTTCTATTGTGGGCTTTCACATGGGCTTTTAATTCCCCCTGTTACTACAGTTACTACAGAATATCTCTTGTTTGAGCTCTCATAGTACAATGTGCTGCAGTTCTCTCTGGCTGTCTTGGATGTTTATGGATTGCTGCTTTAAGAAGCAGAAAAGGTCACATTACTTCGCAAACATAACTCTTAAGGTAGGGTAATGAAAGAGGCAAGATAGCCCCTTTGCTACTGTAATGGCACCAGCAGCGTTACATTTCATGTTGCACTTGCTCATGGTGACCAGGAAGTGCTGGTTTTTTACATGAATTAGTGATCAGTGGGACAGGGCTAGCAGAAAACTACCTCGAAGACAGAGTATCTGATGCATAAAAGCAGAGGGGGATAACGTATCATCACTGTCGTGATAGAATCACAGGCTTCCTGGGAGCCACTGGCACTTACTGCAAATAGAATTAGTGGGCAGGAGCTGTATTGACTTATGGCCAGTATGAACATGAACATGTTTGGTTACATTTTTATTTTGATGAAGTTGCAGAGACTTTGCTTTCAAATTTGCACAGTGAAAAGATTTCCAAGTATTAGTAACTCGCTGTTTTTTTCTTCTCTCTCACTGTAGCTACCTGATTACACAATCCACCTTTCAGTTTACAAAGTCATGTTACTCAGTGACAATGCCTTTGTGGGGTTTATATTCCCTTTCCATGGAAGTGTCTTGGAGAGGACAATGTGGGAAGGGAAAACTCACAAGGAAATGACTCTGTCTTCAGAATAAAATAACTATCTATCTGTCATATCAAGTCATATTCTGTGTACTTATATATTACTTATATATTATTTGTATTTTTCTATACAGTACATGCAGGGGTTTTAACCTCTGAAAATAAGATGTTTAACATGTAGACAGATTGAAACAGTGGTATGTAATGTAATGGCTCTTCTACAATAGCAAAAATTAGGTATTACTATGATTCAAGAGAAAAACCCTTGGTATTTTAACTTCTCTGTCTACAAGACTTACTGCTGTTCAGTGTATGGGTGGCCAGCTGCAGATGTTCACCACATCTGAGTAAGGCAATCTTTTTTTTTACTTATTATCTATCTCTTTCAGTGGCTATTCACATATATACATAAATATATAAAATGTTTGATGGATAATAAATTGTCTAAATGCTGTGTGTATAGGAATTGTAAAAAAAAAATAAAAAAAGAAAAGAAACACAAAGGACAGAAAACAAGAGGTGATATATTAGAAAGAACTTCAGAGTTATGGAAAGCAGAAACCCAAATTGTACAATAAGAAGTTATTGCACATGAGAAGGTCTTTCTCCCCAGACTTGTCTTTATTCTCCATATTATTTGTATATTTTGGTACAGACTGAGCAATTCCTTCTCTGTGTCCAAACTAGTATTATTTGAGTGGACTTAAGTAAGAGGCTACAGTAAAGAGAAACCTTGAAAGAGAAAGGAATTTTGTGTACAATTATTCTGTTCCATCTTTTTATGTAGTAGTAGTAGTCCACAAATCTATGAAAAAAAAAAAAAGAATAGCAGCAGATGCATGGCCTGGAAAAAAGTACACTTGCATGTAATAAACTGCAATATAGTTGTTACTGTTAACTTTTTAAGGCCATTGCTTTTCAAGCTTTAGCAAAAAACCAGTATGTATAAAGATTTCACATTCAAGTGAAATTGTATACTGTATTTTTTCTGACATATGTGCTTTTTTAAAATTGTTCATATGTTTTTGGAAGAGGAATTTAGTCATAGGTTTTGAGGAGATACTGTTTAGAAGGCTCTGTCCCAAATACCCTAAGTTAGCACATGATCGTGTGCTATAATCCAAGTATTAGAACTAACTTCCCAGTATGAGAATGGTAGCAAAAGATTAGCCATTTGTGGGCTTCCAGAGGTGAAAATAAAGCTGGTTAGATATTTTTTTATTATTATTATTTCCATTTCATGCTTTCACTTCACATGAGATGGATGTTAACAAAATCGCTGTTAGTTAAAAAGATAAAACCCCAAATTCTTTATTTGGAGACACAAAGAAAAGGCATATGGATCTGTTGGTAAAGCATATGGAGACCCTTATGTAAAGACAAAACAAAAGCAAAATAAAGTTACTGGCTGGACCCCCGAGGTGCAGCATGTAAGAGCATTTGATGGAATGTTGCCAGTTCTCTTTTCTTCTGAAGAACAAAAGTTCCTTTATATCCTAAACAAGTAAAACCAAATAACACAGACAGTATACATCTGGTAGCAGCAGAAAGTTGCACACCACTTGAATCTCTTATTTTATACTGGTTATTTTCACTCATTGCTCAGAAAATAGTGATCTTAAAAAGTTCACGGTGATTACTGTATTACACTAGTTTGGTTTATTCCACATGAGCGCAATGCACGTTTTTCTCAGGTTGTGTATCCACAATATATAAAGATTGCTACTGTAGGAACCTCCTTTCTGTTAACAAAGATCTTTTCCCAGAAATTACGTTTTCCCACTGTAGTAACTTAACTGCATTTGCAAATAAAGCTTCACTGGCTGAGCTGAGAAACATGGTATAATGCATTTACCGTTTCTCTAAATTTTAGTCACATTTTTGGTAATTTTTACTTCTTTAGTAATGGTCTATGTCTCCTGTTTTCGTTTATGGCAGCCATTTAGATACACCAGCTGTGCAAAGATAAATATGTACTTTAAAAAATTAAAACATTTATCTTTTGCTGAACATAGTATCTGTGAATAATAGCTGGCTCTGAACATATTTAAATCAGCCTCTGGGTTCTGCTGAAACTGATACACACTGACATTACTAAATTAAACATGCCAAGAACTGCTATGGCATATCCATACACTCATAATACGTTTTCACACTCCTTGCACATCCTCCAAAGCAGAGGCAGCATGGCTGTAGGCAGACTGCCTATTGAGAACAGTCTCTAGTGTATACTAACCCCTGAACTGTAGCAGGAAATTGTTAGGGAACGTGCTGGTCATCACAGCCCAAAAGCATATTCTAGTGATTCAACAGCAGAGGCAACTGAAGTTTGGTACCCAGGAATATTCCTTGGCACAGTAAAATTTACTACTGTATGTGTAACCAAGGAGTACCTGTAAGTCGTCTTCTAGGCTACTGCTGTCTCTCTGTTCAGGTTCTTTTGACAATGATGGTCTCCATTTTTATGCTCTCTTTTTATGATAGCCTTAAAATTATTAACGAAAACCCCCCATAACAATTACTGTTGCAAATTAACAAAGTTTCTTTCTTGAAAGAGTAGAAGCTAAACCCCAGCTCCCAATGTATAACTGAGATTAAGTTCTGAAATGTAAAGCGTGTATTTGGGAACGCTGAATAGTTGCCAGTTCTTCTACATTCAGATAGTATGTCATAAAGTGTACCTTTAAATTATGGACCACAGGGAAGTAGAACCATGCGTGGACATGAGGTGAGAGAGAAGATATTAGATTCCCCAGGGAACTGCATACCAGAAGCAACATCCCTCCAAGCTGTGGCTAAGACAGACAGTGTCTGCATGGGCACTGTAACAAGACCTCCGCAGCATCATTTCTACATCAGCTGTGAACTGTTTTAAATGCACAGCTTCATCTCAGTCCTGTCCAACCTAGTACATGTGAGATGTGTTCCTGTATCTACTTCTCCCAAGCTAGGATGATACACTGTAGGTTTGAAGAATGATACTGCCTGGCCTTTCAGTCTTTGACCCCACAGAAGCTGATACTGGAGACTGCTGCACTGTGCTGCAGCTGTGTGTGCTTCCTAGTATAGCCCTGTGCCGAAGAAAGTCCTGCTTAAAGGCTTCTTGTCTTCCCTCCTTACGTTTGGAGAGGACTGAGACAGCTTGTCTCCTCGTATGTGGCCACAAGTACTTGCTGTGCACACCTCCATTGTGTGAGCCCTTGTAAGAAGAGAAGGTTGGTCTCTGCCTGTAATGTGTCTCAAGTTACTGTAGTTTCTCTATTTTGGTTTTGGAGAACATCTATAAATTAAGTTGTTAAATGTAATTGATTAGGAAGGCGGTTTACCACGGATAAATGTGTCCAGTTGTTAGTGTGAAACAAATAGGCAAGTGATGCTTGGCTCCAACTGTGACCAAAAAGCAATTGGGCAATGCATGCTATGTGTCACAATTTGTTTTGCCATTTGTTGGACATAATTTCTCTGATATCGAGAATTCATCTTCTACCCACACCTCTCCTTTTTAAAATGGCAATAGAATTTAAATTGAGAACAGTTTCCCAAATAATCCTAGCACTCCTTAAATGCTAAAGACATTTCTGCTGGTTACCATGAATGGAGTGGAAAAAAATCCTAAAAAGTCAAGCAAGCTTGTGTCCTAGTTTGTGTCAGTCATCTTAGCAATTTGCTGTGATTAGATTCAAAATTCATAAATGATCTTTACTTTTATTGCCTATCAGTCATACCAAATGGGGTTGCATTTTTTGCATTTTGTAAATGTTCTTAAATGTCAGACCGATAAAAACAAATGCAGAATTTCTTTGCTCAGAAGTACTAAAGAACTTTGACAAGAAATCTTGAGAGCACATATGTAGTCTGGAGAGTGAAATTCTACTGCAGATAGAGCAATTTCTCCTTTTTCTTCCACACTCTCTGATTTGATCATATTTATAAGGCACTATGTTATGCTACTGCATTAGAAGATTAAAATATTTTGGGCAGCTTATGCAGAGTGTCCCTACATGGAACAGACGATCTTTTCAGACATGTCTGTGCAATCATCCTGTAGAGCAGAGTTTCAGATGGAGATCACGATGACCAGAAGATCAGGAAAGATGCTAGGTCTGCTCCTATGCAGGTTTAGCAGCTGTTTTGCAGAGAATCTGGGCATCGGAGAGACCAAGGGGCTGCTGCTCTGCAACACAGTTAAGGAAGGAAAATAAATTTTATCAAAGCTTTATTGCTACCAAGTATTTCAGCTAATAATGTTTTTGTCCCATGGCAATTTAAATATGCCACATTATTAAAAGGCACATAAGAGAAGAACAGAAAAGCTGGAAATTACAAGACTGTCTATGCGTGAAGACAATTTTCCAGAAGACTTACATGGCTAATACATTCAAATCTTTCTAATATGATGCTACATTTGGTATTTTTTTAAACTTCTGCCAATTCAAATTACAATATTGTGATGACTCTTTCAGTGCCTGATGTTATCCCAAGCACTAGGTAGCAGCAGTATTTCCCCTACAGGTATATAAATAGTTTCTTTTAAGGCTTTAATCCTCAGGTGGGTTTCACCATAGGTTTAGTGAACAAAAGCTGCTTATTTCTGTAGTACAAGATGGCTACATCAGTTTGAAGGCACATAGTATCACAGTATAGAGGTCCTTCTACTGAATGCTCAGATAGCAGCTCTGGCTGGGTCCTAACCCATTAGCCCCATTTTTGCAACCTTTCCTCGTGGTCCCTTAATACAATTAGTTTGCATTGTTGCTGTTTGTTTGGGCTCAGTAGCATTCGATGGTGGTAAAGGCTCTCCTGTTAGTCTTCCATGGCACTAGGTACTTTTGTGATTTTACTGTGATAGACCCCCAAACTATTGCTGGTCCCTCAAAGACATTGTAGGTTTGCAAGCATCATCTTCAAAAGTTAATGATTCTCTATTGTGCTTGCTATGGGAGATTAATTTTACTATTTAGACAACAGATGATGGATTCAAGGTATGTTGAGGCATTTTCTGATAGTTTGATCAATCAGCCAGAATTAGTCACTTGTGCATACACAGTTTATTAGAATATTTGATTCTACAAACACTCCTCAGACTTTTTCCCAGTTTCCTGTGTGACCAAGAGGAATCAGTTGGGTAGTTTAGGTAATAGAGGCCTAATATTGAACTAAAACATAATAACAGATGAAAGGAAAAGAAACTGGAAGTCAGCAAAAGGTAGCCCCATCTATTGAAGTACAAGATCAGCTGGGACAATTGGCAACTCACACCGAGTAGCACCGTGGTCTGCAAGCATTGCATGTTCTACAGAAGGATTTTGAAAGGTTCAAACTAATTCTCTATACAAGCAGGATGTTAATTATCAGTTGTACTGAAGTAGAACATCTTGGTTATAATTTTGTCTTTTATGACTAACTTCTGTTGGGTTTTTTGTAACTTTTAATATTGACAACAATAATAATTACAGCTAACTCAAGGCATGTGGAGAGCCTGCTGATATCAGTGGTTTATGGACTGTGAATGGTCCCATGAGTTTTGGTAATTTGAGGTCTTCATCTCCCATAGTGGTATCTTAAATTTCTATTGTTGGTATAAGTGTGTGCAGACAGGGAAGGGACTAAATACTCAGTGGGCAATTTTCTCCTCCTTTCAAGGGAATGGATCTTTTTATCACCAAGTAATTTCTGAATTCATCATTCCGCTAATCAGGATAGTACGTTATTTTTTCCTTCCAGAAAGACTCAGACGTGTATTCCTTATTTTTACAGTGTTGCTTTTCAGAATGGAAGCTGCATTTAGCACCTCTGGTTTCCTACATAGCACATTAGGAATAGATTTGTATGTGTTTAGCAAAATGCACAGTGTCATTCAAGACTATTAATCCCAAGCTATGAAAATTATTTTTGACAGCCAGAATTGCAGGTGATTTAACATTTGGAAATACCAGAATGCCAAGAGGGAAAATAGATGTTAAAAAAAAGAAATGTTAAGCATGAGAGTCATTTTATAGAGCTAAGATGAACTAGAACTTAGTCACACTAAGAGCCCTTCAAAAGATGAAGATGAGAGCTCTCTGCCTCCCTTCATCCCTCACATAGATGCTGTCAAGTGAAGTATATCCTTAGGACTGAAAAGTCACGACCTCCAGTCATGTAGTCCTCCCATTTACAAAGCTTCAGCATGTGAAGAAGATTCACTAGTTTTGACAAATGGAAGGCAGCTTAGGAGGAAGGTTAGTAATAAAATTAAGATATTTATAGCTCCTTCTTACCAGTAATGTGGTTGTGTGTGCTTTTTTGACTCTGACCTTGCAGCTTCGTAAGAGGATGTTTACTTTAGGAATGCACGATAAACTGTGTATTTGTACATTTTTAAAAGTATTCATTTTTACAAAAAAAAAAAAAGATAGTACGTCAATGAAAATTAAAGCAATTCACTGTATATTGAAAAATATTATCAAAGAGACAAGAATTACACTTGACAGTTAGTTGTAGATTTTTAAAGAAATTATAATAATCTAAACTATATGGACATTTATAACCTGCTATAAAACAGCTGCACTTTTTATAACTAGTAAAAATTATGCATATTTTATGTTTGTCAGATTAACTGCTGGGTTTGGTTTTTGTCAGAGCTGCTGTTACAAGATAAGACACAAGTATTAAGTTCATCTTTTTAGAGCACACTCTATTATTGCTACTGTTATTATTCTTACCTTTTTTCCCCCCTTTTCCACTCCCTTATCTCACTGTAATCATTTCCACCTTATCTCCAAAATCTTTTTTCAAACAGGCCTAAGTCTGTTGTTAAAACTGCTGAGTACACCGTTAAGAAGGTGATAGTGTGATGCTCCTGGGCCTTTGCAGTGGAGCAGAGTTATGAAAGAGTAAATGTTTAATATTGAAGAGTGGTTTAATTTCTATTTTGTAGCATTTCACTGAATCCTTACCTTTCAGTGCTTATGCCCTGTCTAACCCATTTTTTATGTCTTCTGTGTTATTAACTCTGAAATAAGAGTGAGATTGCTTATCTGATTGCTTATTGTCCTGTAAGCAGGGGTGTTTTCCAAAGATGAGAACAACACTAATATGGTTCATGATAGGACACTGATTTCAAAGGACAGTCTTTTGGATAGCTCTTTCAAGGAACCAGAGTTTGTCCTTTAGCTATACACAGAGCTGAGCAAAAGGCATCTTATTAGGCGACATTGACTCCCCATAACCTCAGCCTCACAGATCCTCTAGCTAGACAAATGTGCTGAGGTATTAACTCTAGATCTTGTTCAGGAGCTTCACGTGTTAGATCATCCTGTGAAAGCAGCTGATGCTGTGTAATGAACACCTCATTCCCACTTTGCAAAGGAGAGGTGGGAGTTCTCTGTTTTCTTCGCTTTTCTCATTGCAGCTGCTCCCCTTCTCCTCCATTTCAGACTAAAGAGTGCTGATATTGGAGTACTTGACCAGAGGTTTCAGGTTGCTTCCATTTGTCTCTATTCATGTAGATTAAATTAATTTTGAATGATGAGTTATTGCAATTACACAGCTTTTGCCGGCTGCTTGTTTTTAGAAAGAATCCTTAACCATCTTAGCTATACATACTGTAATTATTGTTTTGTACAAGCTTATTATTCATTTGGTTTAAAATAGAAAATCTGTTACTAAGGGAAGAAGAAATCTTAGTATGTCTACTATTAATCTGGATATTTTTTCCTATCTGGTTTCCTAATAATGATACGTTGTGAAAAATAGGTGTTTATATTTGCAGCTGTAGTGAACTGCATGATTACATGAAGAATTGGCAGGGGCCTGCTGGGGATAATTCAGGAAGGAGGAAGTGAGACGCAGAACGTAAGTGCCAAACACTGTGTGTAATTAGGAAATCTGCAGCACGTTCTTACAAACTGTGACCACTCACCTCCGCTGCATATTTATCCTTAAAAGCCTGATCCTGTGAGATACTGACCATGATGCTTGCAGGGTATGGTTCTCATTGATATTAGTGGGGACTGAGGGCATATGTCACCTTGTAGGAACATATGCTCAGGGGGGTAACAGGGTTATCTCCTGCCATGCAACTGCCAGCTTTGATCGATCACAATGCAGTTTCCCAGATGTGTCCTGGGGCAGATCTCTGTACTCATCTAGTATTGCTCATCTAGAGGCATGTGTCCTATATCACTTCTGTACCCCTTCCTATAACTGGGAGCCTATTTGAGTCAGCACAGCTCAATTACTGCAGTGACAGCCCTCAGGGGTTTGTGGGTGGGTGGGTCTCTGTGTGTGAGTGGTGATGGGGTATCTACTTTTCAAAAAGAAGAAAACTGATCAGAAGAAGAAAATACGAAGCTTAGTTCTCTTTCTGGAGGAATTGCAGGCTGATGGACTTTTATTCAACTCTGTTAAAAGTGCTCAAGAGGTATTTACACTGCCTCATTGATTATTGTGACAAAAAAATACACAGGAGGAATTTTACTGGAGGCAGAGACAGCACCAGAATGTCTGGCAATTATATTACCACTTAAAAAATGATCTTAACCTCTGCTTTTAATCAGCATCTTTAGCAAAGTTGTTTGTGGAGGGGGTGTGTGTGTTTGTGTCTGTCTCTTCCTTCCCCTTCACTTTCCACATTGTAATGGAAATGCAGGATGCCCATGTACAATCTTTCACCTCTGACAGCAAGTACTGCATACTGCACCCAGCTGTCATGGTAATGACAAGTCTGGTGTATCAGGATAATTGGGTACTTGAAGAAGATTCATAAGGCAGTATGCTGCACAGTACTGTGTTGTGTCCTGGGGCAAGGGGAAAAAGAGAGGGGGTACCAGGCAGAGTCGGGAGTCTATTTGTAACAAATGATGATCTAGTAATGTGATTTTGTTTGCCTATTAAGTGGTTTCCCTCATGCCCACCCACCCTACAGAATTACATTAAAGGTTTCAAAGCTGGTTTGTACTACATAGGAAATCGGGTTTCATTTTATAAATAATGGGATTGAAATATCTCAGTGAAGTGAAGGGGGTGAGTGTCGTCACAGCACTGTGGCTCCCCGTGAGAAGTGGTTTGGTGTCAAACCACACTGTAATCCTGCTATCTGACAGCTCATTATTAAGAAACAACAAGAACTGACTTTATTACTGTAGACTATAGTTGGTTTATCTGCAAATTAGCATCTTTTGTTCCCTTGTGACAGATTCTCTCTACTTTTCTGGCATCTGTCATGAGGTGTTAAAGGGGAGCATATTTTTAGAGTTTAATGTGATAACAATTAACCTCCGATCTCTTTTTCTGATACATCTCCTTTTTCATTATTGTTGAAACTGTTTGTCTTGGAGTGAAGATGAAATGCTTGGAGACCATGTATTTATGTGCACTGATACTGATAGTCTGCAGAATGCACTATTAAATATTTAAGAGATTACTCGTGAAAATTTTTATGGTGGCCTTTCTCCAGTGAAAAGAGAGAAACTGTTGGTCACCATTAAAAGCAGGAACATAGGATTCAAAGCTTCCATCTGAATCTCTGATTTGTTTCTGTGTCCTTGAACACGTAATTTCTTGGTATAATGGAAATAATAGACATGGTACCTCACCAGTATGTTGAGAAATCTAATTAATTACTGTTCGTGTAGCATTGTGGTACCAGCAAATGGCTTGTGGCAGAAATCTGAAGTACTATTAGTAATAATAGGTTGGAAAAATTAAAAACTGCCAATATTATTTTGCCTGGAGAGCTTTTTGTAGTATCATACAAACAGAATTTTCATCCAAAAAATGTCATTAAAAAATGAGATCTGTAATGCAATTTATGCTGCAGATAATACAGATAATGATACCAGCATAATGCGGTATCAGCACTTGTAAACAAGAGCCAACTTGCAGTTATGTAGAGGAAGGTCACATGCCTGAGAAGCTTTTCCAGCATCACCAATTTTCACTATTACAAAAAATGAAACGTATCAAGGCATCCTTGTCTTATTAAGAATAATGAGTTTGACACAGGCCACAGAGGAGTGCTGGTAGAAGCACTCCTTAACCACCTAAGTAGTGAATTAGGCTGAGCTTCCTTTTCATACGTCTTTACAAAGAACTTTTATTGTTTTGTCAGTCTCACCCTTTGGGAGCACAAGGTTTTGGATACCCTTCAAGGAAATTAATTTGATGGGTTTTTATTTTGCAGTAACACATTCAAAAAGTCATCTAGAAGCCAGGGTGTGGTCTTCATATATCCTCTGTGTCTGGCAGACTGAGACTGTGTATTTCGAATGTGTTTGATCTTCCTTTGAACAGATGCTTCTCTTCGTTCTTCCTCATTTCTCTCATCATCAAAAGGATCTCAGCTTTTTCAATGTGTCCCTATCCAAAGATGCCTTTGTATTTTAACCATCCAAAAGAACTGTCTTAGGACAGCCCAGTTCCCACTGGCTTTAAGTGAAACTTCTAGGTGTGATCCTGCAAGGTGCAGAGCTCTGCCACCTCACGGTGCCCTCAGTGGGAGATAACGAATCTTCAGGCTCTCAAAAGATTCATGCTGCCTTGCCATGTATTATTATTCTAATAATTGTATTAGAAAGGGTAAGTTTAAAGGCAGCATACAGGTGGAAGTCATGAACTATTTAGCTGCTGGGTCTCTGTGTTAGCTTTGCATTTTGATTACTTCAATTAAGCCATTTTAAATTTTTAGGTATCGAAGTGGATAGCCTTATACCAGTCCACAGTTTATTTGCCCAACTGCCATTGTACACAGCTGCCTAAGCAAACTCCTAGTGTATATGCAAACCTAAATACATAGGACCTTTGATCATCAGTGGACTCTCTTGGCCAGATTTTCCTGAGAATGAAATATAATTTGTTTTGACTCCTCTGAGAGCTGCAAACCTAAATTGTCTCTTTGGATGTTATTTTCAGTGCAGTGATCAAGCACAAAGGGTTATTTTTCGTGACAATACATCTAAAATCTCTAATGTCCAATCTTTATTATTTGTTAACACTGAGCTGATTCAGACAATGCTGTGGTAGTAATCCTCTGTCTTCTGACTTTTGAAAGGACATAATGCAGGAAAATGTCACTGCCCAGTTGATAATCCCATCTGGATATCTGGAAAGCTCTGAGTTTTTTGTTGTTGTTGTTTGTTTTGGTGGTTTGTTTCTTTGTTTAATTCAGTGTTTCTTCTTTAAATGCAATGAGACTCAACCTGAGGTTCACTTAGAAACAAATTATTTTGTTTTCCCATAGGAAGATGAGTGCTAACATGAATTAAATAAAGAACTTTATTCTTGTTGTGTTACACATGAAAGAAAAGGTCAAGTAAGGAACTAAATTTGTAGCAAATCAGGCACAAGCTTATTACATTGTTTTGTATGTTGTGAACTAAGGAGTGGGCTTCAGAAAGTATCATGGTTTGTACTCCAAGGGCTTGCAGGCATTTTCGTTCTTACCCCACTGGCTTTAGGTCACTTTGAAGGATCTTCCATGAGATTGTCTCCATGCAACTGAAAGCTGATTTTACTCAACTGTTGCACAGAATGATAACCTGGGACCTTGATTCATTTTGTGAATATGCTGCAGGTGGGTGATGACAGCAGGCAGATAAGAAAAGCCACTTAAAAAAACAAGTGAAGACAGTGTTCTGGATTTCTAGCTGCCCAAACATGCTTGTCTGCAGTCCCTGATTCTGATGAAGGTCTGTGCCTATGGCGATCTAGCACAGTCATTTTTTGAGTCTGTTAGGTAATATGTGACTTGAGAACAATGCTTGGTAAGATAGATCCCTGACCATATTATCTTATTTCTTTTAACATATTTGTTATATTGGGTGATAGAGAGGTAAAGGTTAGATATGCTAGGTGGGACGGTCTGCCTACAATCTGTCCCTCTTGTCCTACCAAGGAGGCAGGTTGTTGCACCTGAGGATTTGACCCAGGTTATCTAAAATAATGAGACTGAGCATTGAAAAGCTGCTGGGGAGTGAGTGTATATACTTGGAAGGGTGGAGACCTGCAATAGGTGGGGGAACTTTATTTGACATTTCAAATTTCATATTCAGGAAACAAGAGCATTCCTCAAATGAATTTAAACACCTGTCTTTTTAAGTTGAAGAACTGGGTTTCTTCCTCCTCACCTATGTGTACTGTGTTAAGAAGCCTTTTGAACCTCAGGAGAAGCATATTCCAGTTTAGTGATACCTAAGATGTAACATTTTTTTCACTTTCTATAATTCTTGCTAATTATAGCTGTGCATGTGAGGAACTGAAGTGTAGAAAAAATAGAGACTAATACCTACAAATACTTTTCTCATTGAGTTCAGTGCTGCTATTATCAGTCTTTACTCATTAAAAAAGGGTATAAAATACTGTTACTGACAGAGATTTATTTCTCATATGAGATTTTTTGACACCCATTAACCATATCCGCTAGTAATCCTAAGGAAGTCCACATTCCCTAGTATTGAATGAAAAATGTTAACTTTTAACCCTAATCAGAGTATATAAAACCACAGTAAAAATTATGTTTACACAATACAACCAATAAATCACAAAATACTGTTCAATAACAGCTTGATGTTAGACATCTGAATGATAGAGTTTATACACATACAAAATTATCTAGAAATAATAATCTGTAATTAATGGTTTCATTTTAATATCAACTAAAGAGAATCATGAATGGTTGAAATGAGAGAACCTTTTTTTTAATAAGTGAGTACATCTTTTAAGTGCTAATCAATTCATTATGTGTTCATCTTTCATCATTAATCTCCTTTTTTGTTTCTTTCCTTTTGAAGACCACTGTTGCAGCACCTTTTTGCTCAGTGCCTTAAGCTTATATGCGAAACTGGTGGATACTGAGATTGGCCTGCATTTTAAAAATTATGCAGGTCAGATTTATTTGGAGGAAGCTCTTCAGTCTTCCCTTGGTTCTGCTTTATTTATTTATATATGTATAAAAAAATCATAATGACCCCTCTTTCCCCACTTCACAGAAAAGCAGATAACAAAGGTATTAAGGCCTTAAGGATGGCAAGGAATTGCACTTAAGCTGCAAACACAGGTCTTCAGCATTATACGCCAAGAAAATCTCTGAGAAGTCTGAGAAGTAGGGACTTCTTTTGTTGTGACTTTAGGGGCTCTCTCACCTTTCTTTTGCAGTCCATTCCCCACGTTAGCAGTATCCTTAGGTGGGAGCCTCACAAAGTCCTTCCTGCTGCAGCAGCTACTATAAGGTAGAAGCCACTCGGAGGGCTCTTTGGCATAATCAACTCAGACATCCATGGAAATCAGATGGTATATTTATTATGGTGACTACTGCTTAGCTGCTTCAGCTCCTGTCCTAGACATGCCCACGATTCAAAAGGAATGCTAATATCAAAAAGTAATGATAAAATGTGCCTGAGGAAGAGCTCAAACAGAGCAGCAGCTCCTCTACCTTTTGTCACTCTTACCCTGCTCACACAGGTTTAGTTGATCTGGTGGCTTGCTTTCTCTTGAGTTATTTTGTTGAGACCATTGGGATCAATATCCAGAAAGTAACAGAACTGTAACAGGTATGGAAGTAATTTAATCACCAGTGCATATATGATGCTCTGATTCTGTGTTTTATATCTGAGTGCTTTTTAGGATATATGGGAATGGGGCAGGAAAAGGTAGACAAGCAACTGTCCTGAGGCATTAGTTTA
This sequence comes from Aegotheles bennettii, assembly GCA_013398125.1. Taxonomy (NCBI): domain Eukaryota; kingdom Metazoa; phylum Chordata; class Aves; order Caprimulgiformes; family Aegothelidae; genus Aegotheles; species Aegotheles bennettii. The sequence continues at coordinate 31,053 of VZRW01006068.1, read as the reverse complement.
AATTTTGATTCTATTTTTGACATGCGTGGTATTTTGCGGAAGAATAGAGTTGTTTCTCAGGGGAACTAGCACACTCTTTTATGCAGGTTGAGGCATAATGTGACCAGATTGACAATACTGAAGACACTATTTAAAAGCGAGACACAACAAAGCACCACGTTGTTTAAAAACAACATTATTGGAAACAATGATGGCAAATGTGGTTTGCTGGTGGTAAATTGAAATCACTGATTAAATTACATCTTCGGCTAATAAATTCACTGGGGGAACAGTGCACAGCAAGTGCCAACACAGCACAGCCCTAAGGCATAAATAAAAGTTATCTAATTGATGGCAAAGATAAATCAAAATAGAAGCAAGTGGCTTGTTAATGTGCTTACACAGAATTCATTACAGTCAGTGGAAAAAGCTGCCTCTGTGTGCTTCACTGCACGAGACAGCCCTGGTGTCTGTCACTTTTACGCACCTGAATTTGTTACCTCAAAGTTTCTTATGCGTATAGGTTCTTTTGAGAGAGTAGGATGGGTATATGATACTTCATTCTTACTAGATTACATCATGGTTAAATTAACACTCGAGCTCTCTTTAATTGCTTTCATAATTTTTCTCTGTTGCTCGAGAAGCTCTGAATATTTGACCAGGATGTCTTTTTAGTTAGTGGAGTGAGTCAGGGTCCCAAACTGATTGCAAACCTACCTCTCTAGATATGATGAATGAATTCCTGAACTGGCTCTGGTGGGGAGCTATAGTTGTTTCTAGTCAGTGCAACTGCCTGTGCAGAGGGAAGGGGATGCACACTTCAAAGATGCTTTCCCCGGAATGGGCATCAGATCAGAGTCAAGTTTCAGTCTGATGACTGAGCAGCCATTAAATGTCACTCAAAAAACATTACATGGAAATTATCCTTTCTTTGTAAAATACTTTGTGGCATTCTTGATTGCTGCTTTGGGCTATATAATCATGTGGTTAGCAAATGAAGACTTAATTTATTTATTGAATTAAAAAAAAAGTGAGTTGTTATGCAGCCTTTGAGATTTATCTCTAGAAGTAAGTGGGAATTTGGATATCACAGTTCTTCAAGCTTAGTTCTTCAGTTCTGTACTAACACACGTTTTGTGTCAACTCTAGCACAAACAGGTAAGCATCACTGCATATACTGTGCTGTCTCACCTGCTGCTATTTACAGTTGTGTTCTGCTCTCAGTGTTACTAAGACTCTCAGGCAACTGCTGCATTTAAGGAATTCTTTATTCCTCTATACATAGCTGAACAGAACTTGTCTTGCTACCTCAAGCTGACAGTAAGGATCTAGTCACTTCACAGAGGTTATATTGTGCTACTGCTTTGAGATGGGAATGTTGTGATTGATATCCACAGTGTTTCTGCAGAATAAAGCTTAAACATAAATATGCATGTTCAAATAATGGCAGCGAACTTAAGCTTCAGTAGAAATCCCAGAAGCGTTTTCAGTTGTATAGTTAAAGGCAACCACATGTCCCACATACAAGTATATATAAGTGTTACAAATGCAAGTACCTGTTGCAATAGTAAAAAAAAGTAACAAAATGCAATTCAAGCCAGACAGTGATAAACCCTGAAAGACTTTGTGGTCTTTCTATGCCAGCATGAGCAGTCTGGTCTTTCATTGTTGTTTGAAAGTTCAGATCTGAAGTTTAGTGAGAAAACCAAATCATCTTCTCCCTTTGAGGTAGGAGGGTTAATGGCTCAACTTTTCCTATCTCAGTAAGTTAAGAAAAGAAGCAAAATTGCCTTACTTGAAATGAGTGTGTAGTCCTTCAGAGACAGAATGACTGAGCAATCATGATAACCTTATTGACATATTTTATGTGCCTTGTTTAGTGGGCACATCATTCAAATGAATGCTAGTCAGCATTGCACGATCCTTAGCAGCATGTTGCTGATTTTTTGTTTGTTTTTTTTTTCATCATGAAGTGCAACTTCAGACACTGATGAGTCTGTAAAGAAGCAGGGTGAGTTTCAGGAAAAATTATTGTAGTGAATGGGAGAATGGAGTGGGAGGAAACTGACTCCATGTTAAAAAAATATATATACATAATAAGATTAGTGGGAAAGCCTACGTTTTCATCTCCAAATGAAAATTTTTCTTTGCTGCTGCAGCATATTTTTCCCTAACCTATCTCATAGATATGTCTATCTACAAATTGTGGCCAACAATATTCAATTTTGAGTGCAAGAAACCAGAAGTATATTGGAACAGCTAAAATATCTTTGTCCTGATTGAGATTCCAGAAGCCTTTGCTAGAGCCATTACTCAACACCCCTGAAAAGAGGTTTTTTTTGCAGGGATGGTAATTGAAGGTTCTCAGTTTTGAGGTAAAAATGGGCATCTTTTTCAGACACACAGACATTCATTCAGAGTCTAATGCTATATACACCGCATGCGTGTATATGCTGAAAAGCTATCCATAACTGAATGTGGAAGGCTCTTGGTCCTTGTGGGTTCCATAGTGCTCATATTCAGTGGCAGAGTTGTGTCCATGACAGCCTCTGAATGTGGTATAACAGAAGGAAGCTCTGGAGGTAAACTGAGTAAGACGTAACTATCAAACATATGCTCCTTAGTCTACAGGCTGGAGAAAAAAGGTGATGGAGTGGCAGGGCCTTTGTGGAGGGCTATAGACCCAGCTCTCACTTTGGAAATGGGTTCTGTACCTTGAAGACCTCCATAATTCATTGTCCAAAGCCAGCTGCCACTGCTATTCTTATGCATGGGGAGGAGTAGATTTCTCCTGTAATGAGTATAGTTGTCTCTTTAGCACTGAAATGCATTGCTTGTTATAAATGGCAGCGATGGAAAACCTCCTGAGATTATTGTCACGGCTACGTGCTATCACATGCCTTGACATCCCCATTCAAGGGATTAGAGGTACAAAGAGAATGCTCAATTAGCTGATTAAATCAAATAAACAGATTTTTAATTCTCATTAAAAACCATTAAATAGCTACTGCTTTTACCAACAGAGGAGGGGAAAAGGCTTATAAAAATCTGCTGCTGTAATTTGGAAAATTTAAGGCAGTGTTTGTATTAGAAATATTGGACAAATGTAAGTGTATCTTGCTGAATGTTGCAAACCGTTTGCATTATAAGCAGCAAAAATGCCAAGGTACATTTTGTATTAATCAGTCAAAATGCAGAAAGTAAAATCTAAAACCTTGTAGAGCAGCAGAGGATATTCCTCAGGGGCTGTTTCTGTGGAATTGCCTGGCTTTTGCCACTGCACAATCCAGATATCCAGTTATTGATTTAAGTCTAATTATATGCTTTTTAGTAATGTTTTACATGTGTATTAGTACAAGTTTCAGTAATGAAGTAAGGTGGTTGAAAAACAGAGGTAAAATGCTGGGGTAATCAGGAATCAAGGAAGATAAATTCAGAAATGTTTCTGAATTCTGAAACAATTTTGTGCTTATGGGAGAATCACTTAATCAGAAAGCCATTTTATTGCAGGCATAAACATGTTTTGTTTGCACTTTTGCTATTATAAATGAACATTTATTTTGCTTACTGTTTGGAGCCCTGTAAAAGCAGAATTAATACGTTCATTTAGTTTGCTTGTAAAATTGTAAAATGTCCTGATGAAGGGCCACTGATTTTCGGACTGGAAGAGATAGGGAGACAGAAGGGAGGAAACAGGAAAAAAGAACCAGGAAGAATTAGATGAATACCATCTTAGCTTGTCCGTCTGGTTCCTTCTTTCCTTCATCCGTCTTCCTTTCATCTTCCTCTTGGCCATCTGCTTTGGTAGCAGCTCCCACAGGTGCTGGGAAGATGAGCACAAATAGCAAATAGTTTGCATTTACGGGAACTGGCAGTTCTCTCATTATAAAAATGCCAACCACTTTTGACCACCTTTTGAACCAAATACTTCATTAAAAGTTCCATGGGAATTTAGCAAAAGAAAGTCTCCCAGTTCAAGCATAAGGTAGGCACTGGTGTGTGGGGGGGTGCTTTTCTATAGTCCTCCTGGCAGCTGTGGATTTAAAGTCTCTGCAGTTAAAAGATTCTTTATTAAATGAGAGTAACAAAACAAAGCAAAGAAAATGTGAAACAAAGCTCTTTCAAGGCTCTGGTATATTACTATGAGGTTTCTTTAGACTGAATAGTATGCGTAGTGCTGAACATAACTAACAGTACCTTGTAATTCTCTGTTGTGAGATTACTAAATTAGTGGCGAGAATGTTGAGGGCCCAAGTGAATAATGAGGGGCCCACGCTAGCAAAACACTTAAGCATGCACAATGCTAAATATACAAAAAGAAAAAGAAAGTAGTAGTCAAGTAAATAAAAGTTAATGCACCTGGAATATATGTACAGCAAGAATGACGGCACACTGCATGCTTCACAGAACCCTTAGCTTGCTAATTTGTACACATTTAGTAAGGACAACTAGAAATTTATTTGGATAGTTAAAAATCAATATTTGAAGGTAAACTTTTACAAAAAGGATAAGTAGACAACTGAAAAAAATAGATAATTTCCTATCCTTTCTTTACTATAAAAATAAAAATAACATTTATTCTCCTTTTGATCAGATTCCTAATGATTTTCCTTAGTGAGTTGATCCTGTTTCTTCATTTTCTCCTCATTCAGAGCATGATTTATCATGAAAAATATCTATTGTAAAATAGTTGACTTCAAAAGTAGACTGAAGTAGCAAGAGATCATATTTTCAGGAGGACTTACCAAAATTAGTCATTTTGAGAATCTGCTGAGATGTGTGTCTTTAGCACTGAGCACCCAGAAACCTTGACAGTTCTAGTTGTGACTTAGTTTGAAAGGAGACACTAAATTACATACCCTAACCCAGAATTTATTCAGTAGGATGACTATTTTAAGTGGTTCCCACTCAGTACTATGAAGTGTGTCAAAAACTTTGCATGCTCACAGCTTCCTTATCTTTTCTGAGCTTCCGCAAGACAACAGCAGAACAGTTGTTTTATTTAATAAAGTCTTTGGGTCGTATGGACATCTGACCTTGTTCCTAGATAATTGTACTTTTTTTCCCAAGTAATTATCTCCACTGAAGTTGACCAGTCCCAAAAACATTAGGAAATGAGTAATGGAATGATACCATAGACTTTCTTAAGTGACAAATGAGTCATGCAGATTCCGTTTACAACTTGGGTGATAGCCTTATCAAATTCTTCTTTTCTGAATCATCTAGTTAACTAATTGTGTTTATTATTCCCTATGGAAGAACACTACAAGGTGTTGCTCAGAAAACCCAGTATGGACAAAGGTGATATACAGACCCTTAAATAAATATTAACAGAAATTTTTTCCCCCATAACATTTGTAAATTATGTTGGGTTGTTTTTTTTTCCCTTGTAAGTCTTACTCTAATTTTTCAGTTTACTTGCAAAAAAAAGAAAGGATAAATTATGTCTAAATTATGGCAAGGAATTAAGATGTAACTGCAAAATAGGTGTATTTTTCTGACTTTCACTTTCCCATTGCCTCCTGAATGATTAACTTCTGTTTATTTCTAATTAGAAAAGCCACATCAGATTAAGCCACAAAGCATGTCAAAGAGTATGCAAATAATGCACAGTACTTGAAAGCCTAGGGCACTTTGCCTTTAAATGCCCTGTGTGGTTTATTAAACTATAATTGCACTCTCTGAAATGTCATATTGCAATTATATCCTGGATTATTAATTAAAAGAAAAGAAACTATAAATGGTAAAAGATAATTTTGCTGTGAAAAGCTTTATTGAGATTTTACAGAAGGGCATTCAGGCAAAAAGTCATTTGTGAGAAAAGCTCCCACTGAAAGAAAATTAGATGTTTTGATCACCTTCCGGGGAAGTGAACCTGTATCCATTCTCAACAGACTGGGAACTGTAGCTAAAATACAGTGAACAACAGAGGAAGAATTGTAGGTGATAATGACAGATATTTATGCAAATTCATTTAACACTCCCTATATAAGGAAGCTCTTATTTTCTCTAGTCCTATCTTTGAGCAAAAAAAAAATGTTTTTTAAAAATTTGCTTACTTGTTGGAGTTACCATAACATGAAAGTTGTTAATGTTCTTTAAAAATTGATGTAGATGGTGAAACTTCTAACAGTATCTACCAGTATTACCAATGTCTAGTAGAAGTAGAGGTTATGTGCAAATCTTCACTGTTTAGGAATGGCACTTCAAAAGGATGTTTATGCACCTCATAGGATTTCACTTTACATTTTCCGTAAAATAATACAGGTTTTTTTTAAAGTTGAATTTAATTTTATGATATGCAGAGCAGACCTAAAATGGATGTCTACTAAAGTAGGAAAGAAATCTTCTATAAGCCAAAACTCACTCTTGTGTGACTTCTTTTTAGAAGTTTGCTTATGATTGAATCCACCCTGAAAACAAGGGATTCCAGTTTGGCCACAGATTTCTAGTATAGAAGGATTGGTTTTCTGGGTCGTTTTGTGTGAGAATGCATTTATACTTCTCAGAAAGCATTGTGCTATTGGACAGCATTGCTGAGACGGATCATATTGAAGAATTTGTTCGTTCTTCTTTTCTATTAAAGCATTCCTCCTGTGCAAACTGCATGCTCACACATTATTTCTCTGCATCTGATGTCAGAAAATAAATCTGGCAAGGTGCAGTGTGTGTTTCTGTCTACACGGATATTCTCAGTCAGACCAGAAATAGACTATGTTTTTACCACTCTATATATAAACATGGGAATGTTTTTTTCTTCTTCAAAAGAATCCTACAATTAGCTGTCTTTGGGGGAAGGGGAGGAACATTTGTCAGGTTATTCAGTAGGTTTGCCTCCAAAAACAGTTTTTCTGTGCTTCTACGTGCTGATGGTAGGTCAGGATATAAAGTGCTTCTGAAAAGATGATAGCACAGTAGCTGTTTTTTCATCTAAGCATTGTTCTGTCAGCACAAGTCATGAGGTTGCTAATGTTGGAAGAGTGTTCGAGTTACATGTTTTCAGCTTATGGCTTTCATTTCATTCCAGAAAGACAGAGGAAGCTGGGTCAAGAGGTACTGGCCAAGGAGGGACCACTAACAACTTTTAAAAGTCATCTTTTATGTTACTCTTGCAGGTGTAAGTAATTCTTAAAGTCAAAGGAGCTGCTGGAATAAATGGAAGAGTGTACAAATAATAAATAAACTGTACCTTAGACTGCACAGAAAGACAGCTTTTTAGGATAAAAAGACTCTAGCTCCTATCTTTTTCTTTCAGCTGTTAAGAGAAGAATAAGCTCAGAGGGTTGGTTATTTTTGTGGAATACTAATCAGAATATGCTTTTTGTTATACTGTATCTTTTAATTGAGAGAACAAGAGGCAGAGAAAAGAAAATAAATATTCTTAGAGGGATTTTTATGCATCTCAATGAACGAAGAAAAACAAATCCTCTCCTCCTGTTAGGAAAAAACAGAAACAAAGCCCCACCATGTAACTAGAGGCACAAAACTCTTTAAATTCACCTTTGTATAGTCTCTTTCGGAATGTGTGAGGCATAAACGTGTTTAGGAACAGTAAGAAAGTTTCACTGAATCTGGTGTCCCAGTTTAAGAGTTGTTGGAGGAGAGAGGAGCACTTTTTAGAGACATGCCACTGTTGAATCGACTTCTCTTATAGGAAAAATGGAACAAATAAGATTTTTTCCACAAAGCGAATAACTGAAAAAAATAACCTGTCTGTACTGCTAGAAAGTGGAGTATATCCCAGAATGAATCAGAAGCTCACAGCTTTGTTGTAGCCAGTTGTAGCTTTGGCAAGCTCACAGATGTAAAATAGTAAAACATCTATGTTGGTATATGACCATATATGTTCTTTCCCTCTGATAGATGCTGTATTTCACCTTCTGTTTCTTCAATTAGTTGTGTTAGAGATACGGCAAATTTAGGATCTCTTGGAACTAGCTGGGGAGAATAGCTGAGAAGTTTTTTCCAAAGTAAAATGTGATTTAAAAAAAAAATACTGTAATCATCTAATTGTTCTAAACCTAAGTGATGGAAAGAAACTATTATGCCTTTCAGCAACAGGATAATTTTTAAGGAGAGAACACTTAATTGAATCAAGAATTCTTAAACCTAAATACTTTCTTGCTACTGGGTATTACAGCTGTTTCATTAGAGTATGCTTAAGATAATATAAATAAAAATATAAATTTAAAATCAAGTTAATTTTTTTTTATTTTAACAGTACAATTTGGACTCATTAGCAGGTCATCAGTAGAGTCAGGATTTGAAAACCTCTGAAAGTTCAGTCTGTTAATTGCTGTGAACCTACATCACCATTATTGTGAGGTTCTGAACCAAAGCATACGTTTAAATAACTGTATAATTGAAGAGTATTATGCCAGTACTGAAGAGACTCTGCCATGAAGGTGTAATAAAAGTGAAGTCATAGTACTGCAAAAGTCTCATATTTTGGCACTTTTACACTACTTTTAAATCCTTATAAAACCTTAGAAATAAGTTTTTCAACTCTGTACATAAAGGAGTAATGAATAATTGGTTTTTCTGCACTGAAAGGATGCACTGAGCTTAAGCACAACGAGCTGTCGACTGACTGTGTGAGAATGGAAATTACTGCATCTGAATTTCCAGAGCTTAATATGCTCAGTTCCTGAGACCTGCATAGTTTATACTCCAGATTTCTGAGGAAATTTGCAAATAGGATTGTCAGTTTTGAATTAATAATTTTGAAGGAATATACAATGACAGCAATAACAGTGAGGCATAGCAAATTATTTTTAGAGAGGGATGTCAAAAAGTATTTACAAAACAGGGGAAGATGGGACTTAGTATGTGAAATATTAAAAATCGGAAGAGCTGGCTAATGGGACATGACAGTGGATTGTATTGAAAAAGAAAATACTGGCTTGGGAGGGGGAAAGCAGTGGAATTTCCCAAAGATTAAAAAGTTTATAAAGTTAACCATCTTTGCATTAATAATATTGTAGCAAGTTGTAGTACTCTGCTGTTGCAGTTGACACAAATTTAGGAGAAACTGTCAACAGAGAAAGAAGATTGAGATAGTGGGATGGGAAGAACCAGGTGAACTTGAAGATTAGATTAACAGAAATGTAATGAAATTCAGTTTTAGAAAATGCTGGATTATTCCTATAGATTACATGGAGACTGCTGCGTAAAATGGAGAACAGGTCATGAGATCAGGCAGTGACTACAGATTGTACTGCTTAATTTTTAGCACTGTCTCTAATTTTTAACGTGCTCCCTGATATGGTTTTAGGCCATGCCAACTAGCCTCCAGGTATGGCTAAGGGAAGAGTGTGGTCCAAACACAATTCCTGGTAGCCAGTTTGGACAATATCAGTGTTGGCACCACCTAACACTCGAACATTAACTTTCAAATGTTCCTGTATGCTTTCATACTGCAGCCTTGTGCTGCACATTATACATAACCTCCATTTTGTGGCACAAAAATGCTACAGTGGTGGGCTGCAACATAGGGTTCTCATTATTTCAGGTACTTTGAACTGAAAAAAACCAACACAGCATTATTAATAATACTAATAGTAACAATGATAGTCATTGTCATCATCATCATGTCCTTGGGCCAAAGAGGTACAAAATATACCCAATCTTAGACTCTAATGCTGTGTAATGTGTATGTGGTTTCAGGGATAGAGAAGTCCTGGGACTTGTTTTCTTTACCCTTACAGGCTACCAGTTTCTGCACTGATGTGCCCCCTTCAATAACAAATTAACAAGTAAGAAAAAAAGACTTGCTAGGACTCCATGTACCAGAGGTACTCGCACCCTGAGTGCATAAATCAGGCTGTGGTATTAGACAGTGGGAAAAAGTACATTTTGGTAGATATAGGAGAACATTCATGACATTGTACAGGACAGTGGAGAGACCTCACCTGACAATTTTGATTAGCCATGTTCATGGAAAATGAATTTGAACTGGGACAGCTGGAGCTAGGGTAATTAGTGAATTGGAAAGCTTGCCGTGGGAATGGGACAAAAAGAGCTTGCTTCTATACTGTACATTTAAGGCTGAGGAGTGTGATTACTCCCTCGGGAGCAGGCACCAGAGTAGGAAGTGAAATAGCTGTTTCAGCTAAAAGGCAGTGGTAGCACTACAGCAAAATGAGTGTAACTGTCCCTGAATTTATTTGCTTTGCGAGAAGGTTTCTCACCATGAGACAGATGGGTTTCTGGAGCAACCTGCCGAGAGCAGCAGAGGGAGCAAAAGGCCCTGGTTAGTTTACAATTGATCACTGGTGACTTGTGAAAGGATCGGTGATCAGCATAAAAGTTTAAATCATGGAATTTCTTGCACTGCCTGCGCTGTCCCTTCCAGGTTTATATTTTTATTTTATTTTATTTTATTTTATTGTCTAGCAGAATGAGCAAAACTGTTTGGCCATTCAAAGGAAAAGAACCTTGAACATCAAATGCACTCAGAACAGTAGTTTCTCAGGTTAAGCTGTACTGGGAAGAAGCTGAAAACACTCAGTGATCATCTAGTGCCAAAGAATAAAACCTCTGTGTACATCGGGTTGAACAAATTATGTGAAAACAATGCAGAGAACCTTTTTTATATTTTACTTATTAATTAAATCTTTGTGATTTAAAAATCAAGTTAGAGTGACACAAAGTACCTTCTATTAAATGCCAGTGTTTTCCCATTCTTCTTGTCGACCTTTTTCAGAGATGAAATGTAGATTTTAAAGAAATCTAGACTTACTTGTTTTCATACCATGGGAAATCAGTAATATCCCCAAGACTCATGCCTCTTTCATTTTAACTTGGATACAGCATGAGTTTATATTCTTAAAGAAAAACAGAAATTCTTTGTGTGTTCATAGTGAAATTAATTGCATAAATCCTGTACAGTCTTAATTATAACTACAAAATGGTAATGCTTTTACAGGCTATATGAGATCTGTGATATATATTGGCTACAATTTTCCAGTTTATTTGTTTTAAAGTTGATTAATATTTTATGTATTTGTAGTTAGAGTGTACTTTTAAGAGAACTTATTTGATGCGTAAGAATATTTAATCCTTTATTTTCCCTCTCACTTTTTTATTTAATCTCTACAGTAGTTCTGAGGATTGTGATTTCTGAAGTTCATCCAAGTATAGAAAGAATAATATTAGATTAACCAAAGTTTATCAAATAAAAGTATTTCCCAACTTTTAGTGGTGAGATAATACTCAACACCACAATTAATTTGGTGGAATTATTTTGGGTGCTGCTACCTTGTGCAGCTCTTGGAGATACTGTTTGGGGAAGGGGACAATTTAGGAACATTTGCTTCTAGAGAACTTGTGACCGGTTATGGTTTCCTGTACAGTGTTACGATGATAACTGAGCAAATTCTAGAGGGAGAAGGTAGTAATAAAGTAAAAATGTATTGTTCCTCAGGAAAAAAAGAAGTTGCTATTAGTTAAAAAGAAGTTTGTTGCTTTAATGAGAGAGACTCAAGAGTTTTCAGGGTAGCAAACTGGGTTTTGGGACTGTACATGCAGGGTTAACCAGTGATGGAAAAGTTTATTCGTTAGGGACCGTATCTGGACATCAACCAACCTGAGCTGTTATTTGTAGGATGTGCTGCTGTAATCTCAATTGTTCACGACAGCCTAGTCTTGTTTAAATTTCTGGTTGTGCTATATTAAAAATACCCATTCCAAGCAGTAAAGCAGTATTACTNACTTAAATATATCATGCAATTATCTTTATATATTGGCGCTCTGAAACATATATGTCTAATAACTTTTCCTCTGAATAAAGAGACCCAATATATGCAAATGTATGAGGAGGCATCCATTGTTCCACTGCTTTTGTGCTTGAGGGCACTTTATGAAGTGCCGGTGATTACAGGTGCTTTTGTTTCAAATAGCATTTCCCCTAAAATAGCAACAATCACCAGTGAGAGGAAAACAAAGCCTTGCCAATATCAGCAGCATAAATGAACTCAAGGGTGCTCAAGGGCCCTTCTAGCAAAGACGGCTGGTAGGGAGATGGTCTCCTCTTGGCATATTAAATGTGTTTTATTGGAGGGTTTTGTGAGAGAGGAGAATTGGGCCTCTCAGAAACCCAGTGGGAGTGGAACTGCAGCGCAATGGGGCTGACTTTTGTGCCTCCACTTGATGTACCTCGTCACAGTAGTGAAAGATTCAGGGAGTGGGAGCTTCTAACCATTGCTTGTGTACAGTCCCCACTGTGCAAAGAAGCTGGAGAGAAGCTAATATATATTGCAAATAATTATAAATAAACTCAAAGGCTCCCTTAGGAACAATATTACGGTATTGTTACAAACACAGGGATTTAGACGTTCTCTGACTCTCCTTGCTCACTAACGACCCTCTGGCAGAGGCTGGCTGTTGGAATGCATTTTGTTCTGAATGGTGCCTTGAGTTGTCTGTTGCCACAGCAGCCACTGTGGCTCTGCACAGGAGCTCTCCCATCCTGTCTCCTACTTTTGGCTACTGTACTTTGGTGTTGGGTACTGTGGTAGCTGTTCACTTCCCAGCTTACCATAGCTGCAGGTATGGAAGGATGAATAAAAAAAAACTCCTTAAAGACAGACAAATGTTCATATAAAATTAAGATCACAGAATCACAGAATCCTAGGGGTTGGAAGGGACCTCGAAGGATCATCTAGTCCAACCCCCCTGCCAGAGCAGGGTCACCTACAGTACATCACACAGGAACGCATCCAGGTGGGTTTTGAATGTCTCCAGCGAAGGAGACTCCACAACCTCTCTGGGCAGCCTGTTCCAGTGCTCCGTCACTCGCACAGTGAAAAGTTTTTCCTGATATTTACATGGAACCTCCTATGCTCCAGTTTACAACCATTGCCCCTTGTCCTATCATTGGTCGTCACTGTAAAAAGCTTTGCTCCATCATCCTGACACTCACCCTTTACATATTTGTAAACATGGATGAGGTCACCCCTCAGTCTCCTTTTCTCCAAGCTAAAGAGACCCAGCTTCCTCAGCCTTTCCTCATAAGGGAGATGTTCCACTCCCTTA
>VZRW01006068.1:0-17818 GCA_013398125.1 Aegotheles bennettii | reverse complement strand
GTGTGTCAGCCACTCCTCCCAGCTTAGTATTTAGATGCTAGTATTTAGTCCATAGTAAATATATTAATACATGGATTAGAGTTTTAGAGTGGAAAATACAGAAAAATCAAGCTCATAAGCTTATATCTTCCTATTCTTTTGATTAACTCATTTGAAATATTTCTCTCTCTGCTATATCTTGTTATACATTGTTAGGGTGCTTGCATGACATTGCAGCCAGGATCCAGTCCTAATACAGGCTCTTTCTCCTGGGCCTCCCTTTTTGCTGAGTCAAGCTCTGATTTGAAGATACAGATTTTGTTACAGGCCCAAACCTGCCTAGGGTGCCAAGGATGCTGTTGCATTCTCTTTCCTCCATGGCTCTATTGCAGAAGAGGAAGAGAGTCATTCAGAATGCCGTAACAATGTCCCTGAAGGACCACTGAATGCAATGTCCGACTTCTAGAAGTGCAAACCTTGGTGTGGTGTCAGATTGTAATCTTGCATCCAGGTAAGGAGAATGTGCAACTAGATCTCAGCATTATAGCAATGCCCTGCAGCAGCGTTTAACCCATTCTAAGGTAAAACCTTCCATCTGATTCACAGGCAGTAGCTCACAGCTCAGATCATTCCTGCTTAGAGAGCTATATTTTCTGTACAACTGTAGACAGATAATGATTTTTTTATGCAAGCATGCATTTAAATGAGAAAAAATTATCGGACTCATTACTAGCTCTTGAATGAAACTAGACTTAATGATAGCCATTCTGAAGAGAGAATGTATTTGGAAGAAATATTTTGGAAGAACATTTTTTTCCATTATCTATATTTCGTTGGAGCAGTGGTATTTGGTTGGATACTGCTGCGAGTTTGAAATAGGAAAACAGAAATTAAACAAGTACGTTCCTCTTGACATGAAACAAAATGTTATACACTTACTTAAAACAATCTTGAGTAGATTTTTAGATTTTTAATTAAGATTTACCAACCTTGGTAAGAAAAAGGCTTGCTGTGAAAACAAAACTAGAAAATTATTAGTAGTTTTCACAGATGAAAACGATGCAGACTTGCATACTGGGAAATGAATGACTATATAATGCATAATCTAAATAGCAGAGAGGAAAAGAAATAGACGTGCCCAGCAACGTTTCAGTGTGTGCTAGGCTACTATGAACTAAAATGTATGATAACTCAAAAATTAATAAGCAAATACATTTTGGGGAAACAAAGGATGAAAATGTTGTGGAAAATATATTGGTTCCCCAAAAGACTCTTTAAGAAGTTATCTTCAATTTCTGGTGATGTTATCTTTCTCAAAAGAAAGATAACATCCTTTTCTATAGTGGTGCTCTTCTAAGGCAGAGCATGTGAAGAGTTTCTATGATGAAATAGATGAAACATCAGGTGCAATTAATTTGCATCTAACTCCTTAATTTTGCATAGCAGTAAATGCTATTAGCAAATCTGATCTTTCCTTTATGATAGAGTGTATCAGGTCCTTTGTCTCGTATTTGTGTCTGTACGGAGACCGATTCATTTCAGACTATTATTTACCAAGGTTCTCACTGAAACGGTTTTTATTATAGTGCATATGACTTGCCAGAGAAAAATAATGTCCCATGGATTTCAGTAGCAGCCTAACTCAATAGATTGTCATAAGTAATCCAGGTCCAAGTTGTCAAAGACTGGTCCAAAAAAAGAGAGTCCAGTTTATGGATACAATCTCCTTTCAACAGTGTAAAAGGCAGTGAACTGAAGGGAAGATGTGTAGACCCCTTGCAGTATAACGTATGTGCAATACATGGAATAAATTAATTTAGAAGCATATATATTATGCCAATAATCAAGTAGCTATCAGGTGGTTTAACTGTTTTCAGGTTTCTAGAAGTCTTTTTGGAATACTATTTCATTAAATGTGAGTCGTACAAAAGTTCTACAAGCAGTTTTATACTGTATACCATTTTAAAATAAACAAAGAAAAATCCTTTAAAGCTATTATTACTAAGTAAAGACAAATTGTTCTAAAGCATGAAATTCTTTGTGTGAACTATGGGAAAATACAGTATTTAAGAAATTATTTAAGAAAGTATTTAAGTATTTCAGTATTAGGTTAGTGAAACAGTCATGGAGCATACACAGTTTATTTGCTTTGTAATTTAAATTTCCTGGGCATCTGAGCAGTCATATGACCCTAAAGAAGAGAATTAGTGATTGCAATCATATCTAGCTAATCAAGCCTTCTGCAGTGAGCCATATTTGAAAATTCTCCACGTACACAGGATGTTTCAACTGACTTTAAATTTTTCTCACACATTTTGCACAACAGTCCAATGTGGCGTATTTGCTAAGATTCCCTAATCTCATTAAACAAGGCATGGAAGATAGATAGTTGGTAGGGGAGGAGAATAATGTCAGCAACTTCTGTGAGCAGAAGTTAGCTGCTGTGACTGCTTTGTAAGAACTCCTGTTCTGTTTGTTGCTCTGATGTGAGAATTGAGAAAGCTCTGAGGTGCAAAACCAACATAGCTTTTGAGTGAGGAACAATGCCTCATTCCCTAGAGAAATTCACAGGCTCTGTTTTTTCCTCAATTGATTTTTCATTTAATGAAAAACATGACAGTGTGCTAGATGCCCCCAAATAATAATCTCATAAATAAAAATATTCATTTTTATAGGCAGCATTCTTTATGAGACTCCTCTTTGAGACATCTTAGCTCTAGCCTAGAAAATCACAGTTTCTTTCATACCTACATTGTCATTCATGTTCACGTACCAAATGAGTATATTCTGCAGGTTCTGCCATAAAGAAGCAGTCTTACAAAATGATTTAAGACAAGAAAGAAAACCAACCAAACAAAAAAACTAACCCTGAATTATTCAAAGTATGACAGATATCTTTCTCCTTATTGGTTTTAAGCAGTAATTTAATGAGGTCTTTTCTGTACACATTTAATGTGTGCTAGCTTGCTTTCTCCTTTAAATTGTTTCACTGGAGGAAGAGGGATTTTGTCTGTCTTTTTTTGGCTGAGCTACAGCTAAAGACAGCAGCACAGGGCAATACTATTTTATTTGCAGTAAAACACTGGCTTCAAGGTAATTTTTCCATGCCTAGTTCTGTAAATTAACAGGGAATTGAGCTTGGGGTTTGAAATCTTGAATTCCTGCATCCTAACAGCGATTCTCTTTATTGATTCTCACTGTCCAGCCTTTTACAGAGACAGTAGGAAGTGTAATGTCAGATTAGATGATCATAATGTCCTTTTCTGGCCTTAAAAAAGTCTATGAATAAAGCACTTCAACCTTTCTGTTCCCCAGTCTCTCCATTTTTAGATTGAAATAGTTCTTGTACACATAGGTCGTGGAATATGCTACGACTATTTAGTGTTTGTGAGTACAAGGAAAATAGAAAGGCATATATATTTTTAATGGAATTATTAAGATACTGTTAGCGACTCTCTTTAAACATTTACCAAAGTATCATCTGTCAGAGTTAATCTAATATGATTAACAGTTATATTATTGTGATACGCAATGCAGACATTTCAATACACAATTGCAAGGAATTGTTTCTGATTAATTTGTATGTCAATTCAAAGTAATTTATTCTACATTGTGTCTGTTTGTGTGGGATGTTTATAGTCTATGTTAAGGTGTTTGCAAGCTGGATAGCTATCTGGATTCATGCTCATTAAGCTTCAAAGCCTCTCACTTTCTCCCCTGCTAACAGTGTTCAACGTGCTGTGGTTTTGTGATTTGGAAGTACAGCACTGAGGGAACCAAGCTGAAACCACCAGTCTAATTTCACTTTGGTCTTTTTTCACTTGACTGATCAGAATGATTTTCAGTCACTTCAGTCAGGGCTGGAATCCCAGAGGTGAAAAGTCAGCGAGTAATCCATTTAGCCACCAGGTCCTCCAGGTGGAGCTTAGCAAACTATAACAATTATTGTATTCTCTTCTCTCTTATCATAGCATGGCCATTGCTAATGTTGTGTCGGAGCTTCCATTTTAAATCATGCTTTGTAGGAGGTGTGGAATTTGCTGTAAAAATTCCCTACGTGATGAATCCAGACAATAAAAGGTCGCAATGCAGGAGTCATTTTTAGCACCAATTTAAAGATGAGCTTCAGTGACTTTTAACAGAAAATCCACTTTTTCATCCAGAATATTCTCCCCCAAAATCCATGCACAGAAGAAACCTTTGTGAGGGGAAAAAGGTATTTGGTGGGATATGTGATCCATTTCTCCCAAGCTGCTGTATAAGTTAAAGAGGGCATCTCACTTCAGTATTGTAAGAAACATGGAATAGCAAAGGAATACCTATGAACTGACCCATTAGATAAGCACTGTTAAAATACATTTATTTGACCAGTAACACCTAAAGTACCATTTAACCATATAAACTGCTGTTCATGCTTTATGGTTAGGTTAAGCCCTTGCACTTCTTTCAGTTTGGAGAATACAGATCTGAGAAGTCACTTGTGCAAACAGGAAATTTCAGTTATCAGGTTCCCTGTACTTCAACATTTGGGAAGCAAATATCACAAAATTGTTTAGTTTAGTACAAAATGGTGAAATCTGCATGACTTTTTTTAATATAAATGCATTTCTTGAATCCTTGTTGTAGAAAAAACTTCCTTTTGTGATAAATTAAAATTAATTGTTAATTAGTCAATCTTATGTTTTATGAGACCTTACTGTCCAGGGCTACAGACACTTGAAACTGAGGGAACTCAGGAAGAGTTAAAAACACTCAAAGGAGATATTTCTGAACAGTATTCCATTTACTGTCATTTCTCCTGTTTGGGCTTGGTTTTCCATCTCATATCCTTATATTCCTCTTACTCCCAAGAAGAAAACATTTGAAATTTAATGACCTTTCTGTTTCCAGACAGGAAACAGGATTATACCCTTAACTTGTTACTGTTAACCATGCAGATACCTTCCCGGACATTATTCTTCCAGTTTACCTCAAGTGCTGCCATTTCTCTGGATTCAGTTGCTTCAGGGAATTGCATAAAAGCTCTTGGTAGATGCACAGTTTATACTTTATCCATCTCCTTGAAATCTCAGTCTTCAAAAAATAACTGAGGAAAAAAAAAACAACTGAAAAAACACTTCTGTTTTGTTTTACTGGCTTTTCACAGCTGCTGTGCAACCCTTATAATTTTACTCTAAATTTCCAGTAAATGATGCAACATTTAGCAGTTTCACCAGGTTTTACTACTCTTTGATCGCTTGTACTTGGACCTACTTTTGTACATGGGAACAAGATGGCATGTATGAATTTTATGCACTCCAGATCCTAAGTGCTTTCACTTTGGGAACTGCAAAATAGGAAAAATTATCAAATGGGGGAAATATTTTGAATGTGTCTCTCAGTGTACAGAACATACCAGGAAAGCTGACAAAACATTCCTGAATTGAAGATCCTTTGTTTATTACAAATCTATAACAGTCTCTTGGCTGTTAGAAGTGAGATGGATTCAATTATTTTAGAAGTGACAAACTCTAATCAATATTCAATTATTGGTGTGTTAATTAGTAGATGATGCTTAGTCTCTATTATTAGCACCAGCAATTTGCTGCTGAACTTCTCTTCTGTTTTGACTGCTCAGTTAAGAGTCAGTATCACTACAGAAGCACGAGCAGTATCACTGTTGCCTTCTTGAAGCTTTATGTTAGCATTTGGCCAATCAACATTTTCAAGAAACATGAAATTTCTGTAAAGAAATATTTCTGTGAGATTATGTTGCATAAAACACTTTAAAGAGCTTTTATTAATTAATTAAGCAAAGGCAAAACTGCAAGAGATGTTACAATGCTGAACTTCTCTTGTGTGTGCAGGACAAGTTTGTTGCTTTGGAGTCAGCTGCAAAACATTCCTTGACTTCAGTGCAAGCTCGCTTGGATTATTAGTGTGCATTGCAATTAGGATGGTCTTTCTATGAAGCTAGCTACATATTAAATTCATGTCTGGGCTTCACTTTCAAATTATTATGCATTGTACGTACACTAGCATATATTGAAGGTGCATTTCAGTTCAGGGATCAGACTGGGAAAAAACAAGAGCTGGAATTATTTCTTACTGTCAGAAAAGCCTAGAAATTTATAGCATATCAAATGGATGAATTGTTGCTTACAAAAGTAATCTTAAAAAATGCCACTAAATTTAAGACAGTATGAATCTGTTGGCTGCTTCTGAAAGTTCATTTATTTAGGGCAATAGAACACTAAGGCAAAATGAAATGGTCTGAGTCAAGGATTATTAGTAGTGAGACAAAACTGAATCCAAACTCATTTTAATCTGTGAGATGTCAGTAAGTATTGCAGCACTGTGGCAACATGCTTTTGGTGAATCTATCTGTTCCTACAGAAGTTGGACTCCTAAAAAATGAAAGATAATACAGACTTTCCAAATGTATTGGGGTACATTGGTTTTGATTTTAATGGGCAGCTAGATAGTTCCAGGTGATTGGTACTCCACTTGGAGTATTAATTGTGATACCTAAGGAAAACAGTGTACATGCTAGTTTTAGCATTGTGCCAATCCCAATTTAAAACACCCAGTAATTCTGCAAAAAATTGTTTGAGTTACCATCACTTTCCAACCACAGTATAACAGTGGCACCTTTTCTCTGCAATGTTTACATCTGCCTTTAAGTATTTTTTTTCCCCAGGACTTTTCTGCTGGGCTACTAATGCACATTGCACTACAGCTTTGTATTTTTTTAAGTATTAAATATGAATTGGAGCACTTCAGTTCAGCCTTACTCACTTTTTCTTGTTTTATGATACTGCTTTTCATCCTTTGTGTACAAGGGGAAGAAATAGAATGTTGAATGTTGAAAGGGACTATGTGGAGAAGAGTGAAAAGGGGCACTTTTGCTCATCAGAAAATGCCCATGTGTAACCCACTCCAGCTTCAGCACATTTTCAGATACAGCCTTTGCCTAACTGCTGTGTCCTACCACCTCTGTGCAATCCTCGGTATTCTTTCCACCTCCCTACGCTTTTCTTGGTCTGATTTAGATGGGCAATACTTAGTTAAACTCCATTTCATCTCTTTATGCTTCAGGTATTATTATGTAGCTCCCTTCAAGAGGTAATTTGTGGGCTGTTTATCAAAGCTGCAAATTTAATATTATCAAAGCCATGCTATTGTGCTGTCGCTGTAATGAGTTGTATTGACATTTCTTACGAACAGGATTTTCATTCCCTAAGTGTGTTGTTCCTCTGCTGAATATTGTGGGCTTTCAAAATAAAAACAACAACAACATCTATGTTATTTAGTTATATTAGTCCATTGCTCTTGCCTCCTTCATAGTTAAATATTGCCATCTAAAAAACAGAACTTCAGCACCGAAGTACTTTGACTGCAACAGAAAAAAAACATCCTATGTTTTATCTAACAGAGTTACCTGCAGCACTCAACTACTGTTTCTTATGTGAGGCATGAGGGGAATGACAGCAGTGCCCTTTCAAACTGTTGGAGATACAGGTAGTCTCTGCTGTGGTTCTAGAGCAGCACTGAATAGTAATTCTAGGACTGGTCAAAACCACAGATATTTGTTTCCTGTGGAAATGAGCATGGAAGAAGTATGGAAAGGTCCAATGGCAAACAAAATTACCAAGTCTAACTCCTGCTTCCTTTTTTTTTTAGTTT
This sequence comes from Aegotheles bennettii, assembly GCA_013398125.1. Lineage (NCBI taxonomy): Eukaryota > Metazoa > Chordata > Aves > Caprimulgiformes > Aegothelidae > Aegotheles > Aegotheles bennettii. Next base: position 10,174 of record VZRW01006068.1, on the reverse strand, counting down.
TTCTTTACTTTAAATGTCAGGAATGTAGTAGGATGGGAAAAGGAGTATCTTATAGACATACAATCTGCAATGATTTAGGTAAGTTTGAATTTAAAGGTCAGAGTATGCAGTATATGCATGCATCAAAGCTAACATATATGGCAGCATTGTGGCAGCCCTGTGGTATTTTTGAGCAGAAAATTATTGTTGAATATTCAATCCAAATTTTTCATAGCTTTTGATTTTAAACTTGTAGATTTTGTTATTCCACTTCTACTTTTCTGAGCTATTTTTAATATGCTTTTTTTTTTTAAGAAAGTATGAATTAATTCCTTTCTTAGCATTAAGAATGACTTATGTTTCTGGTCCTCTATTTATATGTGCAACCCAATTCTTGTATTGTTTCTTCTTTGAATATCTACAAAGATTCTATATTTGATTCATGTGTGACTCGTACATGAGACTAGATTTATTCTGAGTACTACTGTAAATATTGTGGCCACGGATGTTATTGTTGTTTAAAATTCCTGGCATAAGATTACCCTTGCTTATCTAAAAACTTGCTTTCTGTTGACAAAATACTTTCTCCAAGTATATGTAGTTACGTGCTGGCTGCAGAATCATTGATAAGACAGTCCTAGCTGGGCATTTTGATGGAAGGTATAGAGTCTCAGAAAGATCCTCAAAAAACTGGTCTGTCCTTATCTGCACTAGCTGTAATCTCATTCTGCTGCTTCAGTGACTGTCAGTGCTGGTACAATCACGTAGTCAAATCCAGAAGGCTTTCTCATCAGCTGTCCTCTGTTCCTTTCCCTCTTCCTTTCTTGGTGATGCTGCCTTCTTGGACTGTGAAAAAGGAATGTACGCTGGTCATTGTGGAAATTAATTTTCAACAAGAGACCAGAGATGGTCTTTATTGCTGGAGGTTGTGGAATTGCTGCACACCCCACAAAAAATGCACAGCATATCTTCAACCACTTACTAACATTGTCCAATGACTGCAGTCTCGTGGTCAGAAAAGCTGAGGGCTTATTTCAACTTTCCCCAGGTCAGCTGTCCCCACACTAGCTAACGGAAAAAGGATCAAAATGGTCCCCAGCTTTATCTATGTTGGTTGCACTCTTCTCAGATCAGCAGCAAATGACAATGAAATCTGTCTTCTCACTTTCAAAGACTTCAGTTTCATTCATCTTTCAGTTGTGAGGAAAAACACAGATCTGATTTTCACTTCGCTTCACTTCAAGCACTTTCTCCATTTCTCCCTGAATCTTGGATTCTATACACTCATCATATTCAACACCTTGAGTAGAGCTGGTGGAGTAGCACAACCTGTACTGGATTCTGGAGTTTCACTGTCATGACCAACATGTCAAATGCTGAGGGCATACTGAGATCTTCTTCAGTACTGGATGTGATCTAGGGTTTCATTTGCATTGGGCTGAGTAAACACAAAAGAAGTAAGTCTAGTATTCTCAAATGGGACTTATGCTGCCAGTTATCTAAGCAACAAGAGAGGAGCTGGAGGTATCTGATCAGCTCAGGAGAGGAAGTTATGCAAGGACAACATAATTAAAAGTAGTCCTTCAGGGGAGATGACAGAATATTTTAAGAAGGTCCTAAAATGCTCCCTTGAATTAAACCTGTTAAATCAGCCTCAGTATATAGTAACCAGAGGGTTTTGAGGTGAGAAAACAAATCAATTATGAGACTACCATAGTGTTTGTGGTGAAGTATACATTGAGGAGAGAGAACTTCAAAGAGGATTAGTCACCACTTTTCAGTTGTGTTATTGTGTAGTTGACTTGTAACTGTGTTTGTTCCTCAAATATCTGTCTCTTCTCACATGAATGTTCACATAGACTGTGAGAGTACATCAGAGTGAATAAATGGTTGTTAACCACAACAGAAGACCAAGAAATCACGCTTAGTGTGAGACCAAATGTGGGCTGCATGCTCTGTCTCTTCTATGACAGAGCTTACTTATGTGAGGGACAGTTGCATTCTTATTTTGTCATTGGATTTTATTTTTTCTGATCTTTGAGCTTCTATAAATTTTGTCTTTGGAAGGAAAAAAAGTACCTTTACATTTATCTATATACCTAGTTTCTCTGTACTGACTACAATTCTCAAGAGGCTACCTTAGTCATTGTGGCAGATCGCTAGGCTCCTGGCTTTTAGGTCTGCCTGCTGTGTTCTTCAGTGTGCAAACATTCTTGTCACTTAATCAGCTCTGAAGACAGTTGAAAAATTAAACTATTGCTGTTAAAGGGTTCAAACCAACTGTTTCTGAAAAGCCAGGAAAAACTTGAAGGTTGCTGTTGTTAAGGGCTATTGTTCTTGATCCTAAGCTCATTATTCCAAGACCTGTGCCTATAAGCATGAATGTTTTATTTGTCCCAAAGGATTATGATGCCTCTGATGTTTTCTCCTTTGCAGCATCTCAGATACAGACACCTGTGATTTCCACAGGTTTGGTGTTAGCACCAGTCATCTCGTGTCACATAGCTCAGCACTGAACATCTCATCCCTGAAGCTGCTCAGGACATTGGTCAAGCTTATGAGTTAGTTCAGTGTTGAAATCTGCACTATTAAGCTTCAGGAAGGATAGGATATTCAGGGAGTTGCTGGTTCCAATTCCACTTAAAACAGCATGAGGTAAAATTTGCACTCTGCACAGGCCCTCAGCGGATAATTATATCTCTGTTTCATCTGTCTCTGAAAAGAAGCCAGGATGGTCTCTCCAGTCACTTCTCCATCACAGATCTCATACAAGGAGGCAATACACTGAGCCATTTTCAGAAGATGAAAAAGGGAACATTTTCCTTACTGCCACCAATCGTCTATTCTCAGTGTCCTGTGTTCTTCAGGAGCCCTATAGGCCTTGGATGTCTAGGTCTCACTGGATTGTGAATTTCTTCCAAAGAAAGTTCTTTCAAATGATCCTATTGTTCCCAAGTGTCTCTCAGAGGAATTGGAGTACAGTGTCAGTCACTAGAAGCCAAGGAAGACCTCTTTTAATAATGGTGCCTCTCCAAATTTATGAGGCACTCCTCAGCAGGTGCTTTCCACACTTAGTCCACCTCCTACAATATGGTTTAAGATCTTATCAAAGGATAAGTTGCAAAGATAAGTAATCATATGGATAACTTGGGAGAGGTATCCCAACTTTTTTAATAACATACAGGCAACAGCATTAGAAAAACTCATCCATTGACAAAGAGTGCTGTAAGCACACTGTAGTCATTGAGCACAATCTCACCTTCCCCAGAAAAAGGAGGAGAAAGTACTGCTAGGTCACAGCCAATGAAGAAATCTTGGAGAGTAAAATTTAAGGAATGACCCACACAGTGGGGTCATGTGAAGGTTGTTAATGGCTTAGCTGAGCCTGTGGCAAGAATTTAGTAAAGGAACAGTCTATTTGCTCTCCTACCCCAACACCATGTTTCCACTTCTCAACTTTGCGTTGGATCAAGTGATTTTTATCACTGGAAAGTGAGTTGATATATCTTGTTGATCCATCAGAAAGCTTTCCTTCTATTTTTCTGTGTTGGCAGAGTTAGTTTTCCACAGGATAAGCCAACTGAACTAACTCACCATGTAGTTACATAAATCACTAAATCTGACACAAAGCAGAGAGACAAGAATCCTTGACAGAAGAATGCAGAGAAACTGAGTTGTTTTGGCTGTAAAATCATTCAAAGGCTAATACCCAAAAGTGAGGTAGCCAGTGCTCAAGGTCTCAGACTTTAAATCTCATTTTCTCTCAGGGGCCCTTTAAAAAAGTTGAATTTGTAAAATAAATCTTAGTAGTATTGTATGCAAATAGTGTGACACATTAATGAGAAAGAAAATAACCCGTCTATTAAGTTGACTATGCAACACGTTGTTATATAATGAACATTTTACACCTTGTACATACGAATGTTACTAGTGGTGCACACCAGGATGAATCTTACTGGCTTGGATACAATCTTTTTTTTTTTTTTTTGCATGCTTGTTTTCTCATAGTCACGCACACATGGACTGTGTCACAGATCAGCTCTGTTTTGAACCAGAATCTTATTTTTTCACATGCATCCATTAATATTTACCTGAACTGTTATGAAAGGAAGTAATCCTGATGCAGCTGTGTATTATATAGTCTCTTGTGGTGGTGCTAGTTACTAAAAAATGAGAATATAAATTCATTACAAGGAAAGACTCACTATGTTTTTAGACCTCACTTTAGAAGCTGAAGGCTTATCTTTGAATGTGCTGCAGCTGTTCTGTGATCTTCTGAATCAAATGCTAGGTTGCTAAAAATGAAATTAAGTAAAGCAATTTGCTCTTTCTAGCCAACAGGAAATGAAATTGTCAGATGGCCCAACCTGTAAATATTCCCATGCTTATGCTTCCAATAAAACAAAACAAACCCCAATTTTCCTTCTTCTTCGCTTGTCAGATGTTTTAAGCCTATGTTGCCTTGTAGCCATGTACTATGTTATATCATTTTTAAAGGGCTTTTTCACATGTACTTAAAAGTTTTATTAGCAGAAACATAGTCTTCCTCTATTATATATAAGAAGGGAGATGAGAGGAAAGACAAGTATTTGCCATAGGTAAGTACACATTTCTAGAAACATTGGAAACAATTCACGATCTGAAAAACCCAAATTTATCCTTCATTTTGATGTTTCCCTTTGTATAGCAGAAACTGAAATATGAAAACTATTAAATGACTCTTGTAAACTCCTTATGGTAAGCGTAGCAATTTTTAATTCTCTGCCAGACAACAAGGTGAACTCTGGGAATGTTGTGTTTTCTCTGAGCTGATATCAAGGAACTTTGCTCATGCTCCGAATTGGGAGTGAGAATTGTGTGGGCAGCAGGATCTTACTCAAATCATTCTGAAAATATCTTCAACTGTGTCTGTAGGAAATTATTCTCATCAGGCACATGAGAACAGCAGTTAAAATATAGCAAGACACTCCCCTCAGGAGTTGTCCTTTTCCAGATTATGTCAGTGATGGTCAGTGCAGTAAAACCAGTAACAAAAGTGAAAGCTCTTTTTCTTCCTTCAGTTTGGAAATCTCACAAGGACAGGGTGTGCTCTTGCCCATCAGTGTCATGTCACTTTCCACAACTGGAAGAAAGCATGCTCATACTCAAATGAATTCTTTCTCTGTGCACACCAGAGGGTGTCCTTTTTGTTTTCTTTCTGTATCCCAAAATACTTTCTCAGTGGCTTATTCAGTAATGCCTGCTGAGTAATATGCATGCTGCTTTATTTGCTCCCTGTTGTGTCCTACTGAATTGTGTGTAGCTTTAATTATCTGTGCCTCCATGGGATATAACAGAATGTGCTCCAGCACAGAGCTAAGAAAAGGACTCATTCGACCTTTCTCTTCTTCTTTACACCGCTAGGAGAACTGTACTTTCCTGAGGGATTCCTGTGGTGCCTTTCTTCTTTGGTGATGTAGCCACCATGTGAATCATATAAGGAAGGGAGTTAAATTCTAGCACATTGTAAGGGCAGGTATAAGTACAAGCAATAAATTCAGGAATTATTTTGAAGTGTGCTAGAGATGCTTGTTTTAGATTTGGAAGAACTGAAAAGTAGGGAAAATGCATGATAATGTGAAAGCGGGATCATGTTTTCAGAGTGTTAGGAAGAAATACTAATGGAAGAAAGGAAGGACGTGGAGTATGCAGATGTTGGATAAGAGAAAAGGGATGTTCAGGAAAGACAGAGCAAGATTTAAATAGCTTTAGTCATAGGCACAGCAACAGGGAAATAATGAAGTTGAAGGCAATAAAGGATTGCATAACAAGGAAAATAAGAAAAGGAAATAATATGCTTAAAATGAAGAAAGATTTATAATAAGATAGACATAAAAAAGATAAAAATAAATGGAATGCTCAGGAAATTAAACACATTTTTTTACACATTTTATATAACAATAGCTTAATGAACAGCTCAATTATACTGGTTCTTAAGAAAAAAAAATTGTGGCAAGTTGAATTGGAAAGTGTGGATACACATAGAAACAGTAAGAGCAGTGGCAGTATTTGTAGGAGATGTGGACCAGCTGTTCTGCATTGTCCACTTTTAATTTCTATTCTAAACGAATTCTTCTACCTACCTGGTGATCAAGTTTCTCCTTGATAAAGTTGCATTTAAGGTCAAACCAAATGTGGAATCAGTGTGGTCTTCTTATCCAAAGCTTCATTGCGAGTACTTTGGTAGAAGGTCCCTTCAGAGCTTGCACTATTGACCAAAAAAGCCAAGGCAGAGAAAGAGCATAACAGGAAAGGAACAGGATAATAGGATAATAGAATCATAGAATGGTTTGGGTTGGAATGGACCTGAAAGATCATCCAGTTTCACCCCCCCTGCCATGTGCAGGGACACCTCCCACTAGACCAGGTTGCTCCAAGCCCCATCCAACCTGGCCTTGAACACTACCAGGGAGGGGGCAGCCACAACTTCTCTGGGCAACCTATGCCAATGTCTCGTCACCCTCACAGAAAATAATTTCTTCCTAATATCTAATCTAAATCTACCCTCTTTCAGCTTAAAACCATTACCCCACGTCCTATCACCAGATGCTCTTGTAAAAAAGCCCTCTCCAGCTTTCCTGTAGGCCCCTTCAGGTACTGGAAGGTTGCAGGAAAGTCTTCCTGGAGCCTTCTCTTCTCCAGGCTGAACAACCCCAACTCTCTCAGCCTGTCTTCATAGGAGAGGTGCTCCAGCCCCCTGATCATCTTCATGGCCCTCTGGACTCGCTCCAACAGCTTCACGTACTTATGCTGGGGACTCCAGAACAGGACACAGGACTCCAGGTGGGGTCTCATGAGAGTGGAGTAGAGGGGGAGAATCACCTCCCTCAACCTGCTGGTCACGCTTCTTTTGTTGCAGCCCAGGATACTGTTGGCTTTCCGTGCTGCAAGCACACACTGCTGGCTCATGTTGAGCTTTTCATCAACCAACATGCCCAAGTCCTTCTCCTCAGGGCTGTCCTCAATCCATTCTCCCTCTAGTCTGCATTTGTGCTTGGAATTGCCTACATTTCATGCTGTAATGTCCTTTTCATTGTTAGAAGTAGGCGAGGGGTCAGACTTTTTTGGTTACAACCCAAGATACTTAGGGGCAAGTTACTTTATCAATAAATAAATTAAGTCTTGTGTCAAAACATCCTGCTGCTGCTAGATATTACTACTAAAAAGAGATGGAAAACTGTTATCCTGTGATATACTTTTGATCTTAATGCTTAAAGGGAACATTTCTAAGTTTAATTCAATAGCATTTTGAGTTCCATTGAAGTTAATGGCAAAACTCCCTTCAAATCTTCGTAGTTTTTGCTGTGGTATTTCTCAAATCCACCTTCTGTAGTTTTGCTTATGTGTTTTTACGTTATTTTCAATACATGTAATAATACCTTTGTAAGTATAAAATGTACAAGTTCTTCATGTATCTCTCCTTTAAATCTCAAATCCATTTCCAGTTATTCACAGTGACTATTTTCTCTATTCTCTTGGACACGTGTCAGCATGAGGAAAACCTGTGGCAATTATTTCCTGGGGAGATATGCCTTGGGCCATAGGATTCTGAGACTATTCGATTCTCACTTAAAACCAGAAAGCTTAGGCTTTAACTGTGCAGTAGTAATTTTCTGGGCTGCTTTTCTATTTGTACATTAAAATTAAAGATGCAATTAAAATAAGTGTAGAGTATATTTAAATTTAGATTAAATTATAGCTGCAAATTATAGGATACTTAAGTATCTTTGTTAGGCTTTCATAGAAAATGAAGGATTCAGAATTTCCTAATTTATAGTGATTTTATGAAACTTCATATTCCTTTCATCTAATATTTTTTGTAGCTTCTTCATTCCTCAGCTGTAGGTACCTATCAGGCCTGAGGTTTCTGTCCAGTTAAGTCCTTGGATTTTGAATAGGTTCATATCTTCCATTGTATTTTCAGTACTGGACCGAGCAAGAAAAGAAGGTGTTGAGATGGAAGTCCATTCTCAAATAAATTCTTTCAAGGAAAAGTACAATATGGCCTACATTAACATACATTTACATATTTTAAAGCTTGGTCTGTCAGAAAGTTTTCACTAATTTGGATCCCTGTATGATATGACATACTCGCAGTTTTGTCCGCTGTCAACTCAAACGTTTTGCTTGAAAGAAACTGTTAAAAGATGTCTATTACCAGTGTTAAGTAGCCTTGCTACTCCCCTAAAATGATTCCTTAGCCTACGGAGTTGGCTTTTCTTTGTTTTTTGTGGTTTTTTTTTAAATTTTTTACTTCTGAGACATACTGATACAAAACACCATCTGTGTCTTTTTCAAGGCTTTTAGCGCATTTCTTTTGTAAAATCTTGTTACAGGCAGCAACTGTTAGTAAGTTTATGACTTTGCAACTATTCAAGGTATTGGGTCTTTCAGCATCTGCTTCTAGTGAAGCTTTTCCATGAAATGTTACTTGAGTGATAAAAGCAATAATTACAGTGCTTAAAAACAACAGTCTGCGCATTTTAGTTAAAACATGCAAAATTATGGTTCAGAGTTGATTATTTTATAATAGTCTCTAATTACATTATTGTTTGCAAAAACAGGGCCATGTTTATACTTGCAGCAATTTGAAAACTAAAATTTTCCTACATAATAGTCTTGTTGGAGTAAGACAAAATGGACCCCAGCAAAGCGTCTAGCCTGGGGTAACTCCAGCATAACTCAAAGGCAAGTGAGAGTGAAGAGGAAGGAGGGTGTGTTCGGTTGCAGGCTGAGACATGTCAAAGTTTGTTTGAAATTCAGAGCTCTCCTTTCAGTGATACTCAGTGTGTACTTAAGGTAGGAGCATGTTCATTCCAGTCAATTTGAGAATTACTGTAATTTTCTTTTACTATGCTGGTCTATGCCTGGTAAATTGCTTTACAGTACAAAAATAATGTAACACAATGCCTTTGTCACTTCCAGGAAGACTTTTGGTCCTGAGAGACGTGACTTACTGGCACCAAATAAATCCCACGATATTGCTAAAAGGACACAAAGCTAAAAAAATAGTAACATCTTTCCTCACAGCATTAGCTGAATTCTCTTTCTTGATAAATTTGACTAACACAATATTGTATTAAGAGCATGTCTGAGGAGCACTTACATGTTTGCAGGATAGTATTTCTGTACACTGACCTATAGACTAAGAGTCCTCTTCCTTTTGCAACCCTTTCTCTAGTTTCTTTATCAATGTTAAAATTCAGCTGTATATTCACACACAAAGTCTCTGCTGTCCTGCATATTGTCTGAGAGGAACTGTTTAGCAGGAGCTTCTTAGTGGGTTTTTTTGATAAAACATAAAATCCTATACACACAAAAAATGGCAGGTAGTAGCATGAATAGAAGTGATACAAGGTTTCTTGGATGGAAAGTCTAGAGAGATTTTAATCACTACTATAACATAGGTGTCCAGGTATGGTATGATGAAGTGACTGTTGGTGTCCTTGTATCTTCCATAGCTCGTGTTTTTCTGTGCAGCCATAAAGGATGGCTGCAATACAAACAAAGATAGTGCAGTGTGAATAAATTATGACCCTGCCTTCGTTCTATATAGATACAATACTTGTGCTTATATGCATTACTGATATATTGTCTTCTTTGAATTCCAGTAAAATATACAAGGAACAGCTGTTGCGTGTCTGAAGAACTTTTCTTTACTCTCCTCTGTGGTCTGATCAAATACCAAAAGAGATGTTGTTCTTGGCAGAGAATATTTGACAGAATATTTCAGAAGAGTGGGGTTTTGTTCAACATGTCTTTCTCTCAGGCTTATGTTTGCTATGGGAAATCATCTTGACCTATATTAACCCAAAGACATGGACTATAATTTTCTGTAAGGTGCAATAAAATTGAACATGAACCCATGGGTACTAATATTGGATGAAATATCAGCGTATTTTGACTGCTGCCCTAATAATTTCTGGAGGATTTAGTGGTTTACAGATGAATGAAATGGTGGAACCAAACTGTTAGCTTCTCTTGTAAGAAGTCTGATTATCCATCTGTGCTATGACTGGGGTTCATCACTGCCTGGAAAAAGGTCATATAGCTTTTTCAAAAATAGTTGCGTATACCTACAGAAATCATAGGAACAAATTCTTTTCTAAGCGTTGAGGTGTTTTTATGGTATTGTCACCCCAACACCTTAGGACTT
>VZRW01006067.1:30460-47741 GCA_013398125.1 Aegotheles bennettii | reverse complement strand
TCCCGGCTGTTCCCGGGGTCTCAATGTGTCTGGGAGTGGGAATGGATTCGGGGCAGGGGGAGGCACTGGGCTGGGTGTCAAGAGGAGGCGCGGGGGCTGCGGAGCTGGGTGGGGGGAGAGCCCAGCCTGCGGGGACAGAAACCTGCTGTGAGCAGGGCTGGGGGGGCACCCCTGGCTGGGGGGACACCGCCGGCTGGTGGGTCTGGGCAGCCCCCTCTTCCCAGGGCTGGTGTAGGCAGGGTGCTGTTTACACCCTCGCTATGTGTCAGCATTGCGGGGGGGGCGGGTCTGGGACCCACCCCGGTCCCACCGCATTGTGCCCCTCCGTAGTCACTGTCGGGGACAAACAGTCTGGAGGTGGCTCCAGCCCCGGGTGACAGGACCCCCTTCGCTGTGGCCAGAGTGGGGACCGGGCAGGCTGTCCCCACAGATAACTTGAGTAGGTTGTGGCACAGCAAAGCCCGGCGCTGGGGGGGGGCTGGGGGAGCGAGTGCTGCCCCTGGTTGCGGGGTGCACACACAGTGCCCGGGTTTTTAAGGTGACCCCAAGCGCGGAGAAGGGCTGGCGGAGGAGAGCAGCTCCATGGCAGAGGGCGGGATGGGACCTGCAAGGGGAAGCAGCTCACAGCAAGGCTTTTTTTGGGCAGAAAGCAGTTAACATCTTCAGAGCCTGGCTGGAGCCCAGGTTCGGGGTGAAGCGTGTGTGGATGGGATGGTCTTGGCAGCGGCGTTTCCTTGCTCAAACTTCCCCCGTTTTGCTGACACGCAGAAGTTCAGCGGTGTTCCGGGCTCTTGGTGTGTTCGTTGGCTTCATGGGTGGCCGGGGGCACCAACGTCCTGGTGCCCGACAGCTCTGGGAAGGAGAGGTATCATGGGGATGGAGTCCAATGCAAACTTCCTGGGATGGAGCCCAGAGACTGTGGGTGCCCCTTGTCTTTTCCCCCGGGAAGCAGCGTGTGAGTGGGTTTCCCAGCTGGAGCAGCGAGGTGCTCGGCAATACCGGCTCTGCGGGATGGGGCAGGGACATGGCAAATGCTGCCAGCTGAGTCTGGCCCCGTTCCTCCTGGTGCTACCACCGGGGCTCAGCTGGGCCTGATCCAGCCGCAACAGCTTGGCTGGTGGGTCCTGGGTGGGTGGTGGGGGTCTGTGTGGGGTCAGGTTGACCCTGCTCTTAGCCTGGCTCGAGGTGTTTTGGCAAATGGTTCTCAAAGCAGCGAGCCAAAGGGGAGGATGTGATATTGGGGACAGTGCTGGGGAGGATGTGACACTGGGGGCATTGCTGCAGGCACAGCCCAGGATGGCACAGCTCTGCAGACTTCTCAGTGGGGTTTATGGTCATGTCCAGCAGAAGTAACCAGGGCTCAGCCACCAGAGACCTCATTTCACTCCCAGCGAGGCAAACGCTGTCGGGGAAGCACTGATGGAATGTGCTGAGCAGCTCTGGAGTGTGGGGTCATCAGGGGTGAGGGTGATGCTCGGGGCAGGCACAGGGAGCCAGCCCCAGCACTGGCACAGGTGTGGGACAATGACACTGGGGTTGGAGCAGCAAGGTGGTACTAAAGGCAAAGGGTTCCTGAGGAGGGGATGGGAGATGGAGATTGGATGTAAGGAAGAAATTCTTTGGTGTGAGGGTGGTGAGAGCCTGGCCCAGGGTGCCCAAAGAAGCTGTGGCTGTCCCTCCCTGGCAGTGTTGAAGGCCAGGTTGGCTGGGGCTTGGAGCAACGTGGTGTGGTGCGAGGTGTCCCTGCCCATGGCAGGGGGTGGCACTGGATGGGCTTTGAGGTCCCTCCCAACCCAAACCAATCTGTGACTCTGTGCTAACCACTGCCCCGCCGCTGTCTCTTGCAGCCACAATGAAAGACGGAACACGTTCCTGCACCCAGTGACGGGACAGGTCCCCGAGGACAACTCAAGACCTGACGTGCAGAAGTAGGTTGGCTCCCGATTCCCCTGGTTTTGGGGCCTGGGAATGGGTTGTGATGGGGGACCAAGGTGGGCTGGGGCGTGGGGGGTGAGGATGCTCCCGCAGGGTGGAGAAACGCTGTTGTGCTGACTCAGCTCTCCTCCTGTGCCGCAGACCGACCTTGGACATGTCAAGCAAAGCGGGTGGCAAGCGACCGGCCACCATCCCCAGTGAGCCCTCCAACCACGCCATGGTGTCGGAGGTGCCCCCAGAGCGCCCCGGAGGCCGGGTGGGTGCCCGGAGCCACATGGCACGGCAAGCAGCAGCAGATGCGGGGTGCTGGGGACCCCCTTGGAGACTTTCCCAGGGACTAAGCAGCTCCTCTGCCCCTCTGCAGGCTTCACGCTCCTCCCGCAAGGGCATCGCCTTCGGGAAGCGCTCCAACTCCCCCCAGGGGCCGTGCCACCCCCTGCACCCCCTCCCCTCTCACTGCCCCTCTCTCTCAGGCCAGCTCAGGGGTGAAGCAGTGGAACAAGCGCTGGTTCGTGCTGGTGGATCGCTGCCTCTTCTACTACAAAGGTACAACAGCGAGTACCTGCTCATGCCACCCTGTGGCCACCTGCAAGTGACTCCTGGGCTTGGGACAGGTTTTGCCCTCGTGGATGAAGGGGTCCAGAGGTGACAGCCCGCTGGGGAGCGGTGGCTGTGCACAGCAGCCCTCTGTGCAGGGGTTTGCAGTGCTGGGGATTGATGGAGCCGCCTTCTCCGGCAGCTCCTGGGCTCAGCCCTGGCAGCGCAGCCCAGGGCGGGCATGAATAATTGAGCAGGCTGCTGAGCCAGCCCAGCCTCGGCTCCCACAGCTCGGCAGAGCAACAGGCAGCAGTGCTTTCCCACAGGTGGGCTGCCCGCCCATGGCACCGAGCGGTGGGACCCTGTCCCCGCAGCAGCTCGTGGGTCTTTACTGGGAGGCAGCCAGGGCTCCCAGCCCCCCCCCCCGCCATGCATGTAACCCCCACGTTTGCCCCTCCTAGATGAGAAGGAGGAGAGCATCCTGGGCAGCATCCCCCTGCTCAGCTTCCGCGTGGCAGCCGTGCAGCCCTCGGACAACATCAGCAGGAAGCACACGTTCAAGGTCAGTGCACACTGGGGACAGGACTGGGAGGGCACTGGGACAGCACTGGGGTAGCAGTGATGCTCGCAGGGTCCCCACTGCTCCCTCTTCTTGCTTACTTGGTGATGGGGCCTGGAGCAAGCTGGGGAGAGGGGTGACTGCAGTGACCCCCCGGGGATACCCTGCACTCCGCTGGGGAAACTGAGGCACGCATGGGACAAAGCATCTCCAAGGTCATCACCTCCCCTCCCAGGCTACTCCTGGGCTCTGCCAAGGGGTGCACTGCTGCCCCCCACCCCGGGGAGGTGCTGGGTGCAGGCTGAGCAGCAGCTCTGCCCTCGCTGGCGATGCTCTCAGCTCTCTCCCTGCCCCGCTTGCCTCTCCCCATCGCTGCTCCCGGCCAGCCCCATCCCTGCCGGCTGCTGCAACGCTTCCGAGCAGCTCCCCCACAGCCAGACCTAGAGAGGTGTCCCCAACTCTTCCTTTTTTATTTAATTTGCTTTGACTGGCGTGCAGAGGAAAGGGAAATGTAATTGCAAGGGGGTGGCTGCTTCTCAGCCTGCACTGCCGTGGGTGTTGGAGAGGAGAGCAGCGAGGGAGCCGGGGCTCTCCCGCATCCATCCCTGGCAGCAGAGCTTGGCTCTCCCCTGCTCAGAGCTTCTCAGCATCGCTGTGTGCACCTTCAGCATCGCTGTGCACCTTCAGCCTTCACCAGCACGGCTGCTTGTATTCATAGAATCCCAGAATCCCAGATTGGTTTGCACTGGGAGGGACCTTAAAGCTCACCCAGTCCCACCCCCTGCCATGCGGGGGACACCTCCCACCAGCCCAGGTTGCTCCAAGCCCCATCCAGCCTGGCCTTGGAAGTGTTGGCACTGGTTTGTTGATGGACTTGTGCCCCTTCCTGCCCGTGGCCGTGGCAGCAGCTGGTCCCTGGGGTCTCTGAAGGGCTCCATGGAGGAGTTTTCCCAATTTTTGTAGCTGCCACCCTTAAACCTGCGTTTAAGCTGCACCTGAGCATGATTTAGGGACAAGCTGTGGCAGCACGGGCTGTCCCATGTGCCCGTGCAGGTGCCAGCAGCCAGTGAGGTGTCTCCTCACCTGGACCTGGGGGTGTCAGAACATCTCTGGGCTCGTGATGTTGGTGGGGAAGGAGCCGTGCAAAGCTGCTGCCCACAAGCAGCTCCTGCAGCTCCAGCTGCACGCCGATGTTTTGGGGGGATGGTTTTGCTCAGAGAAGGGTAGAGAGGGTCCTGATGGCCGGGAGCAGCTCCTGTGCTCCTGCCATGCTGCAGCTTGACCCTTGTCTGTGTTTCCTCCTCTCTCCGTGGGCGAGAATCCCCGGACAGGAGGTCCCTCTTCGTGCCTGCCCACCATGCCAGCACCCAGCCAGCACCTAGGTAGTACCTTCTTGTGTTTCTGATGCATGCAGAAGGGTGAGGGGCCCGCAGGCTTGCTGGGATTCTCTGCTCACCCCGCTGGGATTCTCTGCTCACCCCGCTGGGATGCTCCACTCATCCCACTGGGATGCTCCGCTCACCCCGCTTGCACTCGCCCAGGGGGTGAATCTCTTGCTCTGGCTGCAGAGATTTTGGAGGCAGGGGGTGACCCCGCTGCTGGGCACGGTGGCTGCATGCTCTGGGGAAGGTGGAAACCCAAGGGAGGGTTTTGATCAGACCCCCAGTATTTTTGTAATTTTTATTTTTTAAAACAATTGAGCCCTGGAAGTCTTTTTTTGGGAAAAAAACCTCCTGCTTCTCCCTCCCTCCTTGCTGCCTCCCATCCCTTCCCACAGAGGGGGAAGGTGGAAGCCTTGAAAGGGCCCTTCCAGGTGGAGAGTGGGGACCAGCACTTGGACCAAAAGTGAACCTTTTTCCCCCAGAAATGTTGTCTGGGCCAGGAAGCCACCTTCCCCCTAGCCCTGCATGAACGAGAATGCTGCTGCTATCAGGGGGGCGCAGACCCTTTGCTCACCCCACAGGGACCCCCTCGATGCTGGGGGCCTTGGGGAGGGCTGGTTCTGAGCATCGTGGGGGTGACCACAAGGGACTGGTGGCCCCGGGGATCCCCTGTGAGGGGACAAGGGCTGCAGATCTCCCTCTGCTCAGCACCACTGAGGATGCATGTGGCCGCGTGGCTTGGGAAGGGAGGGAAGGAGCATCCCTGGCTTCTCCTGGGACAGCAGGACCTTGTGACGGGGTGGAAATGGAGCTCTCACCCTCCTGTCTGTCTCTCTCCCCACTTGTGTGCCTCCCTGCAGGTGACGGTGTGCTGGGTGGAGGAGATGCCGGCCAGTAACGGGCAGTCCGTGTCTCCCCAGGCCGAGCATGCCGGCATCCGGACCTACTTCTTCAGCGCCGAGAACACGGAGGAGCAGGAGTCCTGGATCCAAGCCATGGGTGAAGCTGCCCGGGTGCAGATCCCCCCAACCCAGAGGTCAGCACCTGCTGTCCCCCCGTGCCACCCCTGTCCCCTTGGAGATGGGGCAGCTTCTGGGAGTGTGAGCATCCCTCTGGAGAAGGGGACTGGGGAGCTTCACAGAATCCCAGAATCCTAGGGGTTGGGAGGGACCTCGAAAGCTCATCCAGTCCAACCCCCCTGCCAGAGCAGGGTCACCTAGAGTCCATCACACAGGAACGCATCCAGGCGGGGTTTGAATGTCTCCAGCCAAGGAGACTCCACAGCCTCTCTGGGCAGCCTGGTCCAGTGCTCTGGCACTCTCACAGGAAAGAAGTTCTTCCTGAGATTCACATGGAACCTCCTGTGCTCCAGTTTGCATCCATTGCCCCTTGTCCTATCATTGGTCTCCCAAGGCTGAGGGAGAGGTGGGATCTTACCCCAGGGGCATTGCAAAGGGGGGGGTAACGCTGGCTCCTGCCTTGGCACCCTCCAGGCACGAGAAGCCAGACTCTGAAAACATCCCCCCCAGCAAGCACCACTACCACCACCGCAACAGCGCCCACCGCGAGCACCCCAAAGCCGACCCCGACGCCAAGACCCGGGGCGAGGGCGACGGCCGCGGCTCAGAGAAGATGGAGAGGAAACCAGAGAGGACGGAGAGCAAGAAGGAGCCCTTGGCCAAAACCAACGGCATCACGGGGCAGGAGATGCCCTCGGAGCCGGGCAGTCCTTACCCCGAGGCTCCGCGGGTCCCGGGCAGCGCAGAGCGGCCGCTACAGCCCAACGGGTGGCCCTACTCATCACCCAGCCGGCCCGGGAGCACCGCACACCCCCCGGCTGATGGGGACAGCACAGCCCAGCGCCGCAGCTACGCCCCCCGCACCAACCCCGAGAAGATCGCCCAGCGCAAGAGCTCCATGACCCAGCTGCAGCAGTGGGTGAACTCGCGCCGGGGGGCTGTGCCCCCCGAGGAGCTGCGGAGGTGAGGGGCTGGCCAGGGTGGGGTCCTGCTCGTTTTCTCCAGGGCTGCCCCTCAGGTGATGCTCTGGGAATGTTTTTCCCCATCCCATCTGCATTCTCCCCTGCTAGGGTCAGAAAATCTCCTTTCTGGGCTGTCCCCACATGCCAGCTCTCAGCTGGGAGTGGGACACCCCAAAAAGCCACACAGGGTGGGTTTTGGAAGGGAGGCCACCATGGTGTCCCTGGAAGGAGGGATGCCAGGAGGGGAGGCCATCATGGTGTCCCTGGAAGGAGGGATGCCAGGAAGGAAGGCCACCACAGGGTCCCTGAAGGGAGGGATGCCAAGAGGGGAGGCCACTATGGAGTCCCTTGGAAGGATGCTGGGAGGGGAGGCCACCATGGGGTGGGTCCCTGGGAGTAGGGATGCCAGGAGGGGAGGACACCATGGGGTCCCTGGGGGGACGGATGCCAGCCAGCCAGCTTTTGGGACCTTAGTGTCAGAGATTCCTGCTCTAAAGCTGTCTTTGCCCACCAGATGTGAGGGACTGGGCACAGCCTGGCTGCCAGCCTAGCTCTCACATCTCTTTTCCCCCTTCCAGCCCCACCAGGTTTTACCCTGTGTCTCGCCGGGTGCCCGACTACTATTCCCCCTACTCGCCCCAGTACCCCGAGGAGTACCAGTACTACCCGCCGGGGGTGCGCCCCGACAGCATTTGCTCCATGCCCGCCTTCGAGCGGGTGAGCCCGCCCTGGGCGCTGGAGGACAAGCGCCACTCCTTCCGCAACGGGGGCACCTTCCAGCTCCGCGACTGGAAGGAACACCCGGGATTCGGCCGGCAGGACGTCCCAGTCTGGCTGCCCAGCCCCGGGAGGCAGCCCAGCTACCTGGATGAGGTGGATGCAGCCTCGGGGTCCCTGCGGAGGATGTCCCTGCAGCCGCGGTCCCGCTCGGTGCCCCGCTCGCCCAGCCAGGGCTCCTACAGCCGGGCACGGGTCTACTCGCCCGTCCGCTCGCCCAGCGCCCGCTTCGAGCGGCTGCCGGCCCACGGGGAGGAGATCTACGCCGACCCCACCACCTTCGTGATGAGGAGGTCCATCAGCTCTCCCAAGGTAAGCGCCCGTCACAGAATCACAGAATCCTGGGGTTTGGAAGGGACCTCGAAAGATCACAGAATCACAGAATCCTAGGGGTTGGAAGGGACCTCGAAAGCTCACCCAGTCCAACCCCCCTGCCAGAGCAGGGTCACCCAGAGTCCATCACACAGGAACGCATCCAGGCGGGGGTTGAATATCTCCAGCCAAGGAGACTCCACAGCCTCTCTGGGCAGCCTGGTCCAGTGCTCTGGCACTCTCACAGGAAAGAAGTTCTTCCTGAGATTCACATGGAACCTCCTGTGCTCCAGTTTGCATCCATTGCCCTTTGTCCTATCATTGGTCAGCACTGTAAAAAGCTTGGCTCCATCGTCCTGCCCCTCACCCTTTCCATATTTGTAACCATGGATGAGGTCCCCCCTCAGTCTCCTTTTCTCCAAGCTAAAGAGCCCCAGCTCCCTCAGCCTCTCCTCATAAGGGAGATGTTTCCTCATAAGATCATCTAGTCCAACCCCCCTGCCAGAGCAGGGTCACCATCGGTGCTGGGGGTGCGTGGGGTTGGATGGGGGACCCTCGCCAGGCACGGGATGGTGCAGCACAGCTTGTGCCCTCTGCATGCACAGCCTGGCCTCAAAATGCCACCAAGTCCTGGGCGTGCAGCAGCTGATGGCTTAAAGTCCTCCCTTGCCATCCTGAGAAGCTGCCCAGGTTGTGGTTGTCCCCTTCAGGCTGCTCCTGTGCTGCTGCCAGGGGGATGTGGTGGGGATGTGGTGCTCAGGGGTGCTCCCGAGCAGGGCTCTGCCCTCTCTGGCCTCCTGCACACCTCTCACGTGCTTCTGGTTTTGGGGTGGGGGGGTCTCCTCTCTCCTCAGTACGACTACCTGGGTGACAGACGGCCCGTCCCCGCGGGGATGTACCCGTACCACTACCCGGCATCCCCCACCATCCACGACAAGATGGTACGTGTGCTGCTGGCACCTGCGGGGAGCCCGGAGCCCCTCGGGGTTGGGGGGGGCAGCTCGGTGGCTCCTTGCTCAGATGGGTGAGGAGGAACAACTCTGCTCCAGGGGTGGCTCTGTGGGTCAGAGCTGGGCTGCTGTGGGGCAGGTCAGGACTGCAGATCCTTTTACTGGTTGTCTCTGGTCCCTCCCAGCCATACCCAGATGAAATCCTTGTGGAAAAGCCCCTGGTCCCTGCCCTGCAGCCCCCAGGTCACGGGGGCAGTGGGACCCCCATGGACCCCCTATACACCCCGTGATGCTGGTCCAGGCTTGTCACCCCCAGGGTGGTCCCCGGCACTTCCCCCCCTCTCCCCCTCTCGCTTCCTCACTTCTGGCTGCAGCTGCTGCTTTTCCCTGCCTTGCGTTTCCCCCGGGAGCGCCGAGGGGCTGGAGCTGGCAGCGTAGAGACCAGGAGGTCCCCCTGCAGAGCACGGTCCCCACACCACGGGCAGGACCAGCCGTTGGAGGAGGGAGAAGCACGAGTCACCCTCAGCCACCCATGCTGCCATCCATCCTCACCAGGGCTGGGAGGGAGAGCCGGGGGAGAGCGGGTCCATCCATGGCAGCTCCATGCCAGGGAGGTGCCTGGCTTGGCTTCCCCAGCCCAGAGGGCTTCCCATTGCCGTGGCCTTCACCTAACTGCTTTGCTTCTTCTTTTGTGTGTTCTGTGTGTTCGTTCCTTGCCGCGTGCCTGCTGGCTCCTGGTAGGATGAACTTTTAGACCTTCAGTTGCAAAGAAACCTAGAGTATTTGGACCAGCAGGTAGGCAGAGCTGGCTGCAAGCCTCACGCTGCTTACGTCCCCGTGTGCCCTGTCCCCAGCGGCGTCCCCTCCCCTCCCAGCACAGCATCTCCTCCCCTAACATCCATCCTCACCCTTCTTGGCGTTAAAACAGCACAAGATGTCTTTGGTTTGCTTCTCCCATCCTTCCCGTCCGTAGGGTCACTCGTTGCTTGGGAGAAGGATTTCCCCTGAGTGCCTTGTGTGCGGCGTGCTGGAGGTGATGGGGGGGGCTGGGAGGGGGCTGGGGCAGCTTCCCATGTGCCCAGGGCCTTGGGGAGCTGCTCCCAGGGTGCAGGGGAGACAGCTGGCTCAGAAAACCTCCCTGTGGGACACTGGTGGGACACTGGTGCACGGTGCCAGCGTGGCCATAAAGGATGGTGTGTGTCCCCGCACCCAGCATGGGTGCTGCAGGGATTCCTGGGGCTGGTGCCCCCCATGCTGGGTGAGCCGTGGGGAGCTGGATGGGCAGGAGGTGGTTTTGGTGATGCGCTGGCTCTGTTCCTCCTTGAAGACAAGAGGTTTGCTGCAGGGCTGGGGTAGGGCACTGCTGGGACCCACATCAAGGCAGCAGCTCCCAGGTTTTTGTACATCAAGGGGGTGTTTGGGGGAAAATTGTGAACAGGCTTCATCTCAGGAGTGGGGGGGGGGGCAATCCAGCTGGGAGAGCCCCCTGGGAATGGTGGGGTGGGAGCTGCAGGCAGCGGGTGAAGTCAAAGCCAGGGACAGGAGGTGCCGGGCAGTGCTGCAGCCCAGGCAAAATCCAGGCTTGCACTAAGGGAGCTGCTCCAGGGACAATCCCATCAGCCTGCAGCTCTCCACCGGTGCCGTAATCGCCGGGATCTGGGTCTGCCCTGGAGCAGGGCCAAGGACAGGCAGGAGCACTCCAGGAGCGCTCGCTGCAATAAAAGCTCTCTGGGTTGTTTCACAGCCATCAGCAGCAGGGCTGGCTCTCCCAGGCTCTTTAAAACACTCCCTAAAAAGGCTTTGCCTCTCCTCCTCCTCTCCTGGTGACCTCTGGAGAGTCTGATTCAGAGTGATGCTGTCGAGTACCTCTTCTCAAACAGCTCATTGCTTGATTTTCTCTGTCTGGTCACGGGGGTGGCTCCCTTGGCTGCACCCCCACCTTGCTTCACCTGCTCCCGGGTCCTGGGTTTGTCCTTAAACCACCATCACCCCTTGGTGGGGTCTGTCCTGGCACAGCTCAGGGCTGCAGCTCCAGGGTGGTACAGGCATCCCGAGCACTGCTGCATCCTCGCACAGCCACACTGTGCCACCTCCACGGGGTCACACTGAGAGAGAGGGGGACACTGTTGTCCCCAACCTCACACTTCTGCCACCTTCTCCTGTGCCTGGAGCTCATCAGCTCCCTGGGCCGGGCGGTCCCAGTGTGGTCAGGGCACGGAGCCATCCATCAGCTGAGGAGTGGGGTGGTCTGTCTGTCTGTCTGCCGGGACCATGCCATGTTCTGCAGCCGTGGGTGTCTCTGTGCAAGCTCGTGTCCCTGTGTGCAGTTCACTGCCACCCAGCTCGGAGCTGGCTCCATTTGGTCTCTGTTTCCTCCTCAACAAAGCTGTCAGGGCATGCAACCAGCCCAGGATGCTCTCGAGTGCAGAAACCAGAGCAGCAGCAGCCAAGGGGTGGCTGTCCTCACGTGTCTCAAACTCCTGGGACATCTCTTGGAGGTGGAATCTTTGCATCCCGATGCCCTGAGGGCTCCTGGACTGAGCCTGACTGCCCCGATGGCACCCGAGCACGGCAGCACACCCATGAGCTCCACTCACCTCTCGACTTTCCTTCCCTGTCTGCCACAGATGAGCGAGAGCGAAACCCTCATCAGTATGGTGAACAGGATGGTGGAGACCTCCTCCCCTAGGGCTCAGCTCTACATGCAAGTAAGCCCTCGGCCAGCGGGCCGTGCATGGCTCCTGCTTGGCACCCATGCCAGCCCCCTGCTCCATCCCCGAGGTCACCTCCTGCCATGGCCACTCATGCAGACACCAGCATCCATGCGGCTCCGGCACATCGCGCTCTCGGCGACTCGCTGGTCCATCACAGGCTTTGCTAACCCATCCATGAGCCATTAAAACCCGGTAAATCCTTGCGCTGAGGGCACAAGGTGGGCACGCAGCAGTCCTGGGCTCTCCTTCTCGTTTGGGCTGGACTCGGGTGCTTTGGTCACCCTCTGTTTGCCATTGTGTGTCGATGAGTCAAAGAGAAGGTGTGGGGTGACTTAAAGACAGGAATTGAGCCCAAAGCTCTTAAATCAAAGCAAGAATTCCTGTAACAGGGAGAGGAAACAGCCCTGAGGCTTGTTCTGTTCCCCAGCCCAGAGGGGGCTGTGACAGCGTTGGGATGTCCCTGCTGATGTTGGGCTGCAGCTCCAAGCACAGGCAGGTCCCGTCACCTGGGAACGTGTCTCCAGGTCACTGCCACCCCCAGCCCCTCGTGCTGCCAGCCCCGGGCAGAGGGGTCGTGGGGATGCCCAGGGCATCTCCGGGCGATCACTGGGGTTTCCTGATGTGAGGGAGATGCCTGTTTCCACCTGCTGTGAGCAGGAACATGCTGGAGATGCTGAGATGCTCTGGCTGGCCGGGCTCCCTGCAGCATCCCCATCCTCTGCACCCTGCCTCCAGCCATACTGGGCATTTCCCAGCTCCGGGTCTATTTGCACTGTCCTGTGGTTTTAAATGGCTCTGAAGTAGCATCCTGCTTTCCAGCAATAATGAGCCCCTTCTTCCCGTCTTACACCTTCATCTCGAGATCTTGGAGGCATTTAATTGGTGAGGTCCCATTAGTGATTTAGTTTTCCAGGGAAGGAGAATGACTCACAGAGAAGCGAACAGACCCTGCTGCTGATTTATAGGTGTTTCCACTCTGCTAAGTGGGATCACGACTTAATCCTTCTGCCTTTGTTTCCCTGCCTGTGAAATGGTGGCAGCTCTACACCGGGCAGTTAATGATCCACGAGGCCTCTCGTTAACTCAGCGCTTGGCGTCCTGTGGTGTGGTTGTCTCCAGCTAATTCCCATGGCTCACCCAGCCCATGGGCACCAGGGATGGGGAGGGGGAGGGAGGTTGTGCCTTCATCCGAGCCACTGGGCAAGGTCATGGCAAGGGCTCCAGCATCCTCATCCCACGCTGCCTCCCGAGCGATGCTGATGGTGGGGAGCATCCTCTGCCTCCGGGGATTCATCTCTCGCCTCTCTTTCCCCTCTCATGGGGATGGGGGAGAGGGTCTGGGGGCTGCCTCCCCTTCCCCAGGGCTCCCGGAGCTGGGTTCACCCCACTCTTCCATTGCAGGTGACGCCGTTCCCGGAGCCCTACAGGGAGACCCTGCACCCCTACAAGATGAGTGAGCAGGACACCGATGTAAGAGCAAACGTCCATCCTGTGTGTCCCCTCTCTGCCCCGTGCTGGTGTCCCTGTCCCCATGGAGCGAGCTGCACAGCTGGGTTAGGACCTGCGTGCAGCCCCGGCACTAAATCCTCCACTGAGCTTAGCTGCTTGGTCTTGCCCCATGTCCACATTTGGCCAGTGTCACCCTGAGGTCCCTGCAATGAGAGCAGTGGGCTGGAAACCACCCCTAGAACCACGGGTTATCCCATCACACCAACCCCATGGGCCATGTCCCATCTCCCCTTTGCAGGGTGTCCCCCGTTGAGCTCTCATCCTTTCCTTCCTTTCTCTTTCCCTCCTGGGGACAGAAGCTGCTGGGGAAGCTGTGTGAGCAGAACAAGGTGCTGCGGGAGCAGGAGAGGCTGGTGCAGCAGCTCCGAGCAGAGAAGGTGCGTGGTGGGTGGTTCCAGAAGCCATCTGGGGTTGAACTTGGCTGCAGGGTGGTGGCCATGCCCAGGCAGCACCTTCATGGCAAGGAAGTGACACGTCCTTCTCTCTTGGGGACAGCTCACTGGGGGTGTTTCTATGCTGGAGGAGATGCTCAGGCCATGCCATGGTGCTGGGACTCCACATGCATTAATGGCTTATTAAGGAGCGGGACTGCAGCTCCTGCACCAGCCGGGCTCTCCTGGCTTCATCTCCCTCCAATTTCCCTCAGGAGAGCCTGGAGAGTGCCCTGATGGGGACGCACCAGGAGCTGGAGATGTTCGGGAGCCAGCCCGCCTACCCGGAGAAGCTGCTGCACAAGAAGGAGTCGCTGCAGAACCAGCTCATCAACATCCGAGTGGAGCTGTCTCAGGCCAGCACGGTAACCAGCTCCTCTGTGGTCCCTGTCCTCGAGCAGCCACCAGGACTGTCCCCCCACCCACTCCAATCCCTTTTCTCCCTTTTTTTACAAAAAAAATTAAAATAAAGGCAAAGGGAAATCCCCTTGGCTGGCTGGGGTCCCACAGGAGCCAAAGTCCCTCACTTGGGGACAATGCAGATTAACACTCGTGGTGCCAAGCTGGCACACGTGCCCAGAACCATCCCAGCTCCTGCTTCCATCTCTGCTCCCCTTCCATAGGCACAACCATGGGCACAGCCTGGCTGGTGCTCCCCCCCCCTCCCCCATTGCCAGCCCCTCCACAGCTCGGGGGGGTTGTGTTGGGTGCAGCATCCTCCTGCTTTCCCTGCTGCTCCCACGCTGCACTGGCTGGGGCTGCTGCCAGCCGGGGGTGAAACCCACCAGGGACCCCCCAACCCACCCACATCCCCCCCCCAGGCCCTGGCAAACAGCACGGCTGAATACGAGAGCCTGGAGAGCGAGGTGTCTGCCCTGCACGACGACCTCTGGGAGCAGCTGAACCTGGACATCCAGGTGAGCAGGACCCTGCCGGCCCCGGGGTCCCCTGTGGAGGTGGCAGCACCTGGGTGCCATCGAGGGGCTGCCCCCCTGTGCTCCCAGTGCTCCATCAGCTCCCCCCAGCTCATGGTGGGTGCCCCGGGGAGCGGAATGATGGCTCCTGGGAGGAGACAAGGTGTGGGTGTGATGGCTCAGACCCCTGGGGCTGTGTCTGCCCCAGCTGAATGCCCACGGGTCCCACGGCTCAGCTCAGGGCTGGGGTGCAGCAGGTTTAGGGGTGCATTGGGGCTGGGGTGCAGCAGGGTTTGGGGTGCATTGGGGCTGGGGTGCAGCAGGGCTGGCAGCAGCAGCAGCCTCTCTGACCTCCACCTTTCCTCCCCCCCAGAACGAAATGCTCAACCGGCAGCTCCAGAAGGAGATCTGGCGGATCCAGGATGTGATGGAGGGGCTGAGGAAGAACAATCCCTCCCGCGGCACGGACACGGCCAAGCACAGAGGTGAGCAGGGGCTGTCCCTGCCACCCCAGCCTGGGACATCCCCGGTGCCACAGGGTGGGTGGCAGCACCCTCTCGGTGGGGTGGGGGCTCCAATGCACACACTTACTCCAGCTTTACTCTGCAGTGGCCATCGGTGCTCTGGGGACCTACAGCTCCAACAGCCCCGCCAGCCCCCTGAGCTCCGCCAGCCTCACCAGCCCCCTCAGCCCCTTCTCGCTCGTCTCTGGCTCCCAGGGCTCACCCACCAAGCCAGGACCTGGTGAGGTGAGTGAGTGGGGTGTCCCCAGGGAGCCCTCTGCCACCATCAGGTCCCCAACCCTCACCCTCGTGGGACGGGTGGGCACCAGGCATGGAGCACAGCTGGGTTTCCTCGTGGCTCTGCCTGGGGACACAGTTTTGGCCACATGCATGGGATTTGGTGTCCCCTGGTGACATCTGGGGCCACAGTCCTTGCAGGGGCTTCAGATGGACTTGGCAGCCCTTGGGCTCCTGCATCAAGCAGCCCCAAAGGCTGAGAGTTGCTCAGCTCCAGCCTTTGGCTTCAGGACCAGCTCCTGCTGCCCACCACGGTCCCCTCCTGCTGCCCTTGCTCGGGGTCCAGAAGAGCTGCTCTCACCTTTGTCCCCATGAAGTTCAGGGTGGCATCTGGGGACTCCCCAGCCCCACCTGGCTGCACAGAGGCGATGCTGATGTCTCCTGTCCCCTCTGCATGGGGACATGGGGACAGTGGGGCCCCAGGCGCTGGCTGCTCTCCCTCCCCCCTCGGCTCAGCGCTTGCACTGTGTGTTGTCTCGATCTCCTTCTAACCTCTCTTCCTTCCCGGCTCACAGTGTCTCTGCTCTCACGCCTCCTGCTCCTCTCCACCCCAGGAACCAGGTCCGCCTCGACCTCCCCTCCCCAAGTCCTACGTGCCCCTGGAGTCTCCTCCGGCCGTTCCTCCGCTGCCCGGCGAGGGCCGGCTCTGGCCGTACCCCACCTCCCCTTCCTGGCAGCCAAGCGCCGAGGCGAAGAGGGGACAGGTACCGACACCTCTGCCCAGCAGCCCCGGCACAGGGACAGGGACAGTGCGGAGGTGGCACTTGGCCAGGGGACCACCCTCCCCGAGGGGAACAATGGGCAGTGTGTCCCCTCCCCGGCAGCCTTGCCGTGGCCCTCCTGTCCCCACCAGGTCCCCTGTACCCACTGTGCCCACTCAGGACAGGGACTGGCTCCTCCTGGGCAGCCCCCGAAGCTGCTGCAGCCCCCGGTGTCACCCCCTCTGCTTTGCTCTGTCCTCACTGTCCTTCCACGCCTCTCCCTGCTGTGCAGCACCAGATGGATGGGGATTGCTGGTGATGCCTGGGCCGTGTTCCCCCCAGGGGAAGGGTCCAGGTGTGGACACCAGGCATGGACACCAAGCATGTCTGCAGGCTGTGCATCACCCCATAGCTGCAGAGAGCAGTGAGTGTGTCCCCGGGCAGGACAGGGGCTCACCAGGGACCTGCTTCCCCCCGCAGCCCAAGCTGAGCTTCGAGCAGAGCAAGAAAGAGGTGCAGCGAGCGGGGGGTGCCGGACCCCCACCCGAGGGGCTCCCACAGAGCCAGCAGGAGGCGGAGAAGCAAGCGGCTCTGAACAAGGGTACGGCACCAGGTCCTGCTCCAGCGAGCTCCCTGAGCCTGCTGGGAGCACCCAGCGTCCTGCCAGGCCCCTGCCCTTGGTCCCCGGGGGGGTTCAGCCTGGTGTTTTGGTTTGCTCCGCAGTGGGCATCGTCCCCCCCAGGACCAAGTCTCCAGCAGAGGAGGAGGTGGTGCCGGCGGGCGGCGTGGCCAGGAGGAGCACCAGCAGCATGGCCAATGGGCTCAGCTCCCGGGTAGGGCTTGTCGAGGGGCTGGGGGCTGGGATGGTGGGGCTGGGATGGTGGGGGGGGGGCTGTATTGCATCCCATGGAGCCGGGGAGTCCATCACTGCATGGATCCAGCATCCAGCTTGGGACCGCCGGGGNTGGGCGGGGGGGTGGGGGCTGGGGGGGGGGGGCGGGGATGGTGGGGGGGGGGGCTGTATTGCATCCCATGGAGCCGGGGAGTCCATCACTGCATGGATCCAGCATCCAGCTTGGGACCGCCGGGGGCTATTTCAGCTCCTTCTCCCCACCCTGGAGTGTGCTGAGCATCCCCCTTGGAGATGGGGTGGCACTGGGTGGATTGGACCCACTGCAGTGGGTGCGTGACCATGGGGCTGGGCTCTGCCCCCCAGGAGCGACCCAAGAGCGCCGTGTTCACCAACGAGACGAAGGTGAAGATGAGTGTGGAGGAGCAGATCGACCGCATGAAGCGCCACCAGAGCGGCTCCATGAAGGAGAAGCGGCGCAGCCTGCAGCTCCCCAGCACCCAGCACCCTGACACCCCCACCACCAAGGCAACCGCCTCCTACAAGGTGGTGAGTCCCTGCGCCAGGCCACACCAGCCTTTGCTTTGTAGAGTGCTTGAGGTCCCTGATGGCGCAGAGAGGACATCAGGGCAGGGGACAGTGTGCCAGCCCGGTGGGGCTCAGCGGCACTGGGGTCCCTCCCAGGTGCGCCGGCACCGCAGCATCCATGAGGTGGACATCTCCGACCTGGAGGCAGCGCTGCGCTCCGAGGACCCCGGCAAGGTCTACGAGACACCCCAGGAGGAGATCGCCCGGCTGCGCAAGATGGAGCTGGAGCCACAGCACTATGACATGGACATCAACAAGGAGGTGAGGATGGGCTGCCCTAGGGGAGCTGGCATGGGGCATCCCTCCCTCCCCACCCTGTGCTGAGGGGATCCGCCCACCCA
>VZRW01006067.1:12949-26846 GCA_013398125.1 Aegotheles bennettii | reverse complement strand
GCTAGTGTTAGAGAAATAAAAGTATCTAAGAAATAACGTGGTGTCAGGGTCTTCTGTCTGGAGGTGACCTCGGGCAGCACCTCTAATTGTGACATTAAAATTGTTACCTTTTAATGGTTTAATGGACTGAAAAGGTGGTGGACAAATGGCTTCAGCATCTCAACCAGTAAGCAAGGGTCTCTCTGCTTGCCCATGGCTCCCTCCAGGGCTGGTGGCACCTTCTCCTCCCTCTCCTCATTTTTGAGCGTTGTTTTCCCAGTGGGGTTTATTTTAGCTGTGGGATAGCCAGGAATCACCAACACATTTGGACCTGGTGGGTTTGTATAAAGCCAGGGAATGAAAGCAGCTGGATTGTAAATGTGTGGAGACCTCTACACCTGTGTCCCATGGCACGTGGAGACCCTGAGGCCACCAGCCTGCTGTGATGCCTGGCCAATGCATCACAGAATCACAGAATCATTTTGGTTGGTAAAGACCTTTCAGACCATCCAGTCCAACCCAGCACTGCCCAGTCCCCACTGCCCCACGGTCCTCAGCACCACATCTCCATGGCTTTGAGATCCCTCCAGGGATGGAGACTCCACCCCTGCCCTGGGCATCCTGTGCCAGGGTCTGACAGCCCCTTCCATGAAGAAATTGTTCCTCGGATCCCAACCTAAACCTCTCCTAGGCAACTTGAGACCATTTTCTCTCATCCTATCACTTGTTCCTGGGGAGAAGAGACTGACTCAGGGAGTTGCAGAGAGCAGAAGGTCTCCCCTCAGCCTCCTCTTCTCCAGGCTGAGCACGCCCAGCTCCCTCAGCTGCTCTTCAGAAGTTCTCCAGACCCTTCTCCTTGTGCTCCAGACCCTTCCCCAGTTCCATTGCCCTTCTCTGGACACGCTCCAGCCCCTCTGTGTCCTTCTTGGAGGTGTGAATCCCCAGGATTTGAAGTGTGGCCTCACCAGTGTCGATCCCTGCCCTGGTCCTGCTGGTCACACCGTGGCTGATACAAGCCAGGATCCCTCCCCAGAGAAGATGCCATGGGCTCGGGACAGGCACTGCCAGGCTGTTAATGATTTGCAGGATGACGTTAGGGGACCAAAGGCCTTTCCAAGGGTCACTGTTGGGTTGGCACGTGGCAGGGTGCCCGCCCTCACCGGCAAGATGGTGGCTCTGACCGACTTCCAGCGTAAGTGGTGGCCGTGTCCCAGCGGCGATGCCCAGCCCAGTGGGACCAGGGTGCACCATGGGGATGGTCCATGGTGCCGAGCTGGGGCTGGGGATATCAGGGCAGGGAGAGGGAGCAATGACAAACCCCATCCTGGGAGGACCAGGGAGGGCTGTGCGTGGCGACCAGCACTCTGGGGGCTGTGGGGCCAGGCACATCCTCACCCCCTGGCCCAGATCTGTGTTGGGATCAGCAGTAGGGAAAGCACCTGGCTCACCCAGAACATCTCCAGCCTCTCCCACCAGCTCCCTGCACCAATGCCCTTGGTGCAACTGTTTGGGAATGCTGGAGATGATGACCCTCCTGGTTATTTTTTCTTTGTGGTTTATTCTTCACCTGGCAGCCCAGAGGAGTTTCTGAGGTACCTGCCGGTCTCCTCAAGGCTTGGGCAAGTGGAAAGGCTGAGTCTAAGCTTTGGAGACAAAGCCAAAGCACATTTCTGGGAGGGAATGGGCCAGAGAGGTGCCAAGGAGAGCAACCACAGCCCCAGGTGGGACCTGAACTCTGTGCCCGAGTTCCATCTCAGCCCTCCCGTCCTCTGCAGGGATTGGTGTGGGACTGGTCGGCTTCGGCCTCTTCTTCATCCTCTTTGGGATGCTTTTGTACTTCGACTCGGTGCTCCTGGCCTTTGGGAACGTGAGTACAGTGGGGCTGGGGCTCAGGTGCTGATTCCCAGAATGCACCAAAGGGTCTGTCTGGGCAGGATTTCTCTGACTCGCTCGTCTCCATCCTCCCAGATCCTCTTCCTCTCCGGTTTGGTCTTCATCATTGGCATCAGCAGGACCTTCACTTTCTTCTTCCAGCGACCAAAGCTGAAGGGCACCAGCTTCTTCTTTGGGGGGGTCCTCATCGTCCTCATGCGGTGGCCCCTCCTGGGCATGCTGCTGGAGGCTTACGGCTTCTTCACTCTCTTCAGGTCTGTCCCACAGCACCCAGCATCACAAGCACAGCATTGGGTGCCCTGGCTGGGGAGCAGGACCTGGGTGGTCCTCATACCCTGCAGCCCCGGGCAGAGCCCCCACTGCTCCCCTCCCAGCAAACCCCTCACACAGAGGCTTTTCTTTTGATGCAGGAGTTTTTTGCCAGTGGCTTTTGGGTTTCTGGGCTCGCTGGCAAACATCCCAGTGCTGAGCAAGGTGAGCAGAGCTCTGGACACGGTTCTCCTGGGTGGATGTGACCCTTAGGGATTGCAGTCCTTGGGTGACATCAATCCCCATGGCCGTGGGACCGGACAGGGAAGGTCATTGCAGTCCCTCTGCAGCCCCCTGAGGATGTGCTGGAGGATTTTCCTGCTGATCGAGGTCTGTCCTTGTTACAGCTCTTGCAGAAGGTGGGAGAAAGCAGCTCCATGGTGTGACCTGCAAGACGGGCTGCATCGCTGGAGATGGGACAGCATGAGCGAGCCCTGGGTCCGGCTCTCCCACGCTGAGCTGCTGCCTCTCAGCCCCGGGACCCTCAGTGCCAGCCAGAGCCACCCCTGCTGTGGGGACAGTGCCTGAGGGGCTCCTGTGAGCAGCTCCTGAGTGAGGTTGCAGGGCCCAAGCGCTGTGCCAGACAGGCTTCTGGAATTATCAGCATTATTTTATTCTTTTTGTCTTCCCCTGTTGTGAGATTTAATTAAAAATTGTGTTTGAGACTGAACTCAGACTGCGCTCCTTCCCAAGGCTCAGGGCTTGCTCCAGCTCTGGTTCCCCTTAGTGCCACCAAGAGGCATCAAGGCTGTGACTGGAGGTGACACAGGGACCTTCCCATGGCTGTGACTGGAGGTGGCACAGGGACCTTCCCATGTCCGTGACTGGAGGTGGCATAGGGACCTTCCCATGGCCATGACTGGAGGTGACACAGGGACCTTCCCATGGCCGTGACTGGAGGTGGCACAGGGACCATTCCATGGCAGTGACTGGAGGTGGCATAGGGACCATTCCATGGCAGTGACTGGAGGTGACATTGGGACCTTCCCGTGGCTGTGACTGGAGATGGCACAGGGACCTTCCCATGGCTGTGACTGGAGGTGGCACAGGGACCTTTCCATGGCTGTGACTGGAGGTGACATTGGGACCTTCCCATGGCCGTGACTGGAGGTGGCACAGGGACCATTCCATGGCTGTGACTGGAGGTGACATTGGGACCTTCCCATGGCCGTGACTGGAGGTGGCACAGGGACCTTTCCATGGCTGTGACTGGAGGTGACATTGGGACCTTCCCATGGCTGTGACTGGAGGTGACACAGGGACCTTCCCATGGCAGTGACTGGAGGTGGCACAGGGACCTTCCCATGGCCGTGTCCCTGGCCACAAGCCCTGGCCGGTGCATTCAGTCCTGGTTCACAGACAGAGGCCACGGTGCTGCCTTCCCACGAGTCCCGTGGGGCTGGGGGGAGCAGAGCCGGGGGAGCAGCAGGAGAGGGCAGGGCAGGTTAGGAAAACACCCATTAAAGCACATTAACATTTCATGGCCTGATTGGAGGGGAGTAAATTACCCCATTCAAATGTGTCCCTTCCGCAGCTGATTTGGCCTCAAGAACCATCGAAACCCGGGTACCTCGGGTGCTTTGAGACCCTGCTCCGGGCAGGATGGGGTGAGCATCCCCTGGGTGAGGGGTGGCTGCTCGCAGGGGACCCTCACGGCAGGTGGGGACCCACGGGCTCTCCGAGCCGAATGTCGGGTGATTTTTGAAGGAGCCGCTTTGTCGGGGCTGCAGAAACTCCTCTCGCCAGGAGCAGAGCCAGAGAACTGGTCGGGTAACTCAGCCATCAGAGGCACAAACCGGGTGGATTCGAGCCAGGTTTCTGCGAGCGCTCGGGAAGCTGGGTGCGAGCCGCAGCTTAATTAACCCAAAGCAATCACATCAAAGGCGGTCCCTGTGCAGATACCCTCCTTAACTTGCAAGAATTAATTAATGAGTCTGAGTTAAACCTGTTCCCTCAGCCTGATCGAGCTGGTGGCAGTGCCTGCTGGCACTCAGCAGGTACTTGCACCCGTGCCTAGCTTTGCTGTGGGTTGAAAGCAGAGCTGGGAGCTGCTCTTGGAGCTCAGCTGATTGTGGGGGAACCCAAAACCCAGCCCAGCAGCCAGGCTGAGCTCCCCAGTGGGTATAAATCCCAAAGCTGGGAGCAGTTGCTTTGTATCCCAGGGAGAGCTGGCTCAGGGGAAGCTGTTCCCTCGCTGCTGCTTTTGAGGGTGCCTTTGCTTTGAGCACAAATTGCAGGGAGAGGCTTCCAAGGGAGGAGATAAGAGAGCTGGTGGCTTCCTGGCGTGGGCTTGGCTGTGGGCAGGAGGAAGGTACAGGTGGGTTCATCCCTGCTGGTATCAGGGCCAGCTTTGATGATAAAGTGGAGGAGTTTGGAGCAGAGTGAGAGCTGGGCAGCTGCTTGTGGAAGAACAATGGGAGAGGAAGCCTGGGCTTGGACACCCCACAGGTAAGAGAGGGCTGCAGCCCCACTGGTGCCTGGCTGCAATTCCTGCCTTTGCTGTTCCCAGCAGCATCCCATTCCAACTGCCCCATGGGAGAGGAATCCATCAGTGCATCCCAGGGGAAAACCATGCCCAGAGCATCTAATGCTCCTCAGGCCTCCTGCAGACGTGTGTCCCCTTGGCCTGGGCTCAGAGGGGAGCTGGAAACACTGGAGCCCCACGGCCCTGCATCCTGGGACCACGTTCCCCTGCTGATGTGACCCTTTCCCTTTGAAGTCACGCTGCATCCCTGGCCTCTCCTCCGGGAAACAGGGCTTGGCAAAGCAGGCAGAGCCCGTGGCATGCCTGGGAAGGGGATTTATGGCCAGTGGCTCCCTGCCAGGCTCACTCTCACATTGCTGCTGCTCTGGGCTGGGCTGCTGGCTCCTGACCTCTGCGCCGGGGCATGAGTCTCCCCCGAGTGACGCAGCACCAGGGCTCAGCATGGGAAAAGACGTCAGGGCTGGGGGGACCGGGGCTGTGACCCGTGAGGCAGAGCCTTGGTGCCCACCAGGGTCAGCCTTCCCCTGGCTCCAAGTGCTGCAGCCAAAATCCCCCAGGGAAAGGAGGCTCTGAAGCCCTGGGTTTGGGGGGAAGCTGTCTGTAGGTTGTGGGGTGTCCTTGTGCCTCCAGCACCAATGTCACCCGGACAAGGGTGACAATAGTGCTCTAAATAAATCCTGTGTGCAACAGGAACATGCTGGTGGTGTTGCATAGCAGGGGGTTTCAGGGCAGGGGAGGGTGTGTCATCAGGTTTCTTCCAAGAACAATTTTATTGCCTTTGCAGTCATTTCCCACAGAGGCTCCCTGAGGTCAAGCACTGGGCTCAGAGCCACGGGGCCTGATCCAGCACCCACCATCCTGGGCTGAGAACCTGGGCTGATCCAGAACCCACCATCTCCTGGGGAAGGAGAACCACTTGTGAGCGGGGGGGCAGAGATGCACCCTGTGTGAAGGAGTCCTCTGCAGCCCATGCTGGGGGTTTTCAGCAGCATCTCCCTTCCAAAGCACAGGGTAGAGTGGACACAGCAGCTTGGGCACCCAGAGCTACACTGGGCTCCTCTGTACCCTGCTTGTACAGGGCAGAGAACAGACCACTCCTCCCAACCACCTGTGGATAGTCATACCTTGGTCTTCTATCACGTGCAATGAGTTTAGTTGTTCTCTGCCCCAGGCTCTGAATTAAGGCCCTGAGCCCTCACTGGTGTAATGGAGCTGGGGGGCTGTTTCCCCCTCGCTGTGCTCAGAGCAGCCCCCAGAAGGGCAGTGGGGTCTGGTGGGCTTGCAGCCAGTGGTGGGGTGCCTGAAGGGGCTGTGGCTGAGAGCCCTTTTGCTGTTGCCACACCCAGGCCTTTGGGGAAAACCCCATTCCTCTGCAGCACAGAGCTTGGGGACATCTCCTTGACCTGAGCCACCACCACCTGTGTCAACATCACTCACCACCTCTCCTGACTGATGCCAGCAGGCATTTGGCTTGTGCCCCACACATGCCACATTGGTGATGGCTGACATGTAGGGATGCTGTTAACCCCACAGAACCTGGGGCTGTGGCTCCTGGCTCTTTGCAGCTCCCCTTGCCCAGCCACACTTGCCAGCTGTGCCCACCCACTGCTGGACACGGGGCTCTGCTGGCCATGCCACCCTCCATGAGGACCGTCACGGTCAGAACCCAGCCACCTGCCCATGGGATCCCCAGCCCTCCCCCATCTGATGGGGAGGAGAAACCCACACGGATACAGAAACCCGGGCTATAAAAGCATCCTCCCCTCCGGGACACAAGAAGCTGCTGGCGAAGGAGTTGGCTGCCCTGGAGGAGCACGATGGCAGCAAGACAGCACAGGAGAGTGCAGCAGTATCTGGTGGTCTTGGCCGTGACCTGGGGTGCCAGCTTCTGCCCCTCGCCAGCCCAGGCTCTGCAGAGGTAGTGTGTTGCAGGTGGCCCACGATGCTGTGGTTCTTGCTGTTTTCCCTTGGTTTTGGGTGCTTGGGCTGGTACTGAGGGCCGAGGGACTCTCCTCCTGCTGCAGCCGTGCCGGGAAACCCCTTTCCACCTCCTTTTCTGTTCTGGGCTGGCACTCCTGCCCTTCCTTGCTCCTCTTCCTCTCTCTCCTTGAGCACCGCATGGCTCAGCAGCATCCCTGTCTCCCAAATAACCAAGAAGGCCAAGACAAAGCGTTTCCTTGCAAATCCAACGAGCCGAGCGCGGGGCTGGGCTCAGCCCGGGGTCGGTGAGTGCTTCCATGGGGTCCCTGCCCCGGGTGGGCTGTGTTGCATCCCCTCCGTGCATCCCCGCCGCGGGGGTGGCGGTGCTGCGGGGAGCTGCTGCCATCTAGAGCCACCCGGCTGGATCTCCCGCAGCAGGAGGGCTGGGAGGGTGACAGGGAGTTGGAGGGGGGGGTGTGTGTCTCCTGTGGGTGCTGGGGTTCTGCCCGGCCCCCCAGCCCTGCCCTGGCCCCCCGCAGGATCGCGCTGCGGAGGATGCCGTCCATCCGCCAGGCGCTGCAGGAGATGGGTGTGAAGGTGTCCGAAGTCTTCCCCGAGCTGAGGCAGAGCAGCCGCAGCGGTGGGGCTGTCCCCCGGAACGGGACGGCTCCCACCCTCCTCACGAACTACCTGGACGTGAGTGTCGCCCTGCGTGGGTCCTTGTCACCCCGACACTGCCCCTCACCCCCTGGGTCCCACCCGGTTGGGTCTGAGCTGTGACCCCAGGGATGCTCCCCAATGCTGTGCCCCCTCCAGACCCAGTATTTCGGGGAGATCAGCATCGGTACCCCCGCTCAGACCTTCAAGGTGGTCTTCGACACGGGCTCAGCCAACCTGTGGGTGCCATCCTACAAGTGCTCCCCCCTCTACAGTGCTTGCGGTGAGTAGGGGAGCACGTCCTCCCCCTCGAGGGCTGCTCAGGGTGGGCTGAGGTGGGTTTGCCTTAGCACGGGGGGGTCTGGCTGCTGCTGCCCTGTCCCCCGGCACTGGGGCAGGGTGGGTTCATCCTCCCGTGGAGGCTGTGGGAGCAGAGACCTCAGCCGGTCCTGCCAGCGCTGCCTCCCTGGCTTCCTTCGGTGCACGCTCTCCCTCTTCCCAGTTTCCCACAGCCGCTATGATTCCTCCAAGTCACGCACGTACATAGCCAACGGCACCGGCTTCGCCATCCGCTACGGCACGGGAAGCGTTAAAGGCTTCCTCAGCCAGGACATCGTCATGGTGAGTGCCCTGAATGCACAGACCTGGAGGAGATGCCCGTGCGGGACTTTGCTCCTCCATAAGAGCATCCCCAGTTGCCCAGGAGTACGGGGGCTCTTTATTTAGTCCCCCAGCTCCTTGCCCTTCCCCAGGTATCAGACATCCCACACTTGTGCCCCTCCCCAGGTATCAGACATCCCCATCATCCAGGTCTTCGCCGAGGCGACGGCGCTGCCTGCCTTCCCCTTCATCTTCGCCAGGTTTGATGGGGTGCTGGGGATGGGCTACCCCACCCAGGCCATCGACGGCATCACCCCCGTCTTCGACCGGATCCTGTCCCAGCAGATCCTCAGGGAGGACGTGTTTTCTGTCTACTACAGCCGGTGGGTGTGGTGAGGAGCAGTCTCCGGGGCTGGGGAGGGGTTTGTTTTGCAGGGCATGGGCATTGCAACCACGGGGGTGCTGGGTTGGCATCTCAAGATGG
Source organism: Aegotheles bennettii (assembly GCA_013398125.1). NCBI lineage: Eukaryota > Metazoa > Chordata > Aves > Caprimulgiformes > Aegothelidae > Aegotheles > Aegotheles bennettii. The sequence continues at coordinate 18,519 of VZRW01006067.1, read as the reverse complement.
GAAAAGGGCCAAGGCTGGGGCTGGGGTGGAGGACACGGGCACCTGGAGGGTGCCTGGAGGAGCTGGAGGAGGCAGCACAAAAAGCAGAGCCAGGTGGATGCTTATCTGGGAGCTGCTGGGCAGGGAATACAGAAGCTGGGAGCAGCTTCTCCCTGCTCATTTGTCACTGTCGGATTGCACAAAGTCACCAGCTCTGCTGCTGGGGCTGGAGCGATTGCAGCCAGGAGTGGATTCAGTTTCATCTACGGGGTGGGGAAAAATAAAATAAAATTTAAGAAAGACCTGCACCAGCAGCCAAACCTCCTTTCATTTCTTGCCCCAAACCGTTGTGCCCCAGCATCCCTCCTCCCAGCAGCTCCCAAACCTTCAGGAGCAGTGGGAGGAGCGGGAATGCTGTACTCCCACCAGTCGCAGGTACAGCAGCCTGGCGATGTGCAGTGACAAACAGCGCCGTGCTTAAAGCAGGCAGGGTACTTCTTCACCTCCACTGAAGGTGGATCCATCGCTAACGAACACAGCCTAACGATGCTGGCTGCAGCTGCAGCCTTGTCTGGGTGCCGCGTGGGTCCCCTCAGCACCTTGGGGACACAGCTGCCCTCAGACCACGGGCTTACAGAGCATCTCTCTCTTTGCAGAGCTTCCAAGTAAGAAGATGAAAAGCACGAACGCTCTTGAGACAGCACCCACTAACAGCACCCATGCACCAGGCAGCAGAGCCCACTGCCAGCCCCCAGCGAGCCCTGCCCGGTGCTGGCTGCCAGGCACTGGTCTGTAGGAGCTCACACTCTGCACCAGCCCCACACTGGGGCCAGCACCGACCTGCTCGGAGACCTCAGCATGTGGCACCCCTCTCCTGCAGGCTCCTGCACCCCTCTGAACTAACTCGGGGTTTCTTCTTGCCCTCTGCTAACTGGACCAGCAGAGCCTTGCACATGGGGCTGGTCCCTTCTCCATGGTTTCTCAGGGTCAGAAGCCAAGGGGGAATCACTCCACTGTGTTTTGCACCCTAGGAATTCTCCTCTGAAACCCGGGGGGGAAATAATCCTTGGAGGCAGCGACCCAGCCTACTACACCGGGGATTTCCACTACCTGAATGTCAGCAAGAGCGGCTACTGGCAGATCAGCATGAAGGGGTGAGGGCAGGGACTGCCACTGCACAGCACCGGCCACATCCTTCAAACCTCCCTGGGAGGGCCTGGGGAAAGCTCGATGGGTGCTGGGGAGGATGGTCCCTGAGTCACCGGTGGGTGCTTTCCCCTCGGGGGGGGAGCAGGGTGGGTTCCTCCAGCACAGAGAGAGCCCTGCAGATGCTCTGCCAGGCTGGGGAATGCGGAGGGGGTGGCACTGTGGGCTGATTCAACTTAGAAACTGCAGTGAAAGAATTTAACTCCCTTTAGTCCTTCAGGAGTGTGAGGCACTGGAACAATTCTGCTTTGTTTCATTTAAAAAAAAAAGTTAAAACCACATGTGATGAAGCTTAGCCTGAGAGAAGCCTGAAGGGAGGTTCACCCTGGAGAGCCAGTGCTCCTGGCCAGCCTTCCCTGGACAAAGATGTGTCACTCTTGCCCCTGGCCACATGTAGCCAAGCTGTGGTCACCATGGAAGACTCAGGGTTACCCCTCTCCCCTCCCACTCCAGGGTGTCTGTAGGGGCTGAGATCTTGTTCTGCAAGGAGGGCTGCTCAGTGGCCATTGACACAGGAGCATCCTACATCACTGGCCCTGCTGGCCCTGTCTCCGTGCTGATGAAAGCCATTGGGGCAGCAGAAATGGCTGAAGGAGAGGTGAGCAAACCCTCTCTGTGTCCCCTTGCTGCCTGTGCCCCAGCCCATCCCTCCCTCAGCAAATGGGCTCAGTGCTGTCTCTGCTTCCCGCAGTACATGGTGGAATGTGACCGTGTCACTCAGCTGCCCAACATCTCCTTCCACCTGGGTGGGAAAGCCTATGTGCTCAGTGGCTCAGCCTACATCCTCCGGGTAAGTTCCAGGCTGGGGGAGCGGTGCACCCCGGGGTGCAGCTCTCCTGCAGCACCCTGTGCCCTCCTGGCTCCACTAAAGCAGCTGAGATGAGCCCCAGAACAACACCTCTCATTGTCCCCCAAACCCTCCTGTTCAGCAGAAATGTCCATATGAGCCAGACCAACCTGTCACTGCTACCTTGGGTGGTTCTGGGGAGATTTGGGGTGAGCAGCAAAAGAGCAGAGACAGGCAGGGATCCTCCTCCAGGAGGAGGGGAGGTGGAGACCGAGCACAGGGTGTGGAGCTGGGGATCGTGGAGCTGGGGATCGCGGAGCTGGGGATCGCAGCCCTTCCTCAGGCACGCTGCAGGAGAGATGTCCCTCCTGGCACCTCCATCACCACCTGGGTCTCCTCCTCTTTGCAGCAATCCCAGTACGGGGAGGACGTCTGCATGGTGGCTTTCTCGGGGCTGGACATCCCACCCCCAGCTGGTCCCCTTTGGATCCTGGGCGCCAGTTTCATTGGGCATTACTACACCAAATTTGACCGGCGCAACAACCGCATCGGCTTTGCCACAGCCCGCTGACAGCCAGGGGGACAGTGAGAGGGATGGGGAACCAGCCTGGAGGCAAGAGCATCCCCGAGAATAAAGGATCTGAAGTGCAAACGAGAACAGCGTTTCCTTGCAGCTCAGCCACCTCCTCTCTGTACTGAAGCAACTGCAAAACCTCGCCTTCTCCCACTCCAAAACCCCCACTCTGCTTCCCGAGAGTCTCTGCTGCTGGGGAGAACTGAGCCTTCAATGCCTCTTCTAGCATCATGGAAATCAAAGCAGGATCCCGTGCCTGGAGTTGCACCTTCAGGGACCTTTAGGGTGATGTGCAATAGAGCACGTGGCATGCAGCGGGTCGCTGATGGCATGGAGGTGCTCACAGGTTGCAGACAGACTGAGGAGGGATGAGCTGATACAGTTTGTGTTATTCTTGAAATGGGAGAGAAAGAATTGGGCTGTGTTTAGTGACAGTTTTAACTGGTGTTATCCCTACGCCTCTCCATGACTTTAATATTAAAACAATCTAGAGCAACAGAACAACGAGTGGATGTTTATTCTTGCAGAGGGGAAGGATCAGATGCTTTTATTAAGAGAACTGGACAACAAGTGTTTATCTGCTAGGATCCACCACTGCATTTATGTCCTTCCCCATTTAGTGTGTGAAATACTCTCCCAGCAGGTGCCCCAGCATCTACGTGTAGGCACATAAGGGTCTTTTCAAACAGCAAACAAGCTGTTTCTGCAGGAGATGTGCTGCTGTGTGGGCTACCCATGCCTCGACCTGCCTTCCCAAGGTGGCTCAGGACTGCTAGGGACCGAGGGACAGGGTTGTACATCTGCTTTGCTGCTCTTTGGAGAGGAGAAGGTGCCTGCAGGTCTGATTGGGGGGGGCTGACTGTCCCCACCAAAACGGCAGCTCTGGCTGCTCCAGTGCCTGGATCAGTTTTCGTTGCCACGCTGGCTCCAAGCTAACAACCAGAGACTTGTTCTTGTCCTGGCTGTGTGTGGAGATGCTCAGCAGCACAAGCCCCATGCCGGCTGGCCCAGCAGGAAGGGCAGACCAGTGCTTCCAGCCAGAGGCTGACATTTCCAGTTCCGCAGGAGAGCTGCGGTGCTTCCAGTTACAGCCCAGCAGCTGCGAATCCAAGTGCTCCCCATTGCCAAGCGATTTGCAACACGCTCTCATCTCCAGTTCAACCAGCTCCGGTCTGTGACCTCCATGGTCCACAGCTGAGCTCCGGGAAATGTGCCTGTAAAGCAGAGCACAAGGCTCGGGCTGCTGGAGCAGAGCCTGGAGCAAGCCACCATCAGAGTGCAATTGCTCACAGGAGCTTCTCATCCTCATTTCTGCCACCAGTGATGGCTACTGATGAATTCCCAAAGCACAGGCTGACACGAGTCACCTCTCAGGCTGCAGGGATGCTCAGGAGAGTGATGCTCCTGCCAGCACCGAAGTGGCTACTGCTGTGTGACCTTTCCAGCCCAGGTAGGCAGCAAACTCTGCGTCACTCGCCAGCCCTCGTCCCTTGCCCCACAGAGCTCTGCAGCAGAGGATGTGGCTAAGCGGATGTTTGTCCCTCCTGGGAGGGTCTGTGTAGCTGTGTAGCATTTAAACATCTTAAAATTTGGGATGCGCAACCCTGGGTCTCCAGGAAAACCAAGGCACCCAACGGTGTCACTTGTTTCTTGCCATCGTCTTCTGCGGCACCGATCCATCACCTCCAACACAGGGGCAAGGGCAGTGGCAATGGCTCTTGGGCACCTGGGGGTGGGGGGGAGGGGATGTTTAATGCTCAGTGTATCTTCCTTTCATCCAGAGTTTCCTCCGGGCAGCTGCTCCTCAGCTCAGGAAACCCCAGGGGCTGGGAAGCAGCAGCACAGACAGGGAGGGAGGGCAAAGCTGCCCGAAGAACCCCAGCAAGGGGGAACCACACAGGTCAGTGCTGGAGCCACAGCCCAGTCTGTCCCCAGCCTCCTGGGCTGTACAGAGATGCTGGCAAGCTTCTCCCCTTCCTCCCTACCGCAGGGAAACTCTTCTTGGAAATAACTAAGCCTCCTCCACCCTATTCCATTCTGATTAGGCTCTGGTCTGGAGAAGACTGGAGTGGACGTGAGCTTCAAAAAGCACCAGGTGACTTAAACCCTCATGATGGCTTCTGCCTACAGCCCTCAGCTGGAAAATGGTTTAAAATAGGATGGATTTTGTGGATCCAGTTCTGCTCCTGTTCAGTACAGTTCTTCCACGCAACGGGAGGAAAAAATGCTCGGGCTGCTGCGGTGCAGCTCCTGGGCCCCTTAAGCCAGCCTATTAACACCTCTAATCGCCTGTGCCAGGGCAATTTCCTGCACAGCCCCGGCTGCCCGGCACTGCTAACCCAAACCCGCCCCGCATTAACACTTGTGATGGTTACGGGCGAGCAATTAGGCCACGCTCAGCCCAGCCAAGCGGTGGGAGCAATTATGACCATCCTATTAAAACCCACAGAGCCCGCTCTATATTTAGAACCACACAGAACTGGCTGGTTTATTTTTTTTCCCCCTTCCTTAAATGATTTTCCCCAAGTCTCCATGGCCCATTTAGCCTCAGCCAGCTGTAAACGTTGGAGGGGGCACTGGCTGCCCCCGGCCGTGTGTGGTTGTTATTTCCTCTGATAATGAAGCAGGGCTGGAGAGGTGGCAGGGCTGCAGGGGGCTGTGCCAAGGGGCGAGTCATGCTCTATCTTTACCCACCCAACCTCTCTCCAGCCCACCTGCAACTCCTGTATGGGGGTCAGCACTCGGTGGTAGCAGGGCTGGAAGGGTTGGTCCAGAGGGGACGTGCTTTTAGGGACATGGTTTAGTGGTGGCCTTGGCAGTGCTGGGTTAATGGTTGGACTTGGTGAACTTAAAAGTCTTTTCCAACCAAAATGATTCTCTGTGTCCCGGCTGGAGCGTGTCCCGGGGCGCATCCCATGCGTGGCATTCCCATCCTTTACATCCCAGATCCCAGAGGCTGTGCGGAGCCCCTGGGATGGCTGAGGGGGGGGGCATGGATGGGGGGGCAGAGAGGAGGCAGCCGGG
>VZRW01006067.1:0-12370 GCA_013398125.1 Aegotheles bennettii | reverse complement strand
GGAGCCGGGGGGCGGCGGCGGGACCCCCGCCGTGCCCCACCTCGGCATTGCGGTGGATGAGGGGGACGTGCTGCCCGGGGCGCTGCGGCTCATGCGGGAGCTGAGACCCGGCTGGGAGCCGGCCCGGGTGAAGACCAAGGTACGGGGGGGGTGGGCAGCCTGCGGGGAGCCCCCCGGGGAGCGGCCTCCGCGCCCCCCGTGAGATCCGTCCGAGGGGGCTGCAGAGCCCACCCTGGGGGCTGTGGGGTGCACCCCGAGGTGCTGTAGGGCCCACCCTAGGGCAGCTCTAGAGCTCATTCTGGGGGGGCTGTAGGGGGGCTGCAGGACCTGCCAAAGAGGGTGCAGCACCCTGTCCCCTCACCCCCAGTTCTCCCCTCTGCTCTCGGAGTGTAACCAGGGCCCATCAGGTGTGTGGAGGTCCAACACCGGCCCCTCTGCAGGCTTTGGGGACCCCTCGGGCAGTCACTGAGCGGTGACTGGGAATGCCAGTGTGTCCCCAGGGTCCCTCGAGGCTGCCAAGCTGCGTGATGGCTGGGGGGCTGAGACGTCCCCCTGTAGTCTCCCTTGCAAGTGCTGCACCCCTGCCTGCACCCAGGGCTGCCGGGCCCCTGCCCGCAGGAGTAGCTGCTCCCAGGAGTAATTCTCGCTTGGGTTACTTGTGGGCTTGCACCTTTCCCAGGTCGTGCGGGCTGAGCGCAGGTTCGGGTGGGAGCTGGGATGCAGCGCTGGGCTCCTCACACAGGACAGGGCTTGGCTGTCCAGAGCTGGCAGAGCTGCCTTCCATGGGGGTCCCTTTCCCCCTCCTCACCTCTGCCCAGGGGTGCCAGTTCTGGGGTGGAAACACGAGACTGGTGGTGTCTGTGCTCTTCCCGGGCTCCTGGTGATGGGCACGGGAGTGTGAAGGTGGCAGAGCTGGGTCGTCTTAAACCTCTATACGTGTGTGTGCATGTCCCCTGCAGGTACCTGCTTCCCCTGTGCCTGGAGTGTCATTAAAAATGTATTAATAGCCAAGTGTAATTAAATACAAGGAGCTGCAGGAAAATACATATGAAAGGGCAGATGGCAATAGGCAGGAAGCTGGGAGTTGGAGTTCCTCGGAGCACATAGTTGTAGGGGCAGGAAATGTCTCGGGCTCTGTGCAGCACGGAGCCCAGAGCTCGGTGGCAATGGTTGCTCGAGCAGGATCCCAGTGCTCTGGTATCCGGGCTCTCTCCAGGCATCGGAGGGGGTCAGTGTTCAACAGCAGCTTGTGCGTGCGTGCGTGTGTTTTTAATTAAAAAAAAAAAAGGCAAAAGAAGAAAAAACCTTAGGAGTTGGGGGGCGGGGGGGGGAAGCCTCCAGTCGCGTTTCCCTCAGCTGCTGTTGCAAAAGCTGTTCGGGAGGGGATTGGAGCAGTGCACTGGGCCTCAGCTGGTTCCTATTAGCGTCCCTGTTCCCTTTCCTCCACACACTGGAGCACCTCACTGCACCGTGCTGGCACACGGCTGCGGGCAGGGGCTGTGCCAGGCTGTGCTGGTGGCATGGGAAAACCTCCCGGTGCTTGGGGCAGGGAGATGGGGAGGAAGGGTCTGGGCTCTCAGCCTCCCCTGCCTGCCCTCTTCATGCTGGGTCTTCAGCCCCCTGGGGTCTAGGTTGTGCCCGCTTTGCAGGGCTCCTGCTCCTCATCCTTTAAGCTCTGTCCCTGGGCAGCAGCAGCTCGGTACCGAGGAGGCACGGGCGGTACCGGTGAGTCAGCCAGCCAGGGAAGCACACACTCCTCCAGCTCTCATCTGGTGATAAGAAGAGCACCAGCAGCAGCAGCAATGTGGAGCCAAACCCCTGCGAGGACTCCAGCGTGGCTGGATTTATTTTAGAGCCCGACTTTGGCAACGAGGTGCCCTGCTGTGCTCCAGCCCCGAGCTGCCGGCTGGGTAACGGAGCTGGGGATGCCTGTGCAGGGAAGCAGCCAACGTGGCACCGCTCCGGGGATGCTGAGGGCTCTCACAGCAGGTGTTGGATGGAGCTGCTTTGCTTCAGCATCTTCACACAGAGCTTGGGTCTTGCTTTGCATTTAATTGCTGCAAGGCTCCTGGTGTGGAGTTGCGCTCGCTTTCCCCTCTCCCTGCTGTCACACAACCGCAGCAGGGGAGGATTTGGGCTGATAGCAGCACCGTGGCCCCGCTGACTGCACTTTGGATCCACAAGAAAATAACACCAGGCATCTGCCAAGCAGCCGTGCTCGTTCCTTGGGAGCTGGAGGAGCTGCTGCCTCCAAACCAGGCGAGCTCCTGCGTGCGTGTGTGCAGGTTGCTGAGGAACCACGTGTGAGTCTCCAAAGTTAGTGGCCTGGAATTCAGGGGGGATAAGGCTCAGTAATCCTGTTAAACCTGCTGGAAAGGGCTGATCAGGCTGTCGAGCAGCAAAACAAAGCGGTGCAAGGACTTTGCAGGCGAGGCAGTGCTGAGCATCTCCTCATGGAGCAGTTGGAGAGCACCAGGCCAGGGTGCAGCACCTGCATGGATGGGCCAGGAGACCTTTCGCTTGCTGAACTTCTGGCCTCTGTGGCTTGGCAGGATGAGGAGAGAGCAGAGGGTGGCACCATGGTGCAAACACAGATTATCTGCCCTGGAAAAAGCAGCTCAGTTGCTTGAGAAGCTTCAGCCCTGCTGCAGCTGAGGGGCAGCAGCCAGATAGGATGTGGTGTCCAGCCCACTGTGCTCACCCCAAATCCAGAGCCATGTTAGTGCTGTCTGACTCTGGGTGTCTCATTCCAATATTTGGAGTTCCCCTCGGAAGGCTGCATGGGGAGCCCTCTATACAGGCACTGTATATAGGAGCGGGAGTTGCTGAGTGGGATGTCTAAAATTAGCTGTCCCACCCCCGAGCACCGCTGCTGCCATAGCGCGTGCCCTCACCCCCCTCCTGCTCCACCAGCATCACACCTGCTCCGAGGGGGATAAGGAAATCACTCTTGTGGGGGGGCCAGCAGCATCCCGCTGGTGTAGGGCTGAGCATCCTGCCAGCGTGGGGGGGCAGCAGCATCCCATTAGCATGGGGCTGAGCATCCCACCAGCATGGGGGGGCAGCAGCATCCCATTGGCATGGGGAGCAGCAGCATCCCGCCAGGGGGGGGGTCTGAGCATCCCGCTGGTGTGGGGAGCAGCAGCATCCCATTGGCATGGGACTGAGCATCCCACCAGCATGGGGGGGCAGCAGCATCCCGCCGGTGTGAGGGATGATGGGGCAGGAGTTTCCCATGGAACGATGGAGACCCGGACCCCTCGGCTCAGCGGAGGTGACTGGAATTGCCGTGGGATGGGGGGAGCAGCGCGGTGCGGGCGGCAGCGGCAGTGGCAGCCCCTGCATGTGCACAGGCAGGCGGCCAAGCCGGGGCAACGGGAGAACAAAACTCTCTTTCCATCTGTGAGGAGCCATCAGAGCAATGACACGCGACGTCCCCAGCAGAGACGTCCCTGCCTATCAGTGACCCGGCCCCGCGGGGAGGGTCGGGAGGAGGAGATGGGGTGGTGGTGTTTGCTTCGCCTTGTTTGCTGGTTTGTTTGGGTTTTTTTCCTTTTAATTTTGTGCCAAAAGATTTACGCTGATCTTTTTTTTTGGGAGTGGTTCCCAGGGCTGCTCGGGTGCCAAGCGTGCTGGCAGCACATCTGGCCTGAGCTATTCCAGGTGAAAAACAGCAGGATTTCCACCCAAACCACCAGCTCGGTGCAGCCAAAGCCTCATCCCTGTGGCCCCGTACAGAGCCCCAGTTCACACCTGAGCCTTGAGACCTTGCAAACTCATCCCACCTGCCACCAGAGCTGGGCACTGCTGCTTTGTGCTTTATTTTGCCTGTTATTGCCCTATTTGCCACGCTGCTTTCTCCCTAGGGTTTGCTGGTGGGATGGGGGTGCTGGTGGGATGGAAGTGCTGGTGGGATGGAAGTGCTGGTGGGATGCCCAGCTGGGATGCCCAGGCATCGCCTCTGCTGCTCTTCTCCCCCTCCAGCTCTTCACTGATGGCATCACCAACAAGCTGGTGGCCTGCTACACGGATGAGGGCATGGCAGATGCGGTGCTGGTCCGTGTCTATGGCAGGAAGACGGAGCTCTTTGTGGACCGGGAGACGGAGCTGAAGAACTTCCAGGTGCTGCGTGCCCATGGCTGTGCCCCTGATCTCTACTGCGCCTTCCAGAACGGGCTCTGCTACCAGTTCCTGCCAGGCATCGCGCTGGGACCTGACCACGTGCGGGACCCCCACATCTTCAGGTGTGCAGGACCTCCATGTGTGGGTCTAGGGGGAGCCACGGGATGGGGGAACCGGTGCTGCTTCAGGCACGAGGTGTTTGTTGGGTGTTTCCAGCTCTCCCCCTGGCCACCTTTGCTCCAAACCAGTGCTCGAGCATCACTGGTGTGCACAAACCTGAGGGAAAAATGGGCCAAGCTGCAGCCAGGTTTATCACCACCAGCTTCTGGTGAGCAAGGAGCACAGCAGCTCTTCTCTGGAAGGGTGAACACTGCTTCTCACCCAGACAGGATCTTGAGGTGCTTCCGAGGCTGGCAGCTGAAGCAGAGGGGTCTGTGCTGACCCTGCATTTTTAAACGCTGCTTTTGGGAACCTCCCTCAAGGCTGGTTCCCAGGAATTCCTCCCAGGAATGCTGCTGCATGGCCACCTCGCACCCATGCATCCCTTTCCTTCCAGGCTGGTGGCCCAGGAGATGGCCCGGGTACATGCCATCCACGCCAATGGGAGCCTTCCCAAGCCCATCCTCTGGCAGAAGCTGCACAAATACCTCAACCTTGTGAAGACGGATCTCAGCCCAAAGGTATCCAACCCCAGGTAAAGGCAGAGGGATCCCAAAGAGCCAGGCTCTGGCGTGGGCATCCGCTGCCCACCCATCTCTAAGTCTTCCCCATATGGGACTGGGGGGAAGAGCCCTGGTTCCCAGGTAAAGCCTCTGCGGGACCCTGGGGTTGGTGAGCGGGGCTGGGGCTGGGGATGGTGTTGGGGTTGGTGAGCAGGGCTGGGGATGGTGTTTGGGTTGGTGAGCAGGGCTGGGAATGGTGCTGGGGCTGGGGATGGTGTTGGGATTGGTGAGCAGGGCTGGGGATGGTGTTGGGGCTGGATCCAGCCACGTGGCTGCTTTTGCTCCAAACTCATGGCCAAGCCCCCAAGGAGCAGGTGGGATGGAGGCATCTCCATGCACCCTTCCTCCTGCCAGCCTGGGGATGACTTCTGCTGTGTTAGAGCAGAGACAGCTCTGGGCTGTGTCTGGATCTGACCTGGGCCAGAGACTCCCACCCGCTGTAATAATCTGCCTCCTCCTCCCTGCAAATCTACCCTGTGTTTTAAGCCCACCCTAGAATAAGCTGGAGCTCAAGTCCTCCTTACAGTGGGGATCTGAGCAGCTGATGTTGGAAGGGATGCTAGAAACCCAGTGTAGATTAAAGCAGCCAAATTCCCACTTCAAACCGATTCATCCCATTTCTGGGAGCCTGAGTTCACCCTGGGTGAGTGTCGGGGTGTCTGGGAAGGATGCGGGCAGCCCCAAGAGGTGGTGGAGGTGAATGAACCTGAAGGCAAGCAAATAACCTGTTCCCTGAGCAGCAGTGGCAGGAACCAGGGCTTTCCTCAGCACTCGCAGACTTTACCCAAGCCTGCACCTTCCGTGCAGCCGATTAGGTAATGATTAACTGCTGCTCTCCTTGGAATTGAAACCTCGGAGGTTACCGAGGGGGTTCGTGCCCTGGCAGAGTCCAAAAAATTCCCCTTGCCTGGGGTTTAGTTGGGTGCTTTGGGATCAGGAGCTTTGGGAGCGGAGCTGGGGGCCTTGGTGGCTGGTTGGGTGAATTTGGGGGCATCTGCCAGGCACCCTGGCTACCACACAGCACGCCGGAGGATGTCCAAGCCAAACCTCACCTTCCCACCAAAAGTGGCCTCACTAGCCCCGCTTTGCATCACCAGTGAGTTGGTTTATGGAACGTGTGGAGGGAACCACCAAGGGAGGTTCCCCGTGAGCAGAAGTGATTCCACCCCATCCCCTTCCCCAGCCTCCAGCAGGACGTGCCCAGCCTGGAGATGCTGGAACATGAGCTGGCCTGGATGAAGGACACTCTGTCCCAGCTGGGGTCCCCTGTCGTGCTTTGCCACAACGACCTGCTCTGCAAGAACATCATCTACAACAGGACACAAGGTTGGTGTGCCCAGCGGAGGGGTTTGTCCCTCGCCCACCTCCCCGGGGGCTGGCAGCTCCATCTCCAGCCCCTCTCACAGCCCCTGCCTTTGCCTCCACAGAGCACGTTCGCTTCATAGACTACGAGTACACAGGCTACAACTACCAGGCTTTTGACATCGGGAACCACTTTAATGAGTTTGCGGGTGAGTCGGGCTCCTCTCTGGGCTCCAGAGGTCCCCCCAGTGGCAGCAGCTGCCCTAGGGTCTCCCCATCCCTAGGGATGGAGGCAGCAATCTCATTCCCGGTCTCATGGGGGGAAATGGGGCAGCTCCTCCTTGGGTTAGAGCGATGTCCAAGGAGGGGTTTCTGCTGCTGCTGGGATGCAGTGCCTGCTGCTGGGATGCAGTGCCTGCTGCTGGGATGCAGTGCCTGCTGCTGGGATGCAGTGCCTGCTGCTGGGATGCAGTGCCTGCTGCTGGGATGCAGTGCCTGCACGAGCCTGGCTCCTAATCACGCAAGAGCTGGGTGCATGCTTCAATCAGCATCAGGTTCAACCAGGTTGATGCCTGGCCTGGAGCTGCAGGGGGTTTGCTCACTCAGCCATGCACGGGGAGAGCCCCATGATCATGTCTCTGCCCTGGAGAAGTTCTCCCTTTCACCCTCCTGCATTGCTGAGCCTGGCTCCCCTCGCAGGCGTGAAGGAGGTGGATTATGGCCTCTACCCCAGCAAGGAGACCCAGCTGCAGTGGCTCCACTCCTACCTGCACGCCTACAAGCAGCTCACCCAGGGGGACCGAGGAGGCCCCGGGGTGTCTGAGGAGGAGCTGGAGGCTCTCTACGTGCAAGTGAACAAGTTTTCTTTGGTGAGTAGTGGCGGTGGGCAGGAGCAGGGCTGCCCATGGGATGGGTTTTCCTCTGCTCTCAGGTGAGTCAGGGCTTTTGTGCGAGGATGGGGGTGCAGGTACCAGCCTGAGGGCACCTGGAGCAGGAGGGTGGCCCAAAGATCTTGGCTGCACCTCAAATGTACCTTGGGCAAGGTCAAAGATAGCACTGACCACACCATTGCGTGCCAGGGGACAGCGTGTCTCTGATAGCCAGGTGGACCTTGGGTGCAGCCAGACATGAGGAAATCATCTTTGGTAAATGCCATGGGTAGGCAGAGCCAATTTTCTGGGAACTCAGAGCAAAATCTGGGCTGGTTTCCTGGCTGGAGCTGCCAGCAGGGACGTCCCGGCTGCAAAGGTAGAGGCTGGTACCCTGAGCATATTGTGTGGCTTCTCAGCATCCTTCCTGCCAGCATCCCTTGCCCAGCCTGGGACCAGCCCCTGCAGGACATGAGGACACACGTGTGGGCCAGCCCCAGCTGGCTGCCACCCCATGTCCTGTCGTCACAGCCGTGGGACTTCTGGGACCCAGCCAGGAGAGGCACGAGCGACTCATCCCACGGGCAGGGATGCTCCGTGCCCCTTTCTGATCCTGGTTTTGTGTGTTGCAGGCATCCCATTTCCTCTGGGCATGCTGGGGCCTGATCCAGGATAAATACTCTACCATAGACTTTAATTTCTTAAGGTGAGTCCGCCAGGGCTGGGGGACGTTTGCTCCCAGAGAAGTTCAGTGTTCAATGACATTAAAATCCCAATGATCCCAATGTCAGTGTTCAATGACATTAAAATCCCAATGATCCCAATCATGGGGCATTAAATGACATTGAAATCCCAGCATGGGGGGATCCTCCGAGGCCAGAGGACACGAGGCTGGGGCACGAGTGTCTCATGTCCCTCTCTCCTCTCTCGGCAGATATGCAAAGCTAAGGTTTAAACAGTACTTCAAGATGAAGCCGGTGGTTGCAGCCCTGCAGATCTCTAAGTAGCATCTCCAGCACATGAGACCCTGAGCTATTTTTGTCCTCGCTGCGTCCACAGCCCTCGCATCCCCCTCGCCCCTTCCCCACCCCAGCTGGGGGTGAGGGCAGGTCCTCGTGGTGAGAAGGGGGAGAGGAGCTCTGACCCAGCCACCGATTAAAGGAGACCCTGGACATACCCGAGACTGGACCATGAGATGCTAGAGAGGACCACGGCCTCGGAGAGGCCCCTGCCTACGTGAGGAAGCCTTACCATCGCCTTAACGCCAAGCCCCAGCTCGGCCCCAGTGCCTGGCAGGTCTGGGCTTTGCTGGCACTACTGGTGCTTGGCCCAGCACCCAGTTTGCTCCCTCTGTGCTGTCCCTGAGGGGGAAAATGGGTCCCCCCACCTGCTCAGCAGCCCCCAGAGCTGCCCAACACATTCTGTGCCCATTGCTGCACCCTTCATCCCCCCCTTGCCTTGTCTGCTCGGTGCTGCGTGGGCTCCCAAACCAGCACCACTCTGGGGTCGGTATCGATCCTGGGCTTGGGGCTGGCCCCCAGCATGGGACCCTTTTCCAGGAGGGGTGGGTGCTGCTGCACTCTGGCTTGGATGGTGCAAAGCAGCAATGGGAGGTGATGGCCACGAGCCACACAGGCTCCCACGGGACCAGCGAGCTTCTGCTGGGTGCCTGCACCTCCTGCGAGGTGCTCAGCCCACCACTGCCTCTGCTTCTCCCCACAGCCCTGGTCCTTCAGACTCCCATTAGCTCCGTGCTCCCATTGTGGCTCCCTTGTAGCATCCCAAAGCAAGGGGGGTCCATCCTCTCCCCCCACACGGGCTCATCCCTTGGCTGTGTCCCTGCGTGGGATCCTCTGGCAGGAGGTTGGATGGAGCCCACCAGCTCCAGGAGCTGGGCACAGCCTCATCCCTTGGCAGCACTGGGCTGCTCTCCCATCACAGACCCCACGAGGGTGATCTGAGCCTGCTGAGCACTGCCTAGCTCATGACAGGGGTTGTGCATCAGCTGGGGGGTGGAATCAGACCCCTCTGCCCCTGCATCGGCTGCTCGGTGTGGGGCATGGGGACCAGGTGGCTGTCCCCTCTGGGAGGGCACAGGAACCTGCCCCAGCAAGAACCGGGACTGGTGCTGCGTCTCGTGTTCGTTGTGGTGCAAAATAAAATCTGCTGGTAGCTGGAACTGGGGGCTGTGGATCTGTGGGGACTGGTGCTGGAGCAGGGACAGCATCCCTGGGCCCCTCTCTTGCAGCTGGAGGTGTCCCAGGGTGGGCTGTCCATGTCCCCCCCTGCTCCCGACCTACCTTTGGGTGCAGCATGGGAGGATGCTGCTTCCCTGCTGCCAGCAACTGCTGGGCATTGTCCTTGTCCCAGGGTGATGCCCTGTGCTTTGAACCAACCTTCTGCAGAGCTGATCCCACATCTTCATGGTGGGCTCTGGCGAGGATGCCTTGGAGCACTGAGCTGCCGTGGTGGGCGCTGGGTGGAAGAGGCTGAACCCCAAACCTGCTGCCACAGTGGGTGAGACCTCAAGAAAAAACAAGTGAGAGGTGGGAAGGGGAAAGGAGCAGCCTGGGACCCACCACAGATGGCCTCAAGTTGCCCAGGGGAGGTTTGGGTTGGATCTGAGGAACAATTTCTCCATGGAAGGGGCTGCCCAGGGCAGGGGTGGAGTCCCCATCCCTGGAGGGATCTCAAAGCCCTGTAGATGTGGTGCTGAGGGCCACGGGTCAGTGGTGGCCTTGACTGTGCTGGGTTAATGGTTGGGCTCGATGATCTTAAAGGTCTTTTCCAACCCAAACGATTCTGTGATTCTATGAAAGAGCTGAGAAGCAGCACAAGAGAAAACAGGGAAGGGGGAAACAAGCACCTCCCATCTGTGCTCTGCTCCACTGGGGTGGGAGCCCTCAGCTCTCTCTGCCCCCAGGCTGGTGAAGTCCAGACCCAGATCTCTGCTCCAAAAAGTCATCTTTATTGTGCCAAGGGGCGGGGGGGACAGTTGTAAACAAGTATGTGAAATATACAGGTTAAGTTACTCATCGTCTTATTAACAAAATAAAGCTCTATCTATATTTACAGTCTTAAAAAAAAAGGAAAAGAAAATAAAACCAAACAAAACAACAGAGGAGGAGCTGCATCTCTGTCGGGAACATCTGCACAGCCCACCCCATCCTGGGAGCCAGCACCCCTCCTCCAGGGACCCCCACCCCAGCCAGAGCAGCACATGGAGGGGAATAAATAAAGCACTGAGGAAGGGCAGAGAGGAGAGAGGCGGTGGGCGAGGAGCGGGGATGCTCCCCAGGGAGCCCTGGTGGCAGCCCCAGTGCTGCAGAGCTGCTGCTCCGGACCCCTGCCCTGGGGCTGAGCCTCACGACAGGGCTCGTGTCCCCCCCCCGCTGTCACCCGGAGCCTGGGCGGCCACGGCTCCTCCTGCACCCTGGGGAGTCCCTGCGGTGGGGCCGTGTGGCTGCAGCTGGAGCCGTGGGGACTGTTCCTGGCTGTTGCCACAGGGCGGTGCACGGACACTGCAGGCACAGCCAGACACGGTGTGCACACAGCTGGGCACTGCACACACAGTGTGACACTGCACATGCAGCCAGACACTGCACACACAACCTGACACTGCACACACAGTGTGACACTGCACGCACAGCTGGACATGGTGTGTGCACAGCTGGACACTGCACGCACAGTCTGACACTGCACTCACAGTCTGACACTGCATGCACAGCTGGACACTGCACACACAGTCAGACACTGCACGCACAGCTGGATACACTGTGTGCACAGCTGGACACTGCACATACAGTGTGGCACTGCACACACAGTGTGACACTGCACACACAGCTGGACATGGTGTGTGCACAGCTGGACACTGCACGCACAGTCTGACACTGCACTCACAGCTGGACACTGCACGCACAGCTGGACACTGCACTCACAGACTGACACTGCACGCACAGCTGGATACACTGTGTGCACAGCTGGACACTGCACATACAGTGTGACACTGCGCACACAGTGTGACACTGCACACACAGCTGGACATGGTGTGTGCACAGCTGGACACTGCACGCACAGTCTGACACTGCACTCACAGCTGGACACTGCNCACTGCACACACATCTGTAAACGGTGTGTGCACAGCTGGACACTGCACACACAGTGTGACACTGCATACACATCTGGACACGGTGTGTGCACAGCTGGACACTGCACACACAGCCAGGCACTATGTGTGCAGAGCCAGACACTGCATGCACAGCCAGACACTGCACCCCAAACACCCCTGGGCTGGGCTCTGACTGGAGCAAATATATATATATATATATATATATTTTAAATGATTTCATTTTTCCAGTGGCCATTGTTGCTCTCTCCCACTGTGGTTTCTCATGCAGGTCAGGGGTGGAGCCTGCGGCAGCAGAGCCGGGGGGGCAGGAGGGAGGTGCCCAGGGACTGGGCAAGCACCCACCAACAGGCACCCACTGTATTTGCAAAGTGGGCCAGGGCTGTTGGGAGCACAAAGGGCTCCTCGGAGCCCTTGGCTGCTCCTCAGGCCAGGCGAGAGCTAAAAATGGCTCCGTGGGAATTTGCTGGCAGGCTCTGAGACCGAGGGGGAAATGCAGAGGGGAGGTTAGGCAGGACTGAGAGAGGGACAAGCGTGTCCCCATCCCCTGTCCCCATCCCATGTCCCCATCCCATGTCCCCATCCCATGTCCCCATCCCTTGTCCCCAGCAGTGGGGCTGGTGGTTGCAGAGCAGGCTCCCTGCAAGGGACCCACGGGTGCTGGAGGGCTGGAAGATGCTCTGGAGGTTTTCCTGCACCCCAATAACCCCAGGAACCTCCTGGGGTGCTGCAGGTGGATGACAGCTCAGCAACTCATGTCCCCAAGCCAAGTGACCTCAGCTCCCCACGCCACCGTGGCAAGGCTGAGCCAGCTCTCACCAGCTTGCCCAGCAGGGTCAGCACATCCTGGCCATGGCTCCCTCTCCCTGGACATCACTCCCCACCCAAAATGCTGGGTGCCCACCTTTGTGGGACAAGGCAGAAGCACCCACGTGCTCCCCTCTGCTCCCAGCGCAGCCCTTCTACCGAGTCCCATCCCATTGGGGGACGCTGTGACCTCGTTGTTGGTGGCAACCAGCCCTGCCAACCCCCACCCACCATACCCCCCCGGCCCCTCCTCAGTCCGTCAGCACCACCAGCTCTCCATCGCTCTTGTCCTCGCCCTCCGAGTCCTCCTCCTCGCTGTAGCGGTACATCTCGCTGTCGGGCGCCGAGTGCCCGTCCTCACCACCATCCCCCTCCTTGAGGCTGCGTGTGTTGACGATGACGGGCATGCTGGGGTCCATGGT
>VZRW01006062.1:293817-307084 GCA_013398125.1 Aegotheles bennettii | reverse complement strand
AACCCCAACTCTCTCAGCCTGTCCTCACAGGAGAGGTGCTTCAGCCCTCTGATCTTCATGGCCCTCCTCTGGACTTGCTCCAGCAGCCCCATGTCCTTCTTATATTGGGGACTCCAGACCTGGATACAGTACTGCAGGTGGGGTCTCATGAGAGTGGAGCAGACGGGGGGAAAATCACCTCCCTCGACCTGCTGGCCACGCTGTTTTTGATGCAGCCCAGGATACAGTTGGCTTTCTGGGCTGCAAGCGCTCACTGCTGGCTCATGTTGAGCTTCTCATCAACCAACACCCCCAAGTCCTTCTCCTCAGGGCTGTTCTAGATTCATTCTCCACCCAGCCTGTATCTGTACATGGAATTGCCCTGACCCATGTGCAGGACCTTGCACTTGGCCTCGTTGAACTTCATGCGGTTTGCACGGGCCCACCTCTCAAGCCTGTCAAGGTCCCTCTGGATGGCATCCCTTCCCTCCAGCATGTCAACCACACCACACAGTTTGATACTGTTGGCACATTTGCTGAGGCCACACTAAATCCCACTGTCCATGTTGCCGACAAAGATATAAAACAGCGCTGGTCCCAATACCAACCCCTGAGGAATGCCACATGTCTCTCTAAAAGAGTATCTGGAGGCACACAAGGTAGCATGCAGAACCTTTATTTACTTTTAATATCCCAAGACAAAAGGAGGCCAAAATGTCCCAATGGAAATATAGTGGTTCAGGGAACCGCACTTCTGAGCCTGGTCTCCTCTGGACCCTGAGCCTGCCACATCATCTATAGGGAACCACATCTTGCTCCAGGGTACCAGGTTGTGTTCAGACATTGCCTCCTTGTTATGCCAGGGCACTAGAGGCTCCACAAAGCCCAAATAAAGCTGACTCTGACCCTGAGTAGCACTGGAGGATGTCTGGGGTTGGAAGATCTACAGCTGCAACTGTAGAAGAGGTGCTGAGAAACCTCCTGCCTTTGGGGAAATGCTAAGCAAAGTAGGGGTGCCTGATAGGATCAGTCTTCTTTAGGTGATAAATGCACTTATGTGTGTTTGTTCCCTAAATGGACTGGGGACAGCATCTTGGTGGCATATCTGGTTGCTATTTGAAATACTTCCCAGCAGCTGTTGCCTCATCTGCTATAGGAGACTTTGTAAAGCTGCAGTGCAGCTCCTACCAGCAGGACTCCTGTGACATGGCTCTCAGGGTATGTTTAGTGTGATTCCCCTTCCTCTACACCTTTTTCTTCGTCTTCTGAGGTGGTGGAAGGAAAAAGTCATAAATTAATACAGCAGTTAGGCAATAAGAAAATAAGTTGTGAGCCAGGGCAGTCCTTTTGGGTAAACAATGATTTCCATTGATTCAACAAAGTTAGTTGCTGATATTTTAAACTTTTGGCTACATAAATATTGTCATGTTCAATGACACTCGATAGACAAGTATATGTATTATAATTATTCAGCAAAGGGGGATGTTAATTTTCAGTGATTTTTTTTGCTACGATCAGTGTTAAGTTTTTTCAGGAAAAAGAAAAGTTTGAGGAATTTGTTTATGGCTTTTCCACAAAAACATGACAAAAATTCGAGATTAATATTTCCTCAATATACACTCAACAATCAAAAGCAAGTAGAAGAAAACCTCAAGCCAGCTAAACTTTCTGACAAAAAACTTTCAGCTACCTCTGGTGGTTGTCAGTATATGAGGCCACATTTGTAGTCAAAGGTAGTATAATTTATTAAACCAAATGATATAAGTTATTAGTAATGGCATCACCTACAAATCTTGCCTCTCTTCTACCCTTTGACCATTGCAGCTACAAAAACATAGCTATTTCATCATTATGGGCAATGTCTTCTATTTGTGTTTGACCTTCCCTCATTTCCCCTATTCTCTTTGCCTCTCTCTCACCTGTTTCTCTTCTCCTCTCCTGTCACCCTGCATTTCTTTGACCCTAGCACTGTTCATTCCCTCCCTAAAATGGATTTCACCAGAAACAGATTGTTGTCCCTTATTAAAATCATTAACAGTGAAATACTAGCATAATGCCCCTTAATGCCATAATTAGGCTTCAAATTTGAAGTCTTTAAAGAGGAACTCTCTTCTCCAAACTCAGTTTATTAGGTAACTCCCATGCCTGAATAGAATATATTCTCACACCTACAAAATCTATGACTTTTTTATCTCCAAATCAAAGCTTGAATTCTGCAGACTGCGCTACAATCAGGACAGGTTTCACTTGCTTATGTAAGTGACATTTGAGTTAAAGTATTAAGCACAAGAAAGGAATTAGGACAATATACTTCTAAATATGGTTGAGTCCCCAAAATGTTAGGCACGCGTCTTTCTGACAAATAGTTCACATGTCTGTAAGTGCTCCATCTCTACAACACTCCTTATCTTCTCTATCTATTGCATGGTGTCAGTTTAGAAAATAAAGAGCATTTATGTAGGGGTTGGTTATCAGAGTTCCTAACTTGTGAAAGCATCCCTGTTCTACAGGAGCATTTAGACACTTGTGCCACTGCCTTCTTGAATCAGGGCACAAATGATGAACAGATAGCAATTCAAAACTCTTGGTCTATTCTACATATTCTTCTGCAAAATACAGGCACACAGGGATGCTGCTCCTGTGATATCTGCAATGCACATACATAATTTTTATCTATGTTTATTCTTACTACAGAAGAAATAGACTCATTCTGCAGATAAATTAAAACCTTTCAGAGAAATGCTTGTGTTTCCAAGTAAATGTGGTAATGAAGACCTAAGAGAGAAATTTCCTCTTCATGAGGAGCAATCAGGCAATGTTTTTTCATGATGTACTTCAAAATCAAACTTGCACATCGATGAGCTGAACTGTGTAAAAGAGAAGTGCACAATAATGCTGTGAAGGACTGTATTGCTTCATTAATCTACAAGCCAATACTAATTTGGCTATCTGTCATCTTGAAATAACAAACATCTACAGTACAATCAAAGAAACTAAAATTTATGAAGACTAAACCAGTCCTTATTACAAATCCGGTGTATAGGAATTGTATTAAGATTGCTGGGCAGGTGGGGATGTCTTAATGCAGTGCAGAATAACTCTCATCAAAGCACATGCAGCAGCAGCATCCAGACAAGTAAGAAAAGGCAGACTAAAACTTAATGACAGCTCTGAATGACGATTCAGGCAAATGTCTGTCACTTTGCTAGTTATAAATAGTGTTCTCTAAAGCATCTATGGAACTGTGTAAGTAGTTTGCTCCATAGAAAACATTCAAAGAGCATATTCAGCAAATTAATAGTTGCTGAAAATTTCTGCTGAGGTTAGTTCATGTCAGCTTTCAAAATATAATTTCATTAATGGACATTGCTATTCATGCTGAAATTTAAGTGACATCTTTTACATCATACTACATTTATCAAAGGGAGCTCTTTACCCTAATTGCTGTACCGTGTTTTGGCAAACTCATCTGGGATCTTGTAGTCTCACTGATACCTTGGAGATAAAGATAATAGTGTCAGCTTAGGTATTTGTCTCATCTTGATGCTCTGTAGTTGTCCTCTCTTTCCCTCTCTTCCTTGTAGAAACACATGGAGTAAAGAGGAGTGTAGAGAATAATCACTTTTTTAGCCCTGGAGTTCCTGTACCTTTTCTTCTCACAGTATTTTGGGAATTGAAAGCTTAAATCGATCTTATAGCTTGGCTTGATTTTAAAAAATCACTTTTTGTCATTTTCCCCCTTCTTTCAGCAGTTCAGTACCTCCATGGAAAACTCATGAATATGCAGTCACTATATATTCACCAGACTTGTAATTTTTCCTCAAGTTAATGGCTATACTGCTTTTATCCTTGAAACATGCTCAGTATGCTTTAACATTCCAAAATTCTTAGGATGCTTTAAGCTTCACATTTTCCTTATGCCAGTCTTTTACAGTTCTGCTGGAAATTATTAAAAGTTAAAATTCTGGTTTAAGTAGGTCCAGATGCTTCTAGATTCTTCAGGAATTATAGTAACTTCAGAACACTCTTTCATTAGTAATCAAGATCACAGAGTTTTAAACTTGAGTAGTTGTTCCAAATCTGTAAACCCTTTTAAAATGTGGCTCTGGCTCTCATCTCTTTGAGTTTGGTAAAAACTTTGTTCCTATAGTCTTTTAAAATCTAAAGATTTTTCTAAAAAGTCTTTTGATTCCCTATCACATTTTCTTGACATAAGAAGATTATATTATCTTAGAAAAACAGAAAAAGAGCAAGATATGCCTCTTTTATAAGACCAAAAGTAACTGATTTACAACCTACTATTTGCAGACTGCATTCAATATTCAAATTAAGATCTCTCTTACATATTTTTATGAAGCCAATGTTCTCTATTAATATATTTTTCTAAACAAATCATAAAAAAATATGATATGGAAAGTAGCAACAAAATGTGTCATAAAAGCAAAATTTTGAAGTCTATACACATAAGTGAGTTTTATGGGGAAATGAAATGTTACCTTCCCAATACTTAGCCTGTCTTAGTATAATACAAAGTTAAAACTTTTTTGGGGATTAATTGGAATAAAATAAGCAATCAAAAGTCACATAAATGCAAGTTATCTTCATGTCCAAGCATCACAATATTTTAATAGAAGATCATAGAAATGTAGATCTGGGAGAATGTCAAGAGCTTACATTTCCTAGTAAATGAGTCTGGTATCAAACCACAGAATACTGTAACACAAAGGTCCCTGTTCCTTGCTAAAAAGAGATGTTCCCAAACTGTACATGTGGGCATTGCTATACATTCCTTTTCAGAGCTTCACCAGTACTCTTTAGTGCTGCACATAGCTGATGTAACTACTTAAATCTCTGACTTGCAATGTAGTAATGACGAACATGAATTTGTTGTAGGAAACACCCAAGCTGTAAACAACGTGGGTGCTAATGTGGGCAGGGTGATATAAACCTTTAGTGCTCTTGCTTAGTGAATGGCATGAGGATGAAGAGTAGATGGCATGATGGACCACGAAAAGCTGTGTGATATTTTAAGATTGGTTGTGGCCAGTCCTTCAGGATGAGGAGTTAAGATGAAGATTTTTCAGTATTTCAAGCAGTTTCTTCCAGGATTTCTTGTATTCAAACTGTGTGACCACTGTTTTGTCCAGAATGACTTACTGGTGATGAATTTCTGTACATCATTCATACATTTGATTTGCCATTCACATCTCTAGCAACCAGTGACAGCTACATGCTCTGGCAGGGGGGTTGGACTAGATGATTTTTCGAGGTCCCTTCCAACCCCTAGGATTCTGTGATTCTGTGATTTTGTACATATGTCTGTTCCTAGAATTTCTAATCTGGTCTAGTTTAATACTATGGATGGTATCTACATCTATGGAGCATAAAGAGTAACAGTACCTTCACATTAAAATACATTACTTAGAGCGTTGTCAACATAAGATGTGTTTGGGACACAGTTAAGGGGCCTGGATCATCCTTCAGCCTGTTATTTCAGGAAATCACAGAGTCCTTTCACAACTGTATCAGGTTACTTTTTTGATTTTTACTATTCTGTTGTGACACTATTCCAGAAGTGCTGGCAGTGGTAAAAAACTATTTTCCAAGGACCTCAGCTAGTATTTTAAGGCCTCATTGATGACTGAGATGCACTACACTATCTCATAAGCCTTGGGAGTCTTCCTGAACCTGGGATTACATTTCCTTTTCCTTTTTTATCCCCAAACTTCATGCATATACAAAATAAATTGTGAGTTGGCTGATCAAACATTTTTCTAGAATTTCCAGGTAAATTCATGTGTACCTCTTGCATTACCAGCTCTTAGTTCTTTAGTTTGCCAGATTTAGCTCTGCTAATTTTTGAGAGCTATCCAAGGCTTCCTTTTGAGAACCTGAAATCTGCTGGGTTCTTTGGTTATACTAACCCAGATTAATTTGGGCCATGATTATCTTATTGCTCCAGTCCACAAGGTAGCAGCTTAACAGTTCTAAACTCATTGAAAACCCATTTTAAGCCACTTTTCCTTTCTGGTTTCTGATTTTGTTGTCTCCTGTAGTATTCTAAAATTTTAGAGTTTCCCTAGTGAGAGGAACACTTCTCTACAAAGCTTCTCATTTTTGTTGGTAAGGCGCCTGCTACTTCCATAACTCAGAATTGTTTGTTATGCATTGTTATGCACAAGGGAGTAAAGAAGCAGCAGAAGGGAGGACTGTATTAGAAGGGTGCTACACTAAGTCATGCTCCAGCAGGAGCTGTAATCTTACAAGGGCTGAAGACATTGTACCATGTCTAGAAACTGAAAATGGCACTCTACTCACCTTAATAAATTCAAAGAATTAATAAGTAAGTAACATTGGTACAAATCACCATGAATTTTAACCAGAAATAAATTTAAAATATTAATGGAAAGTACTAATGCAATAGGCAGTTGAAGTACTTTAGGAGATAATAGGCAAGAGAATAGGTGCGTTCTGTGGCAGCTGTAGGGATACATTTGCCCCGCAAAATAACAGACTCAGCCTCCCAGGGAAGATCAGATCATCTCTCTTTAACTGAATCTCCTCTCATACTGGTGGTGGTGGTGGTGACGGCAGCAGAAAGAGATGAAGGATGCTGACTTGTTCAAAACAGGGACAAGCATTTCCTTGAACTCACTTGAAATAGTAAGATAGTGACAACCCACATCATCCAGGGTGAAAGAAGTAGAGAAAAGCAGGATTCTCACAAGCAGGGAGATATGTGTTAAAAACAAAATAAAAAAACTCTATTGCAACATTGTAGACAGAAGATGGGAAGGACTGAAATAAAGCAACAGCAGCTGATTTAAACATGAAGTCCATAATATCAAAGAATTTTCTTTCATGTGGCATATCCAATTTATTCAAGCTCTGACCTCCCTAAGAACCTGAGCACAAGGTTAGACCACATATTTTACTGCCATTCCTGCGGTTGTAATGTCTTAAAATTACATAGTGCAATGTTTGAAGGCTTGTTCTGGATGACATTGCTATTGTATTTGGACAAGAACTGCACTCTTCCTTATACATACTCTCCTGGTAATTCCCAGGGCCTCCCTAGATAAAATATGTAACATGGTGATTTCCATACCAGTCAGAAAAGATTCTGAGAAAACCACAACCAGCATGAAATAGTGCCATTTACTCTTCAATAAATGATACAGACATTCATGAAAGGCCACTAGGAGTAAACACTGATAGAAGCCTTCTATAAGGTCAGTTCCAGGAAGATTTCATTTTTCATTTTGGACAAATGCAATTAAAAGGGTTTTCTCCTTTCCTTTTGGAAAGGTTCATATATAAATCCTCCTAGAAACCTAAGAAAATTTCATGAAATCTCCATGTGTTGACTTCTAACTCCACAATTCTGTTTCAAATTCTCTTTACTCCTCTGATGATTTGTATGCAGTCTGAATCTAGCTGCTCTACTACAATAGCTGACAGAAAAATAAAATTATAAAACTTACCTTCTCTAGTCCAAACAAGCCGTTTCATATGGTTTACTGATCCTGTTATTGGTAAATCAAGAATAAGCAATGTAATGGTGTAATGGCGAAACTTACCAAGAAAGCATTAAAACCTGTTTATTCACTGGACATAAAATTATATACTTTGATTTACAGCTTGGTTATATCTCATTGGAGTGCTTTTCTTCTCTTGCCATGCTAGTCAGATCATTAGTGCCTTCTATCCCCTAAATTTATTGCTTTATTATTCTTCTTTATCCTAGAAGCACACAAATTTTCCTCTGGTCATAAAATTAACAAGTAAAATGTTATATGATATAAAGCTGCCAAATATGATGATGAGGGAAGAGCAATGAGAGACTGCTTAAAACTGTCAGCTAGACGACTTGTTTGGAGTGAAAATGATAACGCAGTACTAGTTTAAAGTATGAAGTGAGAATACTTCAAAAGACCTTTAAGCCAAAGTAATTAACACCTGAAAGTTCTTCCATGTACTTCTTCAAAGTACTTGCCATGATACAATTTAACTCTTAGCAATTTGCATACATACACAAAAGTCTTGCCATATTTGACCTAGGGCTGCTAAGTGCCATTCTCCACCCAGATGCATTTAAAAAAAACAAAACAAGGAAAGCAGCAACCAAGATATTCAATGCACTATCTAATACCATTAATAATTCTCCCTTTTCCTCTCTGCTTCTTCTGGTGTTCTTCAACCCCCAAACCTACCTCATCAGTGTGAGAAACTAAGGTTGAGGCACCAGGGTATCCAGGCTGTGCCTGTGCCTGAGACACAGGACTGTCACTCATCACCATGCTTGGATTCTCCTTTTACATTCTCACATGTTACCCTACAGATTTTGCTCCAAGATCCATCTTACAGATAGAGCGAAACTCTAGATAGGAGTAATTTAAAAACTGGCTTAAGGCATACTAAAGATCATCAAGAGCTTTTAACATGTCTGAAATAAGAAAACTGAGAGATACAACTACTGATTATGTGCTTAAAGCAAAAACACTGATGCAGTATCTGTAGAAGAGCAAATGTACATTAAGCCTCTTTCAGGTCTGGAAAGTGTGAGGTTATACCATTTCAGAAGGTAGATATAATGTGAGGAAGATCAGTTCTAAATTTTTCCTTATCTGCCAATGACAGCATTGAATGAACCTCTGGATTCACGGCGTGATGATTTTAATCCTTCAGATTAAATGAGAGATTGCTGGCTGAGGCTGTAGTTAAACTGTCTCAACAGATATTACTGTGCTTTGGATGCGCTGAAGGTCTTGAGCAATGAGACACAATAGGGAAAGGAAGGAGCTTTCACCATGGTATGTTCCTTCCACAAGGTTATAAACATGCAAAGACTGATCATCCCTCCAAATGCCCGTTTCCCTCACTACCTTGAAATCCAGACAGGCTGGAAAGCTGCTGTGTTAACAATTCTGCAAGGGAGTGGTTGAACTCCCTGACTCCCAGAGGCCCTGATTGCTATCAGCCAGCTCAGCAAGGCCCCAGTGAAGGAGGCAAAGGGAGAAGAAGAGCAATGCACTGCTTCTTCTTGTGACGTTTAGCTGTATAGGCTGCTCTGCGGTATTGCTTTGAATATCACACTCAACCTCCATCATGGAAAGAAACACAGTATGACGGGGTGGTCAGACACTTTCCTATGTGTACAAATACTATAATCTGGATCTGGATGTGGTTTCAGTTACTAAGCAAAGGAAAACTTGGGGTATAACATTAAGGCTCTGCATTTCCTGGCCACCATTAGATATTTCCAGATAATTGAACCAGGCTTTTGCAAACTGAATCCTGAGGGCTAATCCTGAAGTCCTGTCTCTTATGGTGTGTTTCTTAATTCCATGCCTTCCAGAGTGGGAGTTTGCCCTCAGTCTTAGTCATTTCTTTGTCTTGTAGTACAGCCTTTTCAGAACCCTGAATTCAGACTTGTAATCTGTTTTGAAGGCAGTTTGGGGGCAATTCTCCACTTAGTTTTGTTGTGGCCAGAAAACTAGACCTATAGAGATTGTAAACAAGGCATTTTTTCAGGAGGCTGCTTTGAGTCCCAGATGTCCTCATGCCTGCCTTCAGGTGACATTTTCTTCCTGGGGATGGCAAATGAATGGGGCATCAGCTCTCCTCCCTAGTGCCCCCCAGCTTTCAGCAGTCCTTCACTCAATACAGGGGCTTTCACTCATACTTGGTTCTCACAGCTGTGATTTTAAAGATTGAGATCTGCAGTATCTAAGTCTTGTGGCTCTCTGAGAAGGTCTATCAAACTGAGTCTTACTTACTAAATAGTGTCTGTGGCAGGAAGCAGTACAGATACTTTGAACTTGGAGACAGATTATAGGAGACAGCTGTTCGTATCTATGTAGATGGTTTATGTGCTATTTAACAAAACAGCCGAATCCTCTACAAATAAATAGGCCTCCTTTTTTGGCAGTGTTTTAACCCTCATCCTGCATGAAGAATTTATTTGATAAAAAAGCTTGACTTTTTTTGCTCATATTGCTTTTTTGCAACTCTAACTCTTTACAAAGCCTGGCAAACAGTCACGTTTTGACTATGAGTAGCTACAATTCAAAACTGTCAGTTTTCCCGAAGATGATGCTCAAAGCCTCCTACTTTTTTTTGGTGAAAAGCTATCTTGCAGAATACAAATCAACATCAATTTCCCGGGATCAAAATCCTGAGCCTTTGACTTGCTCAAAGTGTTTCTTTAGCTATGGAAGAAGAAACTAAGACTGCCTAAAGGCACCAAAAGTCACCACCAAAACAGCAAGGGATGAACAGAAAACAGCTGCATTTGGCAACAAACCAGGCCATTTTCCAATTCGATTTTTGAGTATTTTATGGAAGCCATTCAGTCATCAATGAATTCAACACAGAGAAGATATCTGTCAAGCTTTAATCACTAGTACAGAATCTGTATGCCAGCAAAGAATACAATAGAAACCCTTGCCATCCTTAGACATTTTTATAGAAAACTGAGATCCTAGCAAGAACAATAAAAGCTTCTTGTAACAGCGATCTCTGTTTTCTTTACTGAGACTTCAGTTCTAAGCTGAGCTCCAGGTGAATCACAGGGCAAAGCTGTTCAACAATTTTTCTCTTTAGAAGAGTATTCTACAAGTTTTCTGTTAGCTGCTTTTACCCCAGGTTGCTCTCTGTGTTGCAGATTTCTGTGGGCAGGGGAACCCTCTCCATGTCAGGTCAGCTAGGAGAGAATTACTCATTCAGCTTCATAAAGGACACCTACTTGGAAAACTGAAAACTATACTGATTAATTTGAACAACAGCTTCTTACCTAAGGCTTCCCCTATCTACATGCCGATACTGTTACAACTAAACAAATGAGATCAGACTAAATGCTGATTAAACTAGTACAGAAATATCAAGAGCCCCGAATTAATATTTAGAACAGGAGGACATTTTTTAAGTAGTAAATATAAATAAAACTCTCCACTGAATTACCTAGGTCTATTGAAAGACACAAATTTGCAAAAGCCTGGTTAGATACATCATCTATAAAAACATCAATATTAACTAATTTTGGGAAGAGAAAAAAGAAAGGCATAAAGATTAGCCCTAGGTTACTTCTGTCTGACAGACTACAACACGGAAAAATTCAGTATCAATTTCGTGCTTAACATTGCACGCAAACATTAAGTGTAGCCTTGTTCAATGATGCTGAGGCAAGTTTCCAGCCCTTTACTCTGGAAACATTCTTAACACTATTCAGAGGAACAAAGTATGGGTTGGAAAGGGTTATTTTTGAGATGATGTGGGCTTGACAAACTCTCAGTAGTCTGAACTAGCACAACCACCCTTATCTTGTTGTCTGGTTTATAAATATGTCTTTGTCACACCTGAAGTTTCACGTCTTCTATTATTGGCTGACATACCTAGTAGTGAATGCAGCTTTATGATCCTTGCAGGGTTTGCACAGCAGAAAACCTGTAAGCAGAGTTTCCTGAGTAACACTGTTCATTTATGCAGTGTTCAGTTCCTGTAAAGCATTTCAGAGCAAGAAAATCTTCTCATGGCAGGGTATGATGCTGTGGAAGTGAAAGGGGCCTTGGCAGCTGTGCAGTATTGTGAGATTTGTGATACCTAGCTTTAATCATAGAATCATAGAACATGTCAAATTGGAAGGGACCCTCCAGGATCATTGAGTCCAATTCCTGTCCCTGTGCAGGACACCCCAGGAGTCACACCATGCGCCTGAGAGCATCATCCAAATGCTTCTTGAACTCAGCCAGGCTTGGTGCTGTGACCACTGCCCTGGGGAACCTGTACCAGTGCTCAATCACCCTCTGGGTAATTACCCTCTGGGTAATTCCCCCCCGTATTTGACCTGAAACCTATAGTCACACATTGTCATGTTGTGTGGTGCATGCGGTTTCCTAGGTCTAATACAATGTAACATTATGGATCTGTTGTGGGAAATTTGGGAAACTCCATGTGTGTGAATCTGAGTTTGACTTACAAAGTCTTTGACTCCACAAAGTTTTCATTTCTTACCAATACATTCAGTAATGTTTACAGCGTATGATGGAATAGGCATTAAGCTGTGAATAATGCACATAAAAATTGGGCTTTGGAACAAAGGCACCTTCAAAGAAAAAAGTTTACTGAAGACTTAGGACAGCCACATTTTTTTGTCTGTATTCCAGGTCTTGGAGGGTTTTTTGCATTTTTTTTACAGAAAAGGTCATGCCAATTATTTGCACTGTTGGAGCAGGTGTCCTCCTAGACTGCTGCCACTGACCCCCAAGCAAAAGAAGGGCAGTGGCAGGCTGGCGTGGGTGCACGTATCTTCTCACAGGCTGACAAGGCCAGAAAAGGGCAAAAAGCCTGGGATAAAGGCTGCACAATTCTAGCACATTAGGAAGCATATCACCTTCTTGTATTTTAAGCTGGAAGACTCTTTTAGAGTTTTAACTTTTGGAAACACCTTTTTAACTGAAGAACTAAGATTTAGTCTTTAATTCTTCAACCTTTCTCCTTCTTCTTGTAAAACCAGTGCGAAAAACCCTGAGTATTTTTTAATTAAATTTAACCGCAATCACATATGAACAGACCCAGAGAGTTTTGTTAAAAACAAAGTAGGATTGGTACCTAGTGTAATGTTTCTGTGTTGTAATCTTATGCATTTTTGTGTGACTGAAGGAGGGAGTTTCTAAAAGATGAGGTCACATTCAGGTTCCAGTGAAATCAGGGTGCAACCCCCCACTCATGACAGTGGGACCAGAATTTACACCAAGACCACTCTACCAAGAGGAAGAAAGGCCTTCAGCTCAAACGTGTTTGAAACAGAGATTTGATTGACCCACTGCCAGGAGCTCTCTAGGAAATGAGATTTTGCTTGTACTTGCAGAAACATGTTTTAGACCTCCGTGCTAACGTCTGGATGACATTTATTGTCCCAGATGAAATCCGGAAATCTTTAAAAGCATTGCGTTTAGTGGGCTGCTTTCAAACTCCGTGCTGGCGTTTCTGATCACTCACTTTGCCGGGGTTTATCCCAGCCCGGCCCTGAACCGCCGAGGTCCCGGATGGGATCTCTCCTAGAGCCAACGAGCTCTTCTCACCGACGGGCCTCTCCGCCTTGGGTAGAAGCGCCTCTGCAGCGTGCGGACCGACGCTGACAGCTCCCCATCTACCCCGCATGGTCATGGCAACATTTGTATTCTCAATTAAACTTTGAAGTGCGGCTTTAATTGGCCGTGAGGGAGCTCTCCGGGAGCAGCGTTTCAGCCCGAGCAGCTCTTCCAGCTGCCCCTTGTCGCTTCCCCCC
>VZRW01006062.1:195731-292230 GCA_013398125.1 Aegotheles bennettii | reverse complement strand
CGCTCGGCGCGGGCTGTCCCGGGGCAGCCGAGCGGAGCGGAGCTGCTCTTGGGGGCAGCCGGGTCCCCCGGAACGGAGCGGCAGCCGCTGCCTCCTCATCCAGAGCAAAATTAGGAACGGAAGTATTGGCTGCGGTAATTTGAACCAGCAACGTTTTCTTCCACTTCAAGCTGCCGATTAATAAAACTTTCGGGACGTTTTGTGTTATTAGTAAGCACGCACACATACGTGTCAAGAGTAGCGATATGAGCCGGGAACTAAGCCTTTTCTCCTGGAGCTGCCTTGCATGCACGTTCTCTGCTGTCTGATAACGCGGTTGAGCACACCCTGAGCCCTTCCCCTCGACAGGGCAGGCTCCTCTCAGCAGCGACTTTCGCCTCTCAGTAGGAACTTTCGTCAGCCGCCAGTTCTCATGAAACAGTGGCAATTCAGTACTTTGGAGATAGCTGTCCCACTGTTGAATCTGGCTGGAAATAATCAGTGAGTTTAGAAGTTATTACACAGGGAATGGCAGGCAACATACACCCTATTTCTTTGTCATGAGAGAGCAGCAAATCAAAATGTTGGAATTCATAATGTCTTGATTTTTTTTAATGTCCCGAAATTATCACTTTTTTACTGTAACGACAGCATTGATTGCCCCTAATATGGGACTAAAGTCAAGCCTCAAATGCAGGTCTCTACAGAGAAACAACAGCTTGCAGTAGACAAATAGCGGTTTGGGTTTTTTTACTCCAAAAGAAATGCAAAACCTAATTGAACAGATGGGAGCTTGATGGGTTTGTTTGAAGAGATTCTTTAAATCTATGGAACTGCATAACACAGCAATTATACTTTTTTAGAGATTCAATATTTACAAACAAAGGTCACTAATAATGGATTAGACTAAACGTATTTCGGTAATTTTAGTTATTGAAGGTAGAAGTCTGTAACTGCTAACTTCCATTTTTCCCTTAAGTAAAGTTTGTTCAACCTCTCAAGTCCGGATTTGATTCAGAAGCCAGTAGCTGCTAAAGCATTCAACACTTTTCAGCATGCAAATGTACACAGCAAAATTCAGTATTATTGAAAGCAGTGGGAAATCAGTGGCCATTTTGCCATTGCCTCACAGGGTAACCAATTTTTAAAATAAAAATCTGAATAAAAACTGTTCAGTATTTAAGGCATGAGCTTATCAACACATGGCTGATGATCAAAAACATCAGTGGAAACAGCATTAAAACATTATTGTGGATGTATTGCCTCATGACTTCTGTCACAGATTTTTTAAGTCTGTTCAGACAAATTCTTGTCGACGTCAATGACAGCTTTACTTAAATAAGAACTTTCCTGATTATGTCCTCATTATTCATTTCAAATGCTGCTACTCAACTTTTAGAACTAGAATTATACAGGAAAATAAATCCAACAATTAATGAAGCAATTGACTGAATGGTGCAAATGTTCTTTTGATGATTAAACCGCTTTCTTCCCCAATCCCCAGATTCTGAAAACACTGCAACTACCGTCACGGCTCTGTTGGCCAGTCTGAACAGTTGCTGTAACCCGTGGATCTACATGTTCTTCAGTGGGCACCTCCTGCAAGACTGCATACAGAGCTTCCCTTGCTGCCAAAAAATAAAGCAAACACTCAGTAAAGAAGATTCAAACAGCAACAGCAGGCGACAGACTTCTTTTACCAACAACAGAAGCCCAACCCACAGCCTGAACACCTGGAGAGAGTCACCCCACTCCAAATCAACCAGCTTCATCCCCATTCCAACCTGAGACAGGCTGTGGGGCAGGCAGGGCTTGCAGCCCCATAACAGCCCTTGGGAAGGTTGTGGCATTGCACTTTACGCTGGTCAGAGGCATCAGTCAGGGTAACAAGGACTG
Source organism: Aegotheles bennettii (assembly GCA_013398125.1). Lineage (NCBI taxonomy): Eukaryota > Metazoa > Chordata > Aves > Caprimulgiformes > Aegothelidae > Aegotheles > Aegotheles bennettii. The sequence continues at coordinate 290,355 of VZRW01006062.1, read as the reverse complement.
ACTAAGAGGCCATCAGACAAAACATGCCGCATTGCTCGAGAAGCTATTCTGCAGCGTGCAAATTATTTTCTGAAAGGTACTTAGGACTTGGGCAACTGATCAGGAAGGTGTGACAACAATAAAGCAGTTATTTTTCTAAATAGAATGTATTAGTTTATTTTTTCGTTTGTTTCTAAAATACTAAATGCATTGTTTGCTTGTTGTTCAAAGCCGTAAAAATAATGGAGCTGGTATGATTTGGGGTAACTGCTCTCTAATGTTAATGCCTGAAGCTTCCCATCATGACTCTCCAGTGAAGTCACAGGGAAAGAAGAAGATATGGGCGAGATCACAATTTAGTCTTAAACACAAAAAGAGTTGGCAGAAAGTCCTGACTGTCCAGATAACAAACATGGTTCTACAGTTTATGAGTTATTGGGAATTTAGTTGATCATACTGCTTTATCTTGTAAAGGTCTAGCAATTCTCTGTTAATGAAATTTAAGGCAAATCTTTCAGTGCTGTCAGTGTTTATATGTGTATTGTGGGGTTTCATTTTTGGGGTGACATTTCCTCTTCATGTTGGTGGACGTTATACAGCATATTTTTTTGTGTTGTTGCACCTACCTTGATCTTTTAAAATTAATTTTAAAAAAATCTTGATAAATAAGTGTGATAAGCTATGACTAGCTCAGTGCTGTTATAAACAGATATACCAAGAAAAGCCATCATGACTACCGGAACCACTTGTTTTATGGGTAAGAGTTGCATCTTTACTTTTATCTTCACTAAGGCTAGGATCAAGCAGCGCTTGATTGTCAAGCAAATAGCCCCATAAATTCAGGAGAATGTAGCCATTTGAGTAGAGCTGTAGAGTTAGTATATTCCAAGACACAGGTGTGAGAATCAAACTTACAAGTTATCTGAGAACATATAAAAATTGTCAGTGTTGTTGAGTTTTGGGTTTTTTTGGCAGATCCTGATGATATAGGCTTCAAAATTGCAGTAAACTGCAATAAAAAGTCATCACACCCTGTGTACTAATTATAAAGCACTCAAGGTGTGCTTGTTTTCACTAAAATTCATGCCAAGTCAAATGTAGTTCCTACAGTTTGTAGATAATCCTGTTATGTCTTTCTGTGGAGTCTTTTACTTGGAGTTTGGGTTTTGAAGCTCCTTGAATATGTTTTGCTGTGGCTTTAAAGTCCTGAGGATCTCTTTGAGAAGTATGACTACCTGTCTTCTCCTGAGCTATCTGGATCCTGAAATCCAGGCGGTCCCCTGGCACCACACAGGACTTGTGTTGTAGTCTCAGCGGGCTCTCCAGAACAGTGAGACACGTGCAAGGCTGAATAATATGCTTGCTTGTATTTGCAAGGGGGAAGCTCAGCAGCAGGTTTCTCTTTTCACCAAAACCAGGTGAACAAGATGGTTGCTTTCCTAACTGCTTGAGGAGAGAAAAAAAGGGGCCACAATGGTGACTTTCAGTAAGGATGGTACTGGCCCCATGCCCCTCTCAATAATGGTAGCAGAAATTAATAGAACTAGATGCCAGACGAGACCACATTCAACCTGGCAACCACTCTGGGAGCTCCCAGATGTATCACCCACTGTTCCGGGCAAAGAATAGGGAAGAATAATATAGGGAAGAATAATAGTGAAAAACAAAATATTTGGGTTTTGTTGTAACTAAAGAAAAACTTAGCTCTTCTCCTACATTTCTTGTTGTCACTCCTGCTCTTCAGGAGAGCAGTCTGGTCTAATCTTTTGTTGTTGTTGTCCAGAACACTAGAACCCGAAGGACAGCATGCTGTAATGGCTTGTATTTAACAGACTGTCTTTTTGACCACCTCTAGCACACAGATGTGACTCACCATTTATGGGTGAAAATTTTATGAACCTAAAGTTATGTTTTAGTCCAAAAAAAATGCATGCTGTGGCATTGGAGGTGTATTTGTGCACATTATATGTACTGCATATATTTCGCAAGTAGGTAATTCACAGTTACTGAAATTGCAAATGTTTCAAGTTAAGTACACTTTGCTTAGTTTTCTATCTGTGTTACTATTTTCTTTGTACATAAAATGTGTATTAAAAAGCAATTAGCTGTGCTAACAATTTTCATGTTTGCAGAGTTGAGTTATTTTTATATTACACTTTATATTCAAACATATGAGAAAACAAATGTAGAAAAATGTTGAAGATACAACTAAGCTAAGGGGAATGACCAATATATATATAAAAAGTAAACAGACTCAAAATTATACTTTTCAGTTTCTTTGAAATATATTACAAATTCTAGACTTACACTTGGGGATTGTCAGTATAAAGGTACCCTGTGAGTGTTCTACAATTTCTGTAATTAAAATATCAATTATCAAACTATCAAGCACTATTTAGCAGTATTTGAATTCCAGGCATTTTTTCTAAATCTGAAGTTTTGCTTTTCCACATAATTGTAGTATTGAAAGATATAGCTCATATTTTTTAATTGTTCATCTGTGGAGATGCTTTTTTTTAACAGCTGCTTTAGGTTATTATGAGGGTGCACAAATGGAAACAGAGGGAAACAAGAAATTATGAAACCATTGCGCATTTAAAACATGGAAGCATGCTCTAATAAAGCTGTATGTTTGATGAGAAGCATTTTGTTTCTTATGCTTGACTAGGTTTTTTCAGGGTCAGAAATATATTTAGTGATACTTCATATATTTTGCAAAATTTATAATTTCTTCATTAATTTTAATGAGTTGTTTCCATGAAAAGTTTTAAGGAATTAACAAAACTGTTTCTCTATTACACATAGTAGTGCATGAAGGACACGTGCAAAGAAGGAACATGCAGCTGTCTTTCTACTTTGTGCTGCTAGTATTGTTAAAACGAGGAACATAGCAATTATTCACATTCTACATGTGAATTTGATATCTTTGTTTTAATTTTGGGGAAAAAAATATTTAGTTTCTAATGTACAACATGACTGGATGAGCTTGCACTCTGTTGTTTGTGCTGGTGTTACGAGAATTGCAGCATTTTAAAGACGATTAGATGGCAGAAGTGGAGCACACAAGAGGATACAGAAGATGGAATTGATTTTGTTCTTTTAAGTTGCCAAAAAACTTCTTTTCATTTCATTCAACTTCAAATTTGTAGGTAAACATATTATTGGCTCAGAAAAAAAGGGTGGGGTTTTTTTTCTGTATTGCCCTATGAAGACCACTCTTACAAAGACAAAGTTTTTGTCTGCAGCAAATCTTATGGCCAGTTCCAAATTGTCCAGATTGAAGGATCTTCTTAAAGTACACATATATGGAAAGAACTGCACAGCTGGTTTCCATGCATATGGAAACCAGGGCAGAAGGAAAGGAGCTGCACAGCTGGGTGTCATCCCAGGGCATGTACTAGTGACCCAGCCTTGGGAAGTGAACCCAGATCTTACAACAGAGCTGCTGCTGCTTTGTAGGGGAAGTTCTTACAGAGTTGTCCTAGACTGAGTTCTGCACCGACAAAAAGGACTAATTAAATACAATGTCCTCTTCTAAAAAGTGTCTGCATGAGTTTCAGTGGTAGAGTCCCTCTGTACAGGATGGGAAAAAGTCTCTTCTGTACATGGAAGACTGGGGTGGCAGAAAGGAGTTAATGTGCTTAAACTAGTTTGGAGCTTTAGTTGCTATTACAAGTCGGCTTTCTGTTTTGTTTTTGTGGGTTTTTTTCATTTGGAGTAGGCTTTACTGGAAAATGTAGCACTTGCTACTCGGGTAAAGGAATTACAGGGCGTATAAATGAACAGGTTTCAAGGTTCAGGCATAGATCACAGCTGCTCCACAGGGAGCAGTCCCAGCTGGTTCAGGTAACAGTTCCTCACACAAGTCACACAAGAATAGGTCCAACTGGTCTTGAAAAAGGCAGAGAACTGTTGAAGGTAACATAAGTCACATAGAATGGTTTGTGCAGGTATGTAGAAAGCATGCAAACAACAATCCTGACTTGTCCCTGCTGAGCTTTGTTAGAGCCAGCCAGCATGGATCTGCCTCTCCCAGGACTAGTCCTGGATCGGTACTGTATTAATGGATTAATACTGTATCACTGTTTTGGTACAACTGCTCAGTAATTTGCCATGTCTTAGTATAAACTTGCTCGGAGTAACAGTTTACATGCAAATTAGCCTTAGGTCTTCATAAGGACATTTTTAACTGAATTCTTGACACAGTCCATTGGGTTGCCCCATTTCTGAAAATCAAGGCTGTGAGGCAGCATTGGGAGCGTAGAGCTCTTTTCCCAGCTGTATGGAGAGAAAACCAGCAAGTCTCTCTTTCTCCAGGGGTACCAAGGTGTTGTTTGGTACAGGTGGACTTTCTTCTACTCAGAGAAGATTAGAAGAATCCTTTGTAAATTTCCAATATTTCCAACCCGCTGCCCATTTCCAATATTTTTTTTTTTCTAAGGGGGTGGGTGGGAGGGTGACCTCATCCACGTTTACAAATATGTAAAGGGTGAAGGTCAGGACGATGGAGCCAAGCTTTTTACAGTGACGTCCAATGATAGGACAAGGGGCAATGGATGCAAACTGGAGCATAGGAGGTTCCATGTGAATATCAGGAAAAACTTTTTCACTATGAGAGTGACGGAGCACTGGAACAGGCTGCCCAGAGAGGTTGTGGAGTCTCCTTCAGTGGAGACATTCAAAACCCGCCTGGATGCGTTCCTGTGTGATGGACTCTAGGTGACCCTGCTCTGGCAGGGGGGTTGGACTAGATGATCCTTTGAGGTCCCTTCCAACCCTAGAATTCTGTGATTCTGTGATTCTGTGATTAGGGATGTTGTACTTTCTCAGTGCTCTGCAAGCAAAGGATAGTTTTCAGAAAAAAATGTCAGGATCAGTGGAAGGTCATCTGCAAATTTTCCACCTCTTAATTGGCTTGGGGTTTTTCCTTTTACTGACGAAGTGAATGCAAGAGTCCTTTCCCTTCCATTTTATGACAAATTAAGTCATTCTAAAGAACAGTTTGAGAAGTCATTCTAAGTCATTCATCAGTTTGATTAAGTCATTCTAAGAACAGTTCTAAAGAACCCCTATGGTTCATTATGGGTTTCTGTAAGGTGCTAACACTTTGCACAAGCAGGAATTAAGGTTTAATGCTCTCTGACTGCAGAAATAAAGACTACCATTTCATGTCTGTCTATTGTTAAATTGATTGTGTTCCTAATCTGCAGTAGGACAAACTGCTATTGAAATCACAGTCCTCCTTCCATGGCAGTATTTTATATACTTAGGACTATAACATTTTAGATTTCCTACTTCAATGACATAGGCTTGTGAGACCTGCTTAAACAGATTTATGGCTTTACTTCTGCCACTGGTCAAAAAATACAGCTTTACCATAACTGAAGAAAAAGAACCCCTATGTTTTGGATCCCATTTTGACTTAGGAATGACTTGTTAGGCTATGTTTCTTCTGTGTTGTCCCATTTGACATGAACCATTTCAGGCTGTGGCCCTTGAACCAAGGAGTTTTCAGTCTAATTCAGGAATAAAACCCAATAGCTAATCCTTAGAACTGAGTGAGGAAAGCTAGCTCCTGCAGGGCATGAATATCCTGGGCAATGACCTAATTTTACTGCAGAAGACATCCTACCATTGCTGTTCGCCTTTGAGTTCACCTATCTCATTCCTCTCTAGCTGGGCTGGCATGCGCAGGTAGGGAGCCACTGCAGATCCATATTTGCTGTTGTCTATTCCCCCTTACAAAGGCTGAGGCACTGGCAGGACACTGGGAGGTCTGTGTTGTACCTCCAAGTGATAGAGGCCACATAGCCAGCACTGGTTAAGTTAATTTACTGCTGTCTGAGTTATCCATCTGTAATTCTTTCTGGGTAATGATGTTTATCTTCATCCGTAAGTTCTTGCAGGACACATGGATAAGAAGTACTACATACAAGTTTGATATTCCTTTTCAAACAAAGCACTGTCAATGCAGGCGGTAGGTGGCCCATCAGCTTTTACATCTTTGAAGCAAAACATGGCAAAACTGGCAATACAAACTACTCAGCTCTCCAGGACATGAAGCCCATCCTGGAAGTTAAGGAAGAGGTAACCAGAGACTGGCACAGAGCCTTGCTCAGCATCTTCCACCATTGCGGCTGTGATTGCTCCTGCTGTAGTCTCTCCTGTCCCTAGTAACAGTGGCTGCCACAAGGATGGGGACAGAGACCACAAGTGCCACAGCAGGCAGGGTTGTAATGAAAACATATTAATTTCAAACCTCTTTTGGAGGGAGGAATATGAATCCTATCAAACAAAAAAAACCCACACTGAATATTGGGAGAAAGATGGAACTGGTGACTCAGGGAGTAAACAAAACATGTCTTAGCCCAAAGAGGATTTGAAAGTACCAAGATGCTCTCCATTTTGCAACTGTAAAATCTGGTTTATGTATTTAGAGAAAGAGCCCTTTGTCTCCTGGAACTGTAACTACATGAAGCTCCTTACAAATCTAGTAAGTATCTCTGCTGAGATGGCTAGCTACAAGGCTATGTCTAAAAAAGGACAATGATCTCTTCAAATTAAGCATTCCACATGTGACTTGTAGGGTCTTGGCCCCACAGTACAAACATACCCTGTGGGAAGTATGGGCAGCCACAGAGCTTTCAGGGAGGAGAAAGGAAGAAGCCTAAATACCAATCCCCTTTTTGGAAAGAGGTGATAAAGTCAGGCTAAATGTCATAATAGATGCCTAAATCTTCAAGTTGAAAGGCAACAGCCTTTTTAGTATTTTAGAAAGCTTTTGGTTGAAGATGTTGTGGAAGTGAGGAGCAACAGATGAAGAACCCAAAGAATTAGGAGGCATTTTTTGTAGCATTTTTATCCAAAGGAGAAACTTGCTTAGGTGCTGCTTGAGTGTTTTTCTAAGTAAGAATACTAACTATACAAAATAATGGCAAAAGTAACAAAATTTGGATTGCAAATGCTCACTCCTGGCTCACTGTAAAGTAGGCAGCATTCTGCAGTAGATATCTGCAAACTGGGCTAGCCACAGACAAATGGATTCTCTGAAATAGTGCAGGTGATGGTCGCCTCAGAGGAAACCTCTGATAACAATTCACTGGCTCATCATTGGCAGAAACCAGAAATACAAGGAAATTAAATCATCAATTTAATTTGCCATGCTCTTAATGTAAGTAATTATCTTCCAGAGAAGGGGCAAACATTACTAAATAGCCACCATAATATTTTCTAAACATGAGACATTTCAGTGTTTCCATGGGAGCAAAGGAGGGCTTCCAAGTATTAAATCAGACACTAGAGCTAAGGATTGAGTTCAGTAAAACATTTGGGCATTCATGTGGATTTCAGTCCTTCCAGAGTCCCATTATCTTCAGTACTCCAAACACTGTGAGGGCAGTCGGGGCAATAAAAAGTTATATGCAGCAAATAATACACAAAAGGCAAAGATACATTTGCATTTCGATACATAATCTCATTTCCCAAACCAAATTGTACTTGTCTTTTTTCAAAATAAATGAGCAGGGATTAAGTAATGTGTCTCTGGTAACCTAGTTCACCAGGGAGCTGATATTCAGAGGCTCAGGAATCCTAAGTTCTGATATATGGTTATAGATGTTCTTTATTAATTTGATAGCTTTGAAGCTTATCAGTTAGCAACATGTTATTAAATTAAATAGAAGCTGAAAAAATGAAGACAGAGCTCTGCCTTTGTTCTCTTTTTTTAAAATTTTTTTTTGTTTGGTTGGGTTTTTGGGGGGGGTGGTGTGTTTGTTTGTTTTATCTATTATGGCACTTCCCCTGAAAAGCTGTATTTTAAATACATTGTACCGGAGATGAGATGATCCAAAGCACCATGAAGAATCCCAGCTTGACTCAGTCTTTCAACGTAAGATTTATCGTTAACACTTGCTCTTCTGTCTCACAGAGATCACGGTGTGAGGCATAGTGTAATTAGATAACAGATTCTCATTTCTTTCCAAGTTTATGACCCAAGTGTCTCAGTATAGGCACTCAAAGCTGGAGGACATAGAGGTGGAATTCACCTATGAGAATGTATCTACAGTGCAGGTGTGTCCATCTGAAAAAGAGTGATTATTGTTGTATCCAAGGCAGAGCTAGATTTTTGGAGTTCAGGGAGTCATCATATGGAGGATGTCAACATCTGACCAGAAGAATGCTGCCCTTATCTCCATTGGTGTATGGACCAGAAGATTATTTATCCATTGATTGTATTGGTAGGTAGACATCTAGATCAAATTGATACACCTGTACTGCGGATGACTGTCTCTGGGTGCTATTGGTTTTATTGTCACATGTCAGTAGAGGTCTTCACGTTACTATTCAGGATTTTACTTTATTTCAGGGCAACTACAAAATGTTACCACCTAATAGCATCATATTAATTCGAATGGAGCTGATGATGCTATCCTGATGGCTGACAAAGGGTGGCTCATATTGCAAAGGTTCTGCCAGCTGCGTGCCTTTGTTAGTCCTGTCACAAGAAAGACCAAAACTAGACTAGAGATCAATTTACCTTCCAACACCCAGATGACATCTCCGGCCTTACAAAGAGAGAATGATCTCTACATCTAATCTCTCCACTTGTGTCATCAGTGCATGCTGAACCTTTTCAGGTTTCATCTCCTTTGTGCTTAAAGGTGGATTTGCGAGAAAATCCTTAATTAGGCAGAACTCTTGAGATACTCAGATAATACAATCCTAAGAGTCAATGTACAACATAGAAAGATATATCTTTTTACACAAACAGTTAAGACGGGAGAAAAAAATGTCAGAATAATACCTAAAATTCTTGGTAACATTGTGTGGAGAAAAAAGCAATAATAAAGAAATTGAGAGTGGTAAGTTAGATATCTCTGCCATATACAGCATGTGAAGTCCTGCTTTCCTAAGAAACAGCACAATCCTAAAAACTTTGAGAATAATCAGTGTAAAGTGATTTGCACCTGACACCAGCAATGACTGTTTTCAACATGAGCAGAAGCACTGTAAGGAAAAAGGAAGCAGTGTAATGGTTTAATGGAAAAAACAGATTTGATCCTGATGAAAACTGTCCCTTTTCCACCGAAGATGTCAGGTTCATGTAAAATAAAGAAACAAACTCTGTGTGCCTCCAAGTCCATGTACCCTGTGGTCTGTGTGGGGAGACATGGGGTGTCTCTGGCTTCCTGGATGCCTTTCCCCAGTGTAGGGAAAGCATGAATCAGCTGCCCCAGGACCCCCCTCAGCACACTCCAGCTCCTGCTGGGAAGACACTCTGGATTTACAGGATTAACTCTTCATGTACCAAACACAATTGGGTTCCTGAGTGTATCTTTCCATGAAAAATTTTAAACCCTCCTGAAGACAAGCATACAAAGGAATGCAGAGACTCACTGGGACACTTTGGCGTACGTCTCGGTGGACCCAGGAGGAGGATACAAGCAGGGGTTCCCTGCACTGCTGCTGAGCAGGCACCAGCACACAGGACATATGCTTTCCCCAGCTCCTCTAGCTCCAGGTTAGCAAGCTCAAGGTAACCAGGCAGGCTGTCTCCCCATCCTGGGAGTATGCTGGAGTACCTTCAAGTACCTTCATTGGTACCCATTCTCCCTTGCATCTGTGTGGGCCTGGAGGGAATTTGGGTCTTTTTTGGGAGACAAATTGTTAAAATCCTTTTCCACACCCTGCTAGCTGGGATGGAAACATTTCCAAAAACAGGGGCTGAACTTCCTCAACCATGAGGAGCCAGATCATGGAGGGGTAGTTGTATAAAGCAGAAAAAATGTCTCAGAGATGAGAGCTAATAGGAGCTTCTGGGGTTTTTTTTGTGTTTGTTTGTTTGTTTGTTTTGTAATAACACATGTAGTAGCTGAAATTCATTTCAGTGAGCTTGTTAGCAGGAGCTGGGAAACACAGCTGCATTATGCCTGCTTCTTTATGTCTGTTGTTTTATGGGAGAACAACAATTTTTCTCATTTGAAACATATCACGAACACATCTCCATCTTGCTGAGCTCCGTGCTTGACCTGGCACTATGACACTATCACCAATTTCTCATATTAAGAGCTGATTAAAAATGAGTCAATATATCTACACATATTTTGACTTTAACCTTTTTTAACCAGCTCTAATCACAACACTTTCAATGTAAGATTTTAAAGCATCATTTTCTGATGATAGAGGTTTGTCACAGACTAATTACTTAAACCAAGAGTATGAACAATTTATTGATTTATTAATATTCTCCTTTGGTGTTAGTGGGACCACATCTTGGTGGTCTGGTTGCTTTTTCCTTTATTTAGAACTCTCCAATGTGACTTGGGAATATAATTTTCAGCAGGTTCAGAAATGTTTCTCTAATAAAACTGCAAGATAAAATAGCTGGTGTTTCAGCTGCTATGAATCCTCAAGTTCAGATATCTGTTTTCATTTCAGTGAAAAAGCCAGAGCAAACCAATGTATTGCTAATTAGCAGAAACATTGATAATAGACGCCAAACATTTAAAATTAAAATTAAATTACAATGCACTTTCTTCAGACTCTGTGATTTATAGGTATTACATGACAGAAAAAGGGTACTCATTTTTCAAAACGGAATTATTCTGTAATGAAGAGCATTTGAAATTCTTAGTTCTTTGTCTTTTCATTAATCTTCTTAACTTGAAGCTCTTTTCTCTCTTACAATTGTGTACTAAGCATGGCAGAATACTTCCATAATATTACAGAAAGATTTTCCAAGCATACTACAATGATCTTTGTACTTATGTGTCCTGTAAATTACAGAATCCTGTGTGTAGTGGAGATACCAATTATAAGAATTAAGCTGTGCAAGCACGCCTTCAAATAATTTACCTTAGTCTTTCCTGTAACTATGTTTGTCACCAGAAAGGATTAATCACTTCATTTCAGCAGTTTTGGTGAAAGCATTTGCACAAAGAAGGAAGCTCACTTGTGAGACAGATCCGGCTCTGCCATCCCTTGTAGGCACCCTTGTCTGCCTTTACTGTGTGTCTTGGTGTTACGTGCAATGAGGCAATGGCAGTGAAGGGATGAGAAATCACAAACACTGTCACAAAAGGCAATGGATGCAATTCTGTTGCTTTAATAGTGGGAGAAGAAACATGTGAGACAGAAATAACGCCAGCTCTGACCCTTCTGCATGACCCCAAGGACTAGAGAAGGCCAGCACACAGCTCTTAGTGCTCCTGGCTTCTCAGTCTATGCTATTTTGGATTCAGGCAGCTTGTGTATCTCTGGAGAGCAATACCAACCCACTAGAGTCATGCCTTTATGCAGCAATGCCTTAGGCTCCCAGGATGGGCATCTGCAACACCTCTGGGCAGGCTGTTCCAGTGCAGTTCATGGCTGTTGTTTCTCTGCTGCGAGTGTGGCAATCCGGAGATGAGCTGGGTTTCATCCTCTCTGCAACCACCCTTTCAAGGGTCATAGGCTAATACTGGAGCACCCTGTGGCTTCTCTTTGCCAGAAGAAACAAACTCATTCCCTCAGCCTCTCCTCACACCACTGAGTGCCTTGGTAGCCTGCCACCAGACCCTCCACATCTGTCTTCAGCACGGGACCCAAATAGGACACCGTTCCAGCTGTGGCAGTACCTGCAGCAAGCAGAGCTTGATCTGCAGACCACTCTTCTTAATCACAGAATCATAGAATCATTTAGGTTGGAAAAGACCTTTAAGATCAAGTCCAACTGTTAACCTAGCACTGCCAAGTCCAACACTAAACCATGTTCCTAAGCACCACAACTACTCGTCTTTTAAACACCTCCAGGGACGGTGACTCCAGCACTTCCCTGTGCAGCCTGTTTCAGTGCCTGACAACCCTTGCAGTGAAGAAATTTTTCCTAATATCCAATCTAAACCTTCCCTGGCACAACTTGAGGCCATTTCCTCTTCTTCTATCACTTGTAACTTGGTAGAAGAGACCACTACTCACCCCTCTACAACCTCCTTTCAGGTAGTTATAGAAAGTGATAAGGTCTCCCCTCAGCCCCCTTTTCTCCAGACTAAACAGCCCCAGTTCCCTCAGCTGATCTTTGTAAAACTTATGTTCAATATAGTCCATTTCCCAACTTCTGCTCGTTCCCAGTCAGAGTGTGCTGTTGGCTCATGTTGACCCAGGCATCCACCGCATACACAGGTCCTTGTGGCAGGGTTGACCACCCCAGACAGAATTCTGCACCTCTCTCTCTTGAAAATGCCTTCTCCCTGCCAGGCTCATGGCAAGACCCTTACCCAGCAGGTAGCCGTGATGGCATTTCCCAGAGACTGGAGCACAGTTACATAACCCATAGGCACAGCTGAACATGTCCCCATCAACACTGCTCTCCCACCAATGACCTATGTCTGCTCCACAGTCATATTGGGGCACAACCTAACAGGGGTACAAGGTTGAATCAGGGTTTCCTCAGCCCACCTCTGGTATGTTACCCCATGTTGGGACATCCAATGTTTTTCTGGCTTCCTCTGTGTCAGTAAAAAAAACCCCAAACAGATCAGGTATCTTTCACCAGCCCTAAGATCTGAGGCATGGTGAAGCTCATACACATAAATTTGCTTTCCCTCCAAAACATCCAACATGCCTTTGGTTCCTGACTCTCGCTAATCCCTGAGTTCTTATTGGGGCTGCCACAGACCACAGTTGTGTCAAGGTCAATGGCACCAATATCCCGGCACAGGTAACGGTGTGTCCATGCTCGTGTTCCAGCACAGGACAGCTGATGAAGGTAGAAGGTCTCTGCAGATCTGCTTGCCTCCTATCCTCCTTGGATGCATCTGGGCTGTGCCACAGCAGTGACACTGGGATGGGACCTCCACACCTGCCAGTCTCTCTGCCTGCAGGCAGTGTATGGGGGAGCTATTGGTATATCTCAGGACAGTCACTCCCTGCTCTCCATGGGGTGTTTGGGTGGCTCTGTTCCTCACCTGTGTCTTCTGTGAGAAGAGCAAAGGTGGTTTATACTGCGCAGCCTCTGAAGCATTTTGTCTATGGCCACAAAGCAAGCATATGGTACTTCAACATGCATGGCTGACAGAGCTGTGCCTGGGGGGGTGAGCTGAGGTCTATCTCCCAAGAACAATCCCTGCTGGGCTCCTGCCAGGTTAAGGAACCTGTGGGTCCTGGTAGCAATGGTGTGGGCATGGGAGCATGTGTGGGTACCAGCAAGAGGGAAGGAGAAGGATTACACCAAGTCACTGCTTACCCCAGAGGCATTTCTCAGTCTCCTCTCTCACCCCCACTCCACTAAGAGGTGCTAAATGTGAATAATGTGAATAGCTGGAGCACATAAAAAATGCTGTTGCACTGGGAGGGAAAATAAGTCCTTGCCAGAGACGTGCAGGAAGTTTGTGGCTGTGCTGGAAACTAAAGAAAAGCATCTGATTCCCAGTACAGTGCTTTAACCATCAGACAACCTCCTCACTGAAGAGCTAACCTATTGTTGGGAGAGAAAATGTCCAAGAAGCTGTAAATAAGCATAGAAGGGTATTCTTGATGTTTTTCCCCATAGCTTGGTAATTTTATTTTTTATAAAATACTGGCACTTTGAGGAAAAAATTATCTTTCTTCTGTGGTGTGCACTCTCAGGAGTTAGTAAAACTTCAGTTTTGACAACCTGAAAAAGAATTAAGGGGGTGCGATAGGTGCCTTATTTTCATTTGTTCTCAGAGCTGTTCTCGAATGAGTGCCATCTGAAGTGAGGCAGTAGGTAAATATATAACTAGCAGGCCAATGGGTTTCCAGCCTACTGTGTACCTACAGCAAGGATGGCATGAAAATTCATGCTTATCCCCTAACACCTGACACTCGTGATAAAAATGTGTCAGTGATACAAAGCACAGCCTTCCCTATAGAGACTTCTTAGTTTCCAATTTGATTGCCTCGGTGTTATCTTTTAAAGACACTTTAAAGAATCTCTTAAAGAATGCTCTTCAGTATGTTACTTTTTATTGTACTTACTCTTTTGACCAGGCTTGGCTTAAGAATTGAATGAGACTCCAACTGCAGCATTTCACTTACTGGTTCCAACATGATGCATTTCTGTGAGCTTTTGCTCAGCTGTAGCTTTGAATTAATCACTGAATTTCAGTGTTTTTCTCAGCCATCTGATCCAAGTGTAGTTTTATATGACCTTTTGTTTACCTTACATTTCAAGGGGGATAATTTCCCCACTTAAATGCTCTATATCAGGCCTATATCCTATACATAGGTCTCTTCCCGAAAGCTGTTCCAAAACCAGTAAATCAATTTCACATAGTCTTCTATATTAAATCGAGAATTTTAATAAAAGAGATAATACGAGGCATTCCAGGGTCATGGAAATGTTCCTTGCTTTCTACAGATAAGTGTCTGGAATTTTGCTGAGGATGCCTCTTTTGAAGTGAAATTTTTGGCCACACAGAGCAGTGTTGCACGGTCCCTTCACCAGCCAGGGTCCATCAGGTCACACCAGCGTGAGGCGATAGGGTAACACACTGCAACCAGCAGCTGGCTGCTCTCCTGGACGTGACAACCGCATTAGTGCAAAACTGCAATCCAGCAGATTTTAGAGATTTGTAACAGAAATATCAAGATTGATATGAGTTAATTATGAATTGAAATGTTCGTGTGAAAGCTGCAAATGAAATCATAGACAAAGTTTAGAAGGAGAGGTAAGATTAATAGCTTTATGTGTGTGATTTCATTCAAAGGAAGAGGAGGAGCAGACTGACCTTAAGATAAGGTGACAAGAAGATGAAGAGAAGGATTAGAGCTATAAAATAACCAGATAAGAAAAGCAAGACTTATGCGGGCTGAGTTAACATACTGGAGCAAAAGATCCCATACTGCATCCACTATTAAAGGTCATTAAAGCAAACCCACATCAGTTACTCATTGCTAGCCCTGGATGTACATTCCTTAGTGCTTCTGTGCACGTGGGAATGATCATGTGAATGGGTAAAAACCATTCGAGATTTTGTCAATTAAAATTACAAAGGCACAGGCCAATTTCTGATTTTGGCTAGCTATGTTCTGATTTTGCTAAAACCTGGAATGATTTTGGTCTCCCAGCTCTGAATTTTAGGCTTCTCTTAATTCATAATCAAATTGGAAATATTAGCAACAATCTTTCAAATTATGTCAATTGCAGAATTAAATTTACCAAAAAAGGGAGAATATGGGGACAAGAAAGTGACAGAGCAGGAAGATTTTGGGCCATATGACTAACCAGTAAACCCCTACAATGGAAGAAGGCTCAGAGGAGACCGTCAAGGATGATGTACCTATGAAGCTCAGGGAATAATGTAGGATGTGACTGACCACAGCTATTGCAAAGAAGTCAGCTTCCTTTGAGAAGGAGGGTGGCCTTTGTTTTAGATAAACAATTATCAGCAATTGAGTGGATCAACTGGTAGTGTAAATGTCTTTCCCTAAGTTCATTAAAAGAGTGTGAATGTCTCCCTGAGTTAGACAGACCAGCATGGAGGGAGTGAAGATTTGGCTTAGTCCAACATAGAACATAAAAACCAGACAACCAGCAACAGTATTTCAAAGAGCACAATGGGCTTGAGCTGGCTTCGACCCATATATTACTTCCCAGTGACTGGGGATGACCACAGTTATGACAGTGAGCTTATTATAGAGACTGATAATGGAATCACACTGGTGTTGTAATTAAACTGTTTATTGCAATTGTTAAGTATATTTTGATTTTGATCATGATTTCAATATATTCTGTATCACTGCTAAATCAGAAATCCCATGTAACATCGACTATCTTTAAACAAGTAAATTTGATATTAAACTTTACACTCTCCACATGTGGAATATCTAAAAACACCTGGTCAGAGAGTATTTGACTCTTACAGGCCATTCTTGTCTTCTCCCACTACTGGATTGCCCTGGCCATGCTACTAATCTCCCAAGAAAGTGATAAGGAGCAGTGTTAGCTTGCCAAAGCTGCAGTAACTTTGCAGTGAATGCAGTCCTGCACCCTCTGTCTCAATAACCAGGTCATATAAATTATAATTCCTAAATTTTCTTGATTGCTTTGAAAATTCCTCCTCAGTAATACTTTTGTTAAAAGTTTACTGGAATACTATCAAACCCTTACTCCTGGGTATTTACTAAACCCTTACTCCTGGGTATTTACCCACATCCAGAGGTCAATGTCTCTTTTAAATTGGTGGCAGAGATGGAGTGCTGCATAACCTTGTCTGAGTAGACCTCATTGTATGCTGTTCGTTGCAGTATTCCTTAGGTGAAGAGACAGAGTTTTGCACGTCAGATCCTGCACATTTCAGAACAAGAGAGATTTAAATAACATTTTTTTTCTTCAAAAACTGTGGAAGAGGTGTGCAAACCTTTCAGAATCTACAATATATAATTTTTTATTCTTATCATGGACTGTAATAAACATCATGCACTGAAGTATTATGAGTGAGTTTTTCAGTCCCTATGATGAGGCACGTGACTCCCGTAACTTCACGGAGTATTAAGAGATTTTGCCTGTGGAAGGCATAGGGGCTTTCTTCCTCTGACTGTGGCCCCTTTATAAGCAAGTCCCTTTTCAGTAGGGGTAAATAAGAGAGAAAAGACTATTCTGAATACTGTTATCATAAAACCCCTCAGTCTTTCTACCTCTGGGCCAAATTATGACTCCCAGTTACAGTATATCTTTGCAATATCAGTAAAGTCAGTGTTCTCTTCTTCTACGTTTTTCTCTTTAAAAAGTAAAAACTGGGGTAGAAATTGCTGAATTTAATCAAGTTTTTGTATACATAAGTCTAAGATTTTCTTTCCTTACATTTTTTAAAAGTGAGTTTCCTTCAGAAATAGCAATCCAGTAGTTCCAGTTGAACCAACACTGTATGACAAATTACAAATGCCATGAAAGAAAGTCATAATCCACTAGAGAACTCCTCTCTCCCCCCTGCCATAAGGATATTTATAGCTAGAAATAAAAAATGCATACACAAAAAGAAGATATAAATGGCAAATGATAAACAAGTGCTCAAGAACTGAAAGTCAGTAGAAATTTTTAGATGACCCCAAATGATTTCCTATTTTTTAAAAGAACGGTCTGTTCCACTTCAGGGTTTGACCAAGGTAAGACAAAATAAAGAATGAGGCAAACACTGTTATGGCACTTGTCAAAAACTGGGAAAGGAATGTGTGTGAACTTTTAGGGAGTTTTGCTATTGAGAATTAATATCTCCTTAGTTAAAATCAGTCAATCATGAGTAGGGGGTAGAAATTTATGGCCCACAGATATCTGCCTGGGAAGGATGCGAGTGGGAAATGGGCTGCAAGTCACTTAACTGCTGGTACAGAAAACACTGTAAAACATTGAATTTAGTGACATTTATGCTTTCATTCTGTTTTTGTTAACAAGGATAAATAGATACTCCCTGTGGTTTTTGTAGTGTTTAGTGGCAATATGAACCAGGGACCCATCTGTCTTGCAATATCCGACAAGTTTTAGACATCATGGGAAGGCTCAGAGGTAAAGATTTGTGTACACAGGAAAATTGCTGTACTTAGTGTAAAGCCTTCAGACTTACAAAGATCTCAGTATTTAACAGCTCAGTGCTTGATTTAGAAATCAGTCTCTTACTGTAAGATAGGTACTGCAGGAGGAAAGAAAAACTCAATGGCCAGGTTGCCGCCTCCTGTCTTGAGCAGCCTAGTGACATGGAAATGGAAAGCACGGAAGGGAAGGAGGAAAACTTGTTAGCACAGCAGTACAGGCAAAGGGAAAGGCAGCAGTAGAGGATACAGCCCCTGAGAGGGCACTGACTCCCTCTGAGCCAGGTTTGTCAAATGTTGGGGTGACCTGAACTTGTACCTAGGGAGTGCAGCACTAACACAGGGCACAGGGTCAGCATGACGGTGGATGTTTTTACACAATGATTGGAAATGAATAGTCTGTTACATGTGTTTTAAGGGATTTTTACAGAAATCAGTGCAATTTCTTGATGCTGTACAGCACTGAGCTGAGAACTACATGATGCGTAGTGCCGTGCAACACAGGCTACAAACTGGTATTGGGACTATGATGGGCAGGGACTGACCAGCTGCCTCCAGAGTGTGTCAGGCTCTGGGGATACTCCTGCCGGCCCTCATCCTGGTGTGAGACTTCATTTCTCCACAAGTTTCTGCCTCCTCGTTATGGGATGGGGCATAGCCTAGTTTTATGGTATCAGTATGAGGACCTAGAGGTCCTGAGGGATCCAGGGGTGGGGGCAGAACAGAGGGGTCAGTATTCCCTCCCATTTCCTGCTATAGCCTATAAAAGCCAGGAGGACAGGAATTCTGCCGTTTCCTGCTCCCTTCTTCCTTGCTTTCTCGGTGCATTATGAGGTCTTGGAGAGAGGCTCCTGCTCTTCGTTATCAGCTTGCCACGTGTTCTGCAGGATCCAAATCCATTGCATGCTGAGAGGAGCCTTGGACACTTTTCCCGTGTTTGCGCTGATGCAAGAAGTGATCATTGAAATTGGGTTTTGTATATTTGTTCCTTATCCCACGTGTTACCATCCTGTCCCCATTCTATTGAACCTGTTCTAGTTTTAACTTCCAGCCTTTAAGTTTCTCTTCCTTATTCCCCTTTTATCTTCCCTCTGGAAGGGTGGAGGGAAGCAACAGAGAGCAATTCTATTCTCTGGGTTTTGGTTCGCCCTGTCTACTAAACTGAGACACTGCTACTGCTTCCTATGATGCTGGATCCTGGTGCAGTATCAAAACATTTGAGATAGGGGCTAGTGGGAAAGATGGTTATGTCCTCTTTGGGTTTTCCTCACTAAAACTGGGTGTTCACTGCAAGACGGTGATGGCATTGACCAGCAAATGACACAGAGAAAGGTGTCACAGAGCAAGTCACCGGGAAGCAGTGAAGATCTGAGAATTACCTGCTCTGATCACTATTGGCACACCAAGTGGTTGAGGGCTGGAGATATGTACAGGTGTGAGAGGGGGGGAAATCCCACGTGCCAGTGCTTTGCAACAGCAGGTCATGTGGCTGCTGGTCCTCTGCAGAGGTAAGTGAAGCTTACATGGTGCCTGGTTAACAGAAGCAGCCTTTGGGCTATTCTTTTCAGGGTCCTCACGTGACTGAAGAGCCTTGAGGGAATAAGCCCATACACATCAGTGTGATATTTCAAGAGGAATTAATCTACTTTTGAAGCTGGAAATCTAAGCAAACCTAAAAACCCTGCTCTTTTATCTCACTGTCATATTTATTTTTTTTTCAGTTAGGTTTGGCTTTTAATTAAATTAACTGACTCTCCCTAATTTCTTGGGTCATGACTGGTAATAGGAAGAAGACTAAAGCACAAAGATGAACTTTGTAAACTCTCACCATGAGCTCGACCTCCACTCTTCACCCTAGGGACAATTCCTTTCTGACTTACGAGTATGGTTCTCAGCAGACAGCTAATTTGTTCTGTAAACAAACTGATTTCTATTCCCTTGGAAAAAAACCCAAAAAGCAACAAATAAATGTACAATCTATGAAATCAATGTTCCAATCCAAAGGAGAAGCAAACAGCCAACACTTGTGTTGGTTTTCTTTACTTTTATCCCCTCTTGACGATATATCTGCAAATCATCAGCTATTGCGATGAAAGGCCATGTAAAATTTTTTTCCCATGGAGAATGAAACAGTTACATTTGCTGTTTGAGAATCCAGGAGAGTTACAGCTTATCTAAGGGCTACATTTTTATCTATTCTAGTCAGTGGAAATGTTAGAAAAGAGCAAGGAAAAATTCCTGAGCAATATTTTTCACATAAGTAAAAGCCAGGATTTAGTCCTACTGTATGAAAGCCAGTAGAATAATTATTTTATCAATGACTACAGCAACCAAAGTCCCCCTCCCTGAAGTCTTCCCTAGCTAGAAGGACTTGTAAATCCTATTTTGACCTGGGGTTTGGAATTCCTCCTCACATTCTGCCACCTGCCCAAGGACTGCAAACTGGTATTCAGTGAAGCCCTTTGTAGATGAGGTACATCAGATAATCCCCATCAAGTTATCCTTGGCACTCCATCAGCCATTTGTCTACCAAGGCTGTAGGCAGCCCATAGTTTCTGTCAAGGCTCAGAGGTGCTGGCATGTGAGGTGCACCCTCTCAGAACCGTTTCCACCCCACTCACCAACTACAATAATTTCCAGGATCATAGATATTCTTCTGAACAGTATTGCTAATCCCTCAACTTGGCATAATATGATCATGCTGTTACACTATTGATGTGATATTTGATACAAAATTAAGTCTGCTGGTCTAGATGAGCTGGTTTTCTCAGGCAGGGAACTTTATTGATGCTTTAGGCCCATTATTACACTGTGCTTTTGTCAGTGAAGCACAATCCTAAACAAGTGTTTGTTTAATTCATAGAAGGTTATGGAAATAAAATTTTGTAAATTCATAAATTTACAAAAAACAAAATTTAATTCTGTTTCAGCAAAGATTAGCTAAATGTAGAAAGAATAGTCCACGGGAGGCTGTGAATCATCACACAAGGATCATCTGTACAGTAACCTAAGGGGTTTAACCCAATTTCTTGATCCACAGGTCCTGCCATGACTTTGCCACCTCAACCAGAAAGGCTGCATTGAGATCCTGGTCTTTGTCCCAGGACTGTGCTGTACAATTCAGTGGAAGTGACTGGTTGCAGAACTGTGGGTCTTCCCTAGCAGTGACGGGATGAGACTTTTAATTCAGTTGCGAATAGTCTTTGCCAAGAAAAGGGCTTAATGATTGTTCAGGTATCAGCACCGCTCCAGAAAGTCCCAAGTTCTTGTGTGTTTCTGAGATGTGTAATATGAGGGGGACAACAGGTTTCTGCACTGTCCCACCAAGAGCCTCGGTGTTTGGTTCACTTTTCAGGATATCCTACAAAGAAAACATCATATCTGCAAATATGCTGCTTACAAACATGTTGTGGATCACAGCTTCTGCCCAGAAGCTGACAGAGTAAATTATAGAGACTTGCAGGTATGAGCCAGTCTGCAGATTCAGATGTTCAGTTCATAAAGATGGATCTGAAGATCGAGACAGAGTATGGTTCATTAGAGGAAAAGTGATTATGAGCATCTGGAGACACTGCTGTGCATTTTGAGCTACAAACAGCACAGCCACGTGCAGATAAAAAATCCCTTGCATGGTGAAAAGTTCTGGTCTGTAGTGAGGAATGTACATTGACAGGAGCTAGCAACAGGTCAGTGATATTCAGGCATACTGTTTTCTCTCTCAAATCTTTCCACCACTGTATGAGATTTCTGTAGGTCCTTTTCAAAGACTATAAATATACAGATTATGACGACACAGTCCGGCCTTCAGAAAAGTTGACATATGAAGAATTCCCTTCTCTACTGACATGAAACAAACTTCTCAGGATTTTTATGCAATGGGAATGGCATTGACTATCTGGATTTTAATTGTATGTCACTGTATTTTTGTTATAAAATTAGAAAAATAGATAGCATGCATGGATGGATGGATGGATGGATGGATAGATAGATAGATAGATAGATAGATAGATAGATAGATAGATAGATAAAGGAGCAGGCAACTTATCTGCTAGCTTCCATTTTCAGTCAGTTGCGTGGCACCTAAGGAGATATTTTCATAGGACAGAGTAATTTTTATTTACAGGTATACTTACAACTATAAAAGTACAAAATGGTCAGTTTACTGAGTAGGTTACCATTCATTTTTCTGAGTGTTTCATGAAACCAACCCCAAGTAACAGATTTGAGCAGGAGGGTCATAATTTCTAGAAGATAAGAGACCTGACTCCAGAGGGCACCTCAGATGAAGTCCTTCATTGTTAGGAGTATTAATAACCAATCCTTTGTAAAGGGAGATTCCTGCTGTCTTCTTGAGAAGAAAGATGTCTGTGCTGGCTCATCTTACTGAATGTTAGTGCTCAGGATTTCCAAATAGCAAAGCAAAGCAAAACTATAATCCTTGGGAAGCTGACATTATGACAGTCACAAAGTCTGTTTCTTCAGAAAGTTAATTTTCCTTTATCACCCTGCTTTATACATGTCAGATACCTTTGAGGCATAGGAACTAAAATGTAGCTGTTAAGTTTCTTTCATTTGACTCTTGCAGAGCAACCTATGCCTTAGCAGCAAACAAGGAAATCTCTGTGGGTTTAACATTTTCCTCCTCTGGAGAAGCGCTTTTTATGCTCCATTTGATGATTCAGTACCCATACTTTTTTTGTTTTTCAAATCCAAATTCAATTACTACTTAGCCAAAATCCAGTGATCAGAGTCATAGCTAACCGGTCCAGTAATTCTCCTCAGAATCTTTTACTACTGTTTCTCTCTTTTAGAAGCATTAATGCTCTGCTTAGGCTTTTTATGAGTTATGCCACTTCCTCAGGACCCCAATTTGCAATTAGTCTAAAGGATATTTCCTTTTAAGGCACTGAAGCTATTTCTAAAATGGCTGCTGCTAAATCACATGAAGCAGAACACAGCATAGCTTTCTTTGTTTGCAGGGAGAACTGGATAGGGCACTTTGATAGGTAATTTTCCTCTCCACTTCAGCTGCTCATGTTTTCTGTCAAAATTTTTAAAAGGAGTCTGCCACTACATCCTCTCATTTTATGATCATCATGTGCTTTTTTTCTAAATATGTGCTGCAGTCCAATGGTGAAAAAAAAAAGCCCTGTGCTTAATCAAAAAGCATCTGCTGTGGAGCATTTCTGTCCTGCACTCAGGATCTCTAATATATCATGGTAGTCCCCACATAGAAAGCAAGATGCTATCTGTAAGTATCTGCCTTATCAAGTTTGTAAACTACACCTAATTCCAAATGTTTTAAAGCAGAACCATATACTATGAATTTCACGTACTGGCCTTTCCATCTCAACAGGATACACATATCCCTGTCCTTGTGGTGCATGAACATAGCAAAGGCTTCCTCGATATAATTCCTTTCAAAAGCAGAATCCATCAAATTAGTTATAGCAGCACAATTTATCCTGTTCCTTAAAATCAGTTCTCCATCAATATGAACAACGGGCAAACCTTCCATAATTCTGGGATTTATCAAGAAATTTGGTATGCAGAGGTTGTCAACAACTGCATCACTGCACATTGACTGTGGTTTCAGTTGTTCAATAGTACAAAATATTACTTTTGGTTTTCTTTTTAAAATTAAGTTTCGTTTATTGCTGTTGCTGGATCCCGTGAGAACTAGAGAAAAGTGTAGTTCCTAGCTCTATTGATTTTCCAAAGTTTTTGAGTTTAGGATTGAACACTTCTTTGACACTCTCTTGTATGAACAAAATCCTGAGAAAACAGTTGATGTTGTCCCTAACAACAAAGGAAGCCGTACATGTGACTTTGCAGGATTGCTCCTTCTAGGACAAGCTCAGGCTTGCCTTTAAGTGCTGCTGTGCAGTGGGACATGGTGGTCTACACTGTAAAACCGTGGGAAGTTTCCTGGGTCTCACTGTCCCCTGTCACAGTTAACATGGTCTCTTATGAATTTTGGGCATGCTTTGACAGGCACTGTGCCCAGCCATGTCTTGCGGGCAGCTGCCCCCTTCATTGGTGCAGGCAGATTGCCAGCATTGCTGGAGTTTTGAAGACAGTCCAGTGTTGAGCAGAGGTTTTGGACTGGATGTCCTCCAGGAGTTCCCCGCAACCACTGTTCTTCTGCAGTTGTAAGAGCTGGATCTTTTCATAGTGCCTGGTCTCAATGCCTGGCAAACTGAATTATTAGCATGGACATACCTATAGGGCCTATATAGCACTCTAGAAACTGAGGGGGTATTTTTCCCAACAGTTGGCCATTTTCAGGATATTCCCCTTAAATTTTTCGAGGCCTGTCCTCCTAACAGCATGCATCCATCTTTTTTAGTCCTACTGATACAAGGTCTGAGATGTATTAGGCCTGCTGAGATCTTACTTGTGAGTTCTCCTGGACAGCTGTGGAGAAGAAAGATATGCTTTCTCGTACATCACATGAGAGGCAATGGAGGCAGTGGCATGCTCCAGCCAAGCATCTCACAACCTGCGCTGCAGTCTGTGTATTGCCAAGCCAGCCTTAGCAGTGGGGAAACTGACTATCAAATTTTTTGCGATGCCAGAGTATATGTAATAGTCTTTGATAGTCTTTCAAGGCAAGCAGGCTACTTTGCTCTAACTGCTGTCTCCCTGACCTCCTTGACTACTGGTGCATCTGTGGACAGGAGTTTCTCAGAAGGTTTCCAGCAAAACTTCCAGAATTAAGCTGCGCAGCAGCAGAAGTAGAGGTTTTAGTGGTGGATTTCTTTCTCTGATTTGTTCTTGTGCATGTGTGTGTGCTACATGAGTACAGGGTGTGGGTGTGCACATGAAACATATCAATACAGTAAAGCTCAATGGACTCCAATGTTGCCAGATCTGCAGTGATTATCTTACCATGTGTAAGTACATTGCAAATAACAAACCTCATAGAATAGAGTACTATAAACTTACCAACTGGAAAGAAAACCTTTACTACCCCTCACCTAGTCCTCAACAGAAATGGGAATGTAAAACATTTGAACAAAATGTACCATCAGCATTTACATCTTTACAGAAATGCATGTAATTACTTTCTTTTGCCCTCTATTGAAGCATCCATGCACATTTCATGCATTTTGCTTCTTCCTATGTGTTTAGGACTAGCCTTTCTTCTCGTGTTTCTCCTCTTATTTAAATATTTTTGTTAATAAATAGATTAAATATTACCCATATCAGCTTAATTTACTGTAATTTTTCAAGTAGCACCAAAATGCTTCATAGTTTAAAAACATCATTGCAAAGTGGTGTTTCTTGCAAAATCTGTTATGGGGAAATTTATCTCTCCTGGATGATTTACAAAAGATCCCTGGCTTTCAACATTATGCAGACAATTCTACAAGCAAGATACAGACCCTAGTTATTAAAAGACATATGGCCAAAAGGGAAAGATGTGGGCATGCTCATTTAGACTTATAAAATAATTTATATCTACTTCATGTCTGT
Organism: Aegotheles bennettii; assembly: GCA_013398125.1. Classification (NCBI taxonomy): domain Eukaryota; kingdom Metazoa; phylum Chordata; class Aves; order Caprimulgiformes; family Aegothelidae; genus Aegotheles; species Aegotheles bennettii. Next base: position 265,371 of record VZRW01006062.1, on the reverse strand, counting down.
AATTGCCACTCTGCCCAGGAAGCCATGGGCTTTTTAGATGAAAAATAAAAAGTTTAAATTATGATGCTTTGATGCTCTTAGGTTGTTGCACTTAAATTAGACCTTAACTTTATCAATCACATCATGCCTCCCACTGTATGCAACGCAGAAAAGAATCATTTTGCCATATGATAACGAAATGAACATTCCTCTAACAAAACTCTTATGCCAGCATACAGCTGAAATTTTTCCCATTTTCCTTTCAAACCACAACTTTCCTTTTTTACAGCTTCTAAGAGCAAACATGAAAACACAGTTTTTGGAAATGAGCATAAGTTTTGTTCAGCAGTTGTAAGACTGGATTTTTACTGTCATCATGAGAGCTTGGATCTTTTTTTAAGAATGGGAAATTGGGGTGCTTGAAGTCACAGGTGTCCTTAACATCTGGTAAAATAGCCACTGATGTCAACAACACACTCCATGTCAAAACATCAGTGCTAAAGTGGTGGCAGCTGGCACTCCTGCAGCTGCTCCCTAATTACCTCTGCTAGTTACCTTCGGGGATCACTTTGTGTTTTAGGATTACACCACAAAGCTCACTTGAGCATCCTAATATGCCATGCAGTGGCTGTGATAACAGGTTTTATATTTCCAATCAGCAGAAGACACACTAGAAAAGGTCCCTCCTTGGCTTCCATTACAGTTTCAAGATTCTTCCCCACCAGCTCTGAAAGAGGATTCAAGGCTTTGTCAGACAAAGAAAAATTACAATTTAGATCGGTGATTGATGAGATCTCTCTACATTGCTAAAAGCATTAATGAGTCGCTGGTGTCTCTGAAGATCACACTTATCTGCTTTCAGTTGTTTATTACCAAAACCAGAATTTTATTTTCTATCAGAGTTCTTCTACAAATGTGTGAGTTCTGACTTCAGCAAAGCCCTTTCTGCTCTGGAATTCCTTCACATTATGCACACTGCTTTACTGTTAAAAGATTCCTCTTCATCTCTCCTGTAGCCAACACCCATCCACACTACTGCATGCAGATTTCAGTGTTTGCCACACGTGCCTTCAGTTTACACAACCTTGCAATATTCTACCTATATTTTTCACATATTTAAGGGCCTTGATATAAAAACGTATTATCAGAGCTGAGTTGTGAATGATAGAGACTCATTTCTGTCAGACTTTAAATGCTCAGACATTTATTGTTCCTACAGAAAACCTTCATGCAACTGCCCAAGTAAAAAAAATATGAATAGACATACAGTAGATGTCTTCAAGTGATGATGTATTACTGCAGACATTTTTATTATGTTACAGCTTGCATGAATTCCTCATTACCTTCCAATTCTTATTTTTATTTTCATAAACAGCTCTTTAGTTTAGAAATATGTTGCAATCTATGTCACAAAGCATACATTCTTCACACTGTACTGAGGAGTTATCAGTCTTCTGGATTATATTCGTTAAAAATCATGAGGTTTTTGCAGACTCTTTCATTATATCTAATAGTAAAATGCCATGCACTAGATATTTTGGGGCCAAGCAGACGGAGTGTACAGTGCAAGTGACAGCTACATTAATAACAAATTAACTTTCCAAATACACATCTGTGTGTGAGGTGAGGAACAGTGTGATTCATACTGGTGATGTCCCGAAGCTATGTAATCCTGGGGTAGGAACACCACCCCTACAACTGTTACAATCTCTCTTGTAGACAGTTATTAATGTTGTATATTGAAGGCCTGAGATACAGAGGTGCAAGTCAGAATTTGCTAGTTACACAAGCAACAAGCTCCTAAAGACAAACAGCATTCATTAACATTGCTTAAGAAACTGTCTGCAGAGCATTGTATTAGCTCAGGAAAAACAAGCTGGGCCTCTTTCCTCTATGTCTGTTAAAATCACTGACAAGGATTTAACTTGCTTTATCTGTTTAACTATTGTCAAGGAGCCTCCAGAAGAGCTCATTCAGACCTGAAGAGGTTTTGAACGAAAAATACCAGTAAGTCATTTACTTGTTATTCTTCCTTGTCACAGCTGCCTGTGCCTTCAGCAGGTTGTGTTATTCCATTCAGGCTCCATTGTCATGGCATTTGCTCTGCAGAGCGTTTTCTGCACCATTAAGAACAGCTTCCCTTTAGCAAAAAATGCAGAAGTTGTTGGGCTCCCATGCTTGTCACCGCCCGTTTTCCCCTCTTAGCCTGAGGCCAAAATGTCTTTAGGTAAAAGTTCTGCAGGTAGGATGCTTCTCTAACCACAGCTGAGTTTGGATAACCTGCCTGTCCACCTCGTGGGGTCCATATCAATGAAAACAAACAGACTTTGTTTTCAGAAAAAAATGTGGTTTTCCACAGAAAGGTGACTCTTGTGATGAAAGTATTTAGAAACCCATTCTGCCACCAGAATGAGTCAGAAAACTCACACCCGTTCTCCATTTCTCCTGCAGTCACTGGTGGGAGCAGGCACCCCGAGGGGTAGTAGCAGTGCTGGGGGATGCCTGTGTGTCCTTCATCACTGATGAGTCTTGGACTCAACTTCTCCACGGGTACTGACCCTGCTGAAGGACTGGTGCACAGTGGAGGTGGTCGAGCCACACTGGTTTAGGACCATGTAATGCTAGGAGAGCAGATACAAATGGGCCTGAAAGAGCAACACCTTGAGCTGTGTCAGTATTTGGATTTCCTGAAGAGGAAGACTGTGTATGCCTCAGTGTTTAAAAAAAATCAGTCACCGATTCCCCTCAGAGGCTGTCGCCATTGCCGGGAGGAAGCCCAGATCGCCATTACACTGGCACCACGCAGTGGACATTTGCTACCACTGCAAGTACTTGGGCTTTTGAGACATATTTTATCCTCAAGGAAAAAAAATGTTTAAAACATATTTATCCTATGGGATAAAATAATCCCGGAGTTCAGAAATGTTAACCTGAAGCTGCCACCTGACCCGCCCATGCCAGGCAGTGGGTAAGCGACATTTCAGGCGCCAGGCCTGGGAGGGGGTAGGAGGCCGGTTGTATCCTGCCATCTCCCACAGAGTCAGCGGAGGAGGTAAATTCTGAAGGGGGAAAGTCAGCTCCATAAAAATTAAGCACTTCCTTCTCTCCCCAGTGGTGGAGCTTAGGCTGGCACCTTTCCAAGAGCAGGGCCTCGCACTACACCCCTGGTCCTCAGCGGCGGCAGTGGCAGCCACCCCACAGTGGGCCAGGTTGTGCTGAGCTGGGCTGCTGGTGCCCAGTGTTACCGCCTCTCACCTCTCCTCTGTGCTGGCACACATCAGTAACTGCCTCTGGTGAAATTGCCTTTGCTTTGTATCCGTTAACACCTGTGCCAACAGGTGTTCACCTTTCCGTTCAGGCTGTGGCAGAACAGAGATTTCTGGAAGTACACTTGCAAAGAGCTTCCTCACCTTCCCAATATAAATACAGGTTTTAGTGCAGGACAAGAAACAACTAAACTCAGAAGTGTATATTTTCCTGCATTAACTTCACTGACTTTAAAATATTAAAATACATTAAGAAGTTTGCCATCAAGGCGTATCTAGGACCTAAGCAGAGTGTTAGCCATTTTGCAGGTTTGAATATTTTGCTGTGCTGGGTCAGTATACATGATCCTTTGCCAGCAACAAAATGGAGGTAGGTGCTGGTAGGCCTTGGGTTTTTAGTCCTTTATCTGTTTTGTGTGGTACACTGTGGGAAGGAAGCTGTGAGTGTGCTGGTTTTGATTTGCCTTCCTACCAGGCTATCGAAGTTGTCTAAGGTGAGGCCAGGCTCTGCTAGCCTCAGTCTCCCCATCAGGGCCCAAGGAGCTGGGTGTTAGCCAGGGCCTTCAGCATCCACACCTGGACCTTCGGCAACCTGAATGTGTCAGTCTGAGTTTCACATGTGCTGACTCACTACAACCAACAAAATTCAGGTTCTCTGAAAACTTGGGCATGTATTTGGGAATGTATGCATTCAGACATTAGACTATCGAGGTTGTCTAGTAAGCTTGTATTAGTAATTAAAAAACATTATTAATGCTGATTTTTGTAAACTTTTTGGTAAGATAATGTTCTTTATTCATCAGTGTAAATTGCCACAATATGACATTTTTGACCACAGCATAATATAGGTAAGATGAAAGAAAAATAGGAGGAGAGAAAAAGCAGATCACAGATCAAATCCCACAAGGTCTAAACATTTCATCTCCCCATGTTTAGAGCCAGTGGGTCACTGTTCTTTCCCCCTCTCTCCAGGAAAGCACTTCCAGGGCAGCGGAGGGCCAGTGGGCACCTTGCCGGTTGCCTCTGTGGGGCTGGCAGATGGGAGTTGGCTCAGCTACAGGGGAAGAGGAAAGGAGCAAAACTGAGAGCAAGAAGTTTGTAGGAGTGTTTATTGAAAGGCCTGCGGGCAGTCAGCATTCCAAACTAAGATCTTCCCAATGAACAAAGAGAGCGTCTTGCCATCCCTAGCATTTTCCAGGCACAGCTGGAATCACAGTGATCCCTAATTCTAGTGCCATATGGCACATGCTCACCCGCTACCATATTCAGATGTGCACTGGACCATGACTTTGGCTGTTCATACAATAACTGTCCACTGTCTGTAGGCTTTATGCATCTCACAAATACATCATGTTAATAGCATGTTGATGTCATTCTGCACACTACCACCAAACAAGACATCCATCAAACATGAGCTGTTTGTGAATTTCCTTTCTGTCTAAGGCTTGCCTTCCTTAGATTTCTCTTATTTGCACCACCTTTACAAGAGAGAGTGATAGGGTCCTTAATGATAAAGCCTGATTTTTGAAGATCAGAGTTTTCTTACTTCACTAAAATTTACTAAAATTAGTTATTAATCACTGAAAACTCTTGACAGTCTAAGAAATATCAGTCTATTGTAATTAAACACCAGCTGGCTGCTTGTAATTTAGAAAAATGGTGACTGTCTGTTTCAGACCACGCATTGTAACAAACTGTGATTCACAGGGCCTTTTTTAAACATCGTTTTCCAGTGACTGATCTTGCCGAGTGCTGCAAGAGCCTGTCTGTGAAACTGCAGGTATGTCAAACTCTTAATGTTCATATAGGTGAACTGCTTTCTGGTGGAGTTTTATTGATGACTGAGATCTTATTTCCCATAGTTCCCATTTACTCTTTATATTATCCAAACATTAATTTAAATAATGCCCTGTAAGTAAGTACAACAATGCTCCCCGGTTGGTAACACCTGATTCATCAATCAATCTGATATTGCTTCATTTTACAGCTGGGGAGATGGAAGTGCAATTAATGTAAAAGGACATCTCAACGTATTTTGATAAATGTGTGAACATTGCCAAGTAACTAATTATTTTATCAAATTAAGAAGCACAAACTGAGGAACGAATTCTTGATAATTGAACAATTCCTGATCAAGTTCAGAGAGAAAACATGGAGAAATTTCCTAGGATGCTGCTTTTTCTTTCTTGATGATTCCTTATGGTTAAAGTCTGTCTTTGCAAATTTGAATGAGTCACAGAGATTTTTTTCAGCACCTGAAGATTTTTTTTACACGGACACTGAAATTGTCTGGGCTGCTTTAAATATAAAACTAACTGTGAGGAAATAAGCGGGTTTAGAAGGCGGGTTAAACTACACCAAGTAAAACTTGCTGTCTTGAGTTCTTCCTTGTTCAGTCATGTCATAGGAGCAGAAAACTAAACATGCACAGGTCCCATCTACTCCAGCACCCTGTTCTGGACAGTTGGAATGGTAAACGACTAGGAAAACTCAGTAGAGCAGGCAAACATGTAGCTATCTCTTACCAATGTGATCCCACAGCTTTCCACAGCTTCTAGCTCATAGGCCTCTTCACTTAGTCTTATTATAATGTCTTATCTTTTTGCTTACACTTCTTGTCTCTTGTGAATGTGGTTATGCTCATTCAAAGCACCTGGCTCATTTCAACTCATTGCCCCCTCCAGGCAATGCTCTCAAGGACTAATAAACAAACAGTAGCAGGAAGAAGACAAGGAGGAAGGAGAAGGAAAAGACCTCATAGCATAATGAGGAAAAGCTCTCAACTCGTAGTTGTTCACTCAGAGCCCTTGTAACAGGATTTAAATTTTAAAGCTTATTACAATGATACTGATAGAAAGCTACTCCACCAAAATCCCGCTCCCAAAGGAGTCTGTTGGTTACAGTGAAGTACAGGGAAAACATGCACTGATTTGTCTTCATGTTCTTGTTCCACTTTCGAACTGTCCAAATAATTATTATTGCTGAAGCAAAATGCTAAGAACATTTTGGAGGTGGCTACAGAGAAGAATTATATGCAAACTATGGCGAGCAGAAAGGAATAGTGATATTTAGTTAAAGAATTACAGTTTGCCTGTCTCCAGACTACTTGTTAGGCTGTTTCTTTCCAATTAAATACTGTCATTTGTTTCATATGGCTTAGTAATATTCTCTTATTTCTGCCTCTGTGTAAATGTTTACATAAACACAAGCAAGATCAGTAAGGTTTTAGGTGATACTTCTTTGTTAATCTGTAAACTGCTCTATTTGTCTGTGACACACACTGAGATAAGGCTCACAGTTGATATGGTAGAAGCTACACCTAAATCCAGAAAAGAGTGGTCCCAACAAGAAACGGACTGAAATAGCAGTTCTTTACTGCTTGCTTGTATTCCTTTTTATTCCGTTTTGTTGTTGTTTTTTTTTTAAATCATAGAAGAGTAGTAGCCAATAATAGTGAGTATTGTTCTCACACTGTAGTTTTGGCAAGGTCCTGGCATAGTAAGAACCCTGTGATGGAGGGCCATATACCTGACCATATCCTGTAATGGAGGTCATATACCTGACTTGACAAAAGGAAAAAACAGACTTTCCCCACCATTTCTTGTTAACTGTATGATCCTGATTTAATAATATTTGGAATAAAACTACTTGGAGTTTTGGTTTGTAAATTCCTCTTTCTTCTTTACACAGACAACCCTCATGCCAAAATTTTTTTGCTGCTTAAAGAAGAGCAAACAAAATCTAAGATTGTGGTCTGGAGTAATTGCATCAGTTGTCAGGGAATAGACTCTCTCTGCTCTTTCCTCTTGAGATTGCCCTTAAAAGCTGCTTATAGACCTAACCACTTAAGTAGAAGAAAGATGTAAGTACCCTGAAAGTAATGGAAAGACAGGGATTAAGGGGCTGCAGGGATTCATTTACAAAGAACTATTTTTAAAGCATTGCACTTCACAGAAAGATGATTTCGTTCTGAGTTAGAGCACTCTACATAACCACCACTGCTGAATTCAGCCAGGGAAAATCACTTCTATCAGCATCTTCTGTAACCTGTAGGTGATCTTCCCATTAGATTTTAATCTTTTTTTTTTTTCTTTCACTTTGCTGCATCTCTGAAGTGTATAATATTTGTAGACCATAAACATCAAGGAGAGTGATAAATTGCTGGAGCTAGGGCAAAGTGCACGCATGAAAACGTGCCTGGCTATCTCAGGAACTGCCTGGCGCAGAGATTTATTAGACTGTGATACAGCTTCCCAAAGGAAGCAATGTAAATTTTATAATTTAAGATGTTTAAAATAAGACCAGGCAGTGCTTGAGGGAAGGTGTTCCAGCTGTTTGCATTTATGTAGTGTCCTTCACAGTCAGGTCTCAGAGTGATGAACAAATAACTACAAAATAAAATTATCAGCACTTTGTCTAGAGGGAACCAGTATTTCTTTAGTCTTCTCAAGTGCCAACATACAAACTGATCAGTGAATTTCCTAACTTAATTCAGAGACCAGAGTTGCCACATGCCCCTGTCTCCAACTGACCTGAGTTAATAACTAAGGGAAAGCAAACACAGCATCCCGCTGCTCTGGACCTTAACACACTGCCCTCAGGAACATAACCAAAGAGAAGATTAGCTGGAGACTGCTCTGCAGCCCTTGGGACTTTGAGTGTGAATGAAGCAGACTGTGAAATCAGTATGTAATCTGATGGTAAACCAATGAAAACCCAACAGGTCTAATCGTACATGTCTGATAAAAGAAGAGCTGCTGTATTTTGACTAAAGATGTATCTTGGACACAGTGCAAAGCAGAATTATGGTAAATAAGCACTACAGCTTCATATAACAAACCACAGAGAAGTTCTTTGTAGGTTTACATCTCTTTTCCCAAGAAATTAGCTGAGCACTGGGTGGTTTTGCAGACAGTAAAAAGGGACCTTTCTGAAGCAGACCTATGCATCAAAAATCTGAGACTCATAACCAAGACAAATAAACACTTTCTACTTCATGATCTAGGCAGTGAAACATGGCTGAACTACAGGAGAAGGGACCACCTGGACTGATTTTTTTTTTTTTTTGCTGATATAATGAATCTACTCTTTAACTTTGACCAGTATCACTTCAGGTACATGTGTCCCTGAATGCACATGCCTCACTGGAGCACAGGGTGAATTCTGCAGACTCTGCTTTTAAATCCAGTAACTGCGGAGATTCTGCAATAGGCAATCTCCAACATGTAGAGGCTTTGTGAACATGCCACAAGTACAAGTAACCAGAGTTGGTCATTGTTTAGGAGTGTTAAAACTGTGCAAAGAGCTACAGAAAATCATTGTTTCTGTATTGTGGTACTGGTGCTGGTCTCCAGGTGCTGGTCTTCTTTTGCTTTTCCTCATGCAGAATACTGGGACCAAACAGGAGAAAAGAGTAGAGTGAAGAAGTGCAGTGGGCTTTGCTGTGCTTGAAAATCCACACTGCTGCGCATCTTGCTGCTGACCAGCTTACCATTTTGCTCCATCCGGGTCTGCATTCCCAGCACAGTAACTGAAAGGAGGGAGAAACACATCACAGGTGGCAACTGATGGCTCCATAAGTTTTACTCCTGTGGCTCAGGTCATGTCCCAGTGACAATATCATACAGGGAAATTGGTGATACTGAAAACAAGAAGCACAGAAATGAGCAAGCCCCAGAGATGTTGTTTCTCTTTAGCAATTTGAAGAGCACTTTTATAAATCACAGGCAAGCTTCCACCGTTCTGACCAGAAGTAAGAAAGGTCAAGAAAATCTAGCTTGCCAGAAAAGACGACTTCAGTCTTCAGAGGCCCCACCGGTTGCCTGAGCTGATGCCAGGCCCTGTTGTAAACCGTTTTGCACCACAGGAGGCACTGTTGGAATTTGAGAACCCATTGCAATATCAAAAGGACATTCAACTTGTTCCTGCGTGGCCTGTGGACACAGAGACAGGCCTATTCCATTGCTGCCAATATCACATACCAATGTGGATGTAGCAAAGTTTCAGCACTCACAGCATGCGTGGCTGGTGCCTCGCCACTTCCAAATGATGGAAAGTAAAAGTAGACATTTAAATAGCAGAGCTGCCCTCTTCAGAGGAGGAGCTCATTTAGTTTGTGCATCATAAAACAGGTGTCCCAAGGGGCATTTTTAGAACCCCAGGTGCACCCTAAAAACACTTTTGTTGACTGCAAAAAATCCTAAGAACCCACCATTTGCAGAGATCTGTACTGTAGGTTTCTACAAGTTCTGTAAGACCACCACGATATGTTCACAAGGAAATTATATTTCAATGAATGGCCTTGAGGACCCTTGCTAGTGAACAGGTATCAGTTTTCCTGTGGGGTCTGATGTTGCTAAGCAGAGCTGTGTGAAACAACCCATTTGTGAAAACTTGAAGCTCAGAAATTGGCAAAATTCGAAACATATGATCTTTTGTTCCTCTTCTTTCCATGAGGAGGACACAAGACATCCAGAACTACAAGGTTACCAACATATTGCTGACTTTGGAAAGCAATCTGAAATAAAATAACTGGTAACTTGGATGTATGATGAATGATATTTTGATAAAAGCAGGTGATTTTAATCCCTACAATAAACTATTTTATCATATGATCACAGGTTTTGTCACTAGAACTCATTAATATACTGATATAATAAGGCACTCCTATATTACATAGAAAAAATAGAAAAAATGTTTTGAATGTTTTGAAGGGCTTTGTCATAACAACAGAAAAGCACATCAATAGTTGAGGGTAATCTATGATTGGCTTATTATGACTATGCAGTTAAATCACAGAACCATAGAATTGTTTAGGTTGGAAAAGACCTTTAAGATCATTGAGTTCAACCATTAACCTAACTCTACTAACCTAGCTCTACCAAGCCCACTGCTAAACCATGTCCCTAAGTACCATATCTATATGACTTTTAAACCCGTCCAGGGATGGCGATTCAACCCCTTCCCTGGGCAGCCTGTTCCTGTGTCTCACAACCCTTCCAGTAAAGAAGTTTTTCCTAATATCTAACCTAAATCTCCCCTGGTGAAACTTGAGGCCATTTTCTCTTGTCCTGTCACTTATTACTTGTGGGAATAGGCTGACACCCACCTCTCTACAGCCTCTTTTCAGGTAGTCGTAGAAAGCAGCAAGATCTCCCCTTCAGCCTCCTTTTCTTCAGACTAAATAGCCCCAGTTCTCTTAGCTGCTTCTCATAAGGTTTGTTTTCCAGTCTCTTCACCAGTCTCGTTGCCCTTCTTTGGACCCGCTCCAGCACCTCAATGTCTGTCTTGTAGTGAGATGCCCAAAACTGAGCACAGTACTCAAGGTGCAGCCTCATCAGTGCCTCTTTCAAAAGGAAACACAATGGTTTTCTTCAAAAAACATAGCGTGTGTTAGAAGGCACCCAGTTATGGTGAATAATTTGTTATCCCATTTTCAATAATATTTATCTGTCCACTCTGCAATCTTTTCTGCCTGCTTCCTTGGCAATCAGATAATACCTTATGGGCCATCACCATAAACACAAATTATAACTCATGATTCTTTGGCCTAAGGGGCATTAGGCAGCAGGTGAATGGCAGTCCCATTGGTGGCTAGTTTTTAACAGAGGTGGAAATGATAGTCAAGGGCTGACCTGCCCTTGGCCCTACCTTGATGGGGAAAACACAGTTTGCACTCAAAATACTTGCAGCTAGCTATATCCTATAATGATATTAGGCCTTATTTTTAATCTATTTTAATCCAAGCAGGTTAAAATACTTTTTTAGCATCTTAGCAAATAAATACCTCACTAGCCAACTCCTTAGCCTACAGTAGGATGCAGGGGTTGTTAAGGCACAGCACTGCGCTGCCTGAGGTTTAGTTTTGCATCTTTAGTCACCAGAGGCCAGAATAAGCAAGAGTCTTCATAAATCTTGCTCATGATGCAAAACTCATGTCTTTCAGTCCAGATTTCCCATATGAATATTTCGTGAAACTGCCCAGGTAATGTGCTTATGCAGTAAACCTAATCTGTCCCTAGGTAACCAGTTTCAAACTGCTGAGAGGAACTGCTTCTTTTCCATTATTAGGACATGCAAAACTGATTAAAACCACTAAGTCAGGCACCCCAGCTTCTTGTGTTCCCCTTACCATGCTAATTACAAGGAATGGGAAAGTCACTGATAATTTACTCACGTAATTCAAAAAATATTATTCAGCCCAGGTGCTAAGTGGTTCTTTGCCACCAGAAAGAGGAGACATGTTTTTTGAGCTGGAGTGTCTTGCCTCAAAAAAAGCATCAGAGTCTGAATGTATTTTTCGTCTTAGTGGCATGTTTAAACAAAAGGTGAAAGATTTTCATTTAGCCATTAGAGGTCAGTAAATCCCAGCTTATTCATCGGTTTGTTGAATTCAGTTATTGAAAAAAAAAAAAAAAAAACAAAAAAAAACCAAAGCAAAAACCAAATCAAAACAGAAACAAGGGAAAGACAAAAATAATTACTGCATTTCTGAAGCTTCTGGGTCCTGGAATAGAGGTTTTAAGAGTAAAACTGTAGTTTTCAGCTAAAAATGGGCACAGCTGAAAATTAGTCTACATCCTTCAGAATTTGTTGGTGTTCTTTCTGTAAGCCTTATTTCAATCATGTAAACAAAAATTTAAACAGATGACTGCCTAATACAAGATGCAGAATCAATCCAGGGAGCAGGGGGCTGGAACTAGAGGACACTTTTCTCATGTGTGGGTATTTAACCACTACATTGTGTTGTGGAGTTATGTTCTTAATATTCCGCTGCCATCTCGGCCCAGAGGTTCATCTCTTCTGTGCCACAGCAGCCCAGCTGCAGTGAGAAAGGTGCAAGGAATTAGTGACTTCCACACACATACTGGGGGACAAGAGTTTTCATTATTTCTCTTACATTATTTCTCTTATACTACCACCACTAACAAGAAATTGTCCAAATCTATATAAGTCAACTGTACATGATTTAATCATGTCTGAACCAAATCAATGCAACTTAAATAATGTATCTATTGACCAGCTAAATCTAAGCTTGCTTTCTGACCCTTGCCAGAGAAAAAATTGGCTCATTTCTCTCCTAAACTTTCTCCCTTCAAAGTTTTTCTGCTGTATAATTTCCTGTTAGCCTTTCTGAAGGTAACTTGATGCATGCTGCCTCTAACGATTGCTGAAATTTGCTAAACAGCAATTCATATTTTACTGTTACTGAGTACTCAGAGCCAGCCCCTCACTGGCCTTGCAGAAGGTGCTAATCTGCAGCGTGGAGGCATCTCCCTGCCTCATGCAGGCGTGGCCCTCTCAACCATATGTCTTACTGTGCCAGGCTGCCACATTACCTGGTATGAACCTTAACTTTGGTGCTCAACTCCTCAAATATTTGAAACAGAGGGAATACAAGCACCACTCCTGTGAAGTGCATCCCCTGATGTACACACTCGTTCTCCTTATGGGAACATGCCAGAAAAGGAGACAGGCACAGGTCTCTTCATCAGTAACAGGCTGCCACTGTGATGTCCTTGTCAAAAAGACAAAAGCCAACCTGAATAGAATATTCTGAGTGAAAAAGTGTTTATAACATCGTATAAGGCCTGCAGTCCTGTGCTAGACAGTCTGACTTCTAGTCAAGGAAGATCACTCGAAAAAGGAATGGATACAGACAGGGTCATGGTGGCAATCAGTAGAAAAGCAAAGAAACTAGAACAACACAGCTTGTCTAGCCTGGCAAAATAAAGGCTGGGGGGAGTTATGACAGTTGACTATAAATACACCAAAAGTTGAGTGTTGAGGGGACGACAAGCTATTCAGGATGAAGAATATACATGGCACAAAACCAGATGGATATAAATTGCCTGTAAATAAAATTTAGGCTGGAACGCAGGAAAAGATTTCCAGGTCTCCCAAATGCCTCCATTTCTCATGGGCAACAAATGATTAATTCAAATGTAGATCTTTGTTAGTTAAAGAAATGACAAGATACGATTGCCCATGACAGCAAGGGACAGGAATTGGTGATCCAGCAGGCCTGCAGGATCATTAGTTTGCCAGACCCTTTCAAAAATGCTTTAAAAATAGGTCTGCAAAGAAGAACTCCATGGGGTACAGTTCTGCCATGCGTGCTCACACAGCATTTAATGGGAATCCCTCACAATGACAACATTAATCCTTTCAGCCGGTGGCTGGCAGGTGATTGCCAAGACCTGTATACAAGACAATATGAGGTAACAGCCTGCAGATCATGCGAGCTTTATGTCAACAAGGAACGTGGACCTGGGACAGGTGAAGAACCCCCTTTACTTATGACTCTCTGACATTTGCATTGAAAACTGTGGTTCTGGGACAAATCGGGGGGTAGTGGAAAGGATGTTCAGCATGTGTTTAGAAGCTTCTTCTTTTGTTCTGAAGAAGTAAAACTGAAGCAGTAAAGTAAAAGGAACTGAATCCTATGGTTGGGGATTTGAACTCAGCCTGGTGAGTCAGCCCTGTGGCATCCAGAAATAGTCTTCTGCTTGGAAACAAAATGAGTGTCAGCAAGAGCTTCTTCCTTCGGAGGAGAGGTTGGGCCATGCCACTGCGCCGGTGACTGTGGCATTGGTGTGATGAGGAACAACTTTGCCATCACCTCCAGGAAAGCCAAAGGGAGCATAGGGGCTTCCACAGTCCTGCAATGACAGGTCATGCAAAGAGCAGAGAATGGGACTGATGACCTCCCAGAGCCACTGTGCAGTCCCTGTCCCTCAAAGACAACATATTAACAAATTTTGTTCTTCAGCTTCATGCTCTTCTTTCCAGCTTCAGGATTTATGCAAGTCTTGAGCATTCAATAACTTTCTTTAATTTCAGTGGAGGGTGGGGGTTTTTATAAATACTGTATCATTCTGTGATAATAGAGAAGGATGCTGCAAGACTCAAATTAATAAACAGTTCAGTGTGTGTCACATTTTAATAAATCTCCTCCTCAAGAATCGTAGCCCTTATCACCAGCCTAACTCAATGACAAATGATTTGATCTTTCATTTTCTCTATTTCAAGAGCTCTGGAACTAAATCATTTTACTTAGTGGGAATAGCAAAGTCACTTGAATAATACGAATTCAGAACTCAGGTCAGATGTGACTTTTGAGCAATGAGCTATCTGGGTCAAACTGTGGATAAAAAAAAAGGAAGAGTAGAAACTAGGGTGAAAAAGACTGAAAAATATCTAGTGACAGAAGCAAAAATTTCCACTGTTTCAGTTTAGGACATAGCACATTACATTATAAGGCTGGAAGATAATCACACCATCAGCTGTTTTCATCACTTAGAGCAGATATTCTAAGAAACTTCATCGACTAAGTAGGAAGTTGCAATGTGGCTAATAAGGAAGACTAGATGAGATAACAACAGTCTCAGGAAATACCCCATGATATAAACCGATGACTACAGCTAAAAGCTGCTATTTAAACATTTTTTTATTGATGTAAGAGCTATCATGTGCTCTTCATGCTGCAGTACCCACCATGAAGGTCATATCTGAAACAATAGTTATTGATCTGAGCCTATGTAAGAGAGACATTGTAATGCAGAATAAAGATTTGATCCCTGTACCATGCTCTCACGCACTGAGACTCTGTATGCTCACAAAGCAAACCACTTCTGACATTTCTCTGCAAACTGCCCAGTCCTCCTCCCAGAGCTATGACATGAGGTGAGCTGGCAGCCCTGCAGGAAGAAACTTCTGCTGGGGGTATGGAGCAGACCTGATTCCCCAGGCATTGCTTGTGTCCAGCCCTCACTGTGCTGGGGCATAAGTAGTCCCACACACAGTACAAAGCAATGTGAAAAGACCTTAGCAGCAAGAGCTGAAAGCTACTATTCATACCAGCCTTCTTATTGATTTAAAAGCAATTATTTGCCTGAGTAAGAGCTGCTCGTCTGAGAAAGGGTTTATAAAGCCATGGCCAGAGGATTCTGAAAGCTCCTATCAGTCCCAGGTGTGTGTGTCGTGAGACTTGCACCCTACTTTCATGAGGTGTTTACAGTCCTGAGTCTTTAATCAAGTGGGCAGCAACTGGATTGAGAACAGTCCTGAGGAGAAGGACTTGCAGGTGTTGGTTGATGAAAAGCTCAACATGAGCCAGCAATGTGCACTTACAGCCCAGAAAGCCAACTGTATCCCTGGCTGCATCAAAAACAGCGTGACCAGCAGGTCAAGGGAGGTGATTCTCTCCCTCCACTCCAGTGAGACCCCACTGTGTCCAGTTCTGGAGTCCCCAACATAAGAAGGACATGGAGCTGTTGGAGTAAGTCCAGAGGAGGGCCACAAAGATGATCAGAGGGCTAGTAGAACCTCTCCTGTGAAGACAGGCTGAGAGAGTTGGATTGTTTAGCCTGGAGAAGAGAACGTTTCAGGAAGACCTTATTGTGGCCTTTCAGTACTGAAAGGAGGTCTATCAGAAAGATGGGGACAAACTTTTTAGTAGGACCTTTTGTGATAGGGCAAGGGGGAATGGCTTCAAAATAAAAGAGGGTATACATAATTTAGATAATAGGAAGAAATTCTTTCCTACGAGGGTGGTGAGACACTGGCACAGGTTGCCCAGAGAGGTTGTGCCTGCCGCCTCCCTGGCAGTGTTCAAGGCCAGGTTGGATGGGGCTTTGAGCAATCTGGTCTAGTGGGAGATGTCCCTGCCCATGGCAGGGGGGGGGGAACTAGATGATCTGTAAGGTCCCTTCCAACCCAAACCATTCTATGATTCTGTGATAAGTCTTTGGTGCCATCCTGTTTTCTATTTAGCTATAGCATTTCTTGGTGTCATTTAGAAAGATTTGGGATATGACTAAGTCTGGCAAGCTTTCTAGCTTGCCCTGAAATACAGAGCCCTGGCAAGAGTCTTTGCTACTAGTCAGCCCTTGATATGTTCTCCCAAATCCAGCTTGGACTTGTGAGGGGCTGAGGAGAGGACAGCCCTGTGTCCAGTATGGCCACAATTCCCCAAAGATTGACCAGGCCTTTTCCAGAGCATTAGAAAAGGATCATGAGCTGAGAGGATTCCCCATTTCTGGACTCTCTGACCTGCACCATGTATGAAGACTGTAGAAGCTGAGGTGACATCAACAGCCTGAATACACTGAGAATGGGATGGCTAAAGAGGCAGCCTAAGAACTGTCTGTAATCACAGCAGCCCTCTCAAACAAACATGTCCAAGTGGTATCCAGCTCAGCTCTGGGCACTTTTTAAGCTGACTGCACTACATCTGGACTGCAACTGGCCATCAGTTTGTCCATCCCTTACTGCCTACAGAGTGGAATGTGCAACAATAAACATTTTGCTCCAAACAATAATGAGTCTTTGGTCCAGGAGGGGAAGTCTTGAGAAGCAATTTCCAGTATGTGATTCCTGAACTCTACAGCTGTGGAGAGGCTGAGTGACCTAGTGGAGTAGGAGTATGCAGGCAGTAACAATTAATTCTATTCAGCTTCTGGTTTAGTGCATAACTTTTGGTCAGCCATTTATTCTTTCCCACTCTCCCTTTTGTGTAATACTGCAGTGGTAAGACCTAGTTCAGGGCATGGTCTGTTATTCTCTGGAGCTGTAAAGGTAATATAATTGCTGAGCATCACTTGTGTCATGTCAGTTTTATACCTTTGGGGCTTAAATGGTAGTGCTGGCAGACCCTTAGTAATAGGAGTGTTACAGGCATTAGCACATCTATAATTACAGATAAATCTTCTCTTCATGATTATTTTGTCCTCAAGTGGATCAACAAAATCAGTTTCTTTCTTCACACACGTTAAATAACCTGTCCTGAATCTTAAGAATTTGTGTCCTTCTGTTGCACAAATCCTCTGCCAGAACTTGTAGATAGCATGAGTTAAGCATGATATGATTTGCTTTCTTTCTGTTTCTCTTCAGGGCTACAGGTCTATGTGTTGAAATCATTATGCCATATTCTCATGTTGTCCAGTTTTTCTTTTCTTTCATTTCATATATTTTGTGTGTTGGGTGTCATTAACATTTAAAGTACTATGCATATGTTCAGTCAGTGATGAAAGCCTTCACAGCTTTCTCAGCAACTGTTCATCATCTAACTAGTACTGAAATGTGAAGTACACACACTGCTTGAGCTTCTCCATTTGTTTTTAAAAAACGTTGGTTCTTGAACAGTGTGATGGAAAAATCTGTAGGATCAGTGTCTCAGGTGATCCATAGAAAGACAAGTGTCATGTGGTCCTCCAGCAACTTTTTTCCAGCTGCTGAAACTGAGATGCTGATTTTTATCTCCGTAACACAAATCATGAAAGAAGACAGAAGAAATGGCCTTGACAGTAGCAGAATAGTAGAGAAATAATGACAAAATAGCTTAGGAGTTATCGGTGCTCTGGATACATTTGAGAAGCCCATAATAAGCTCTTTCCATTAGAGTGCTTGGGGGTTTGCTAAGCATGAATTGGGTGGACTTAAAGAGTTTATGGGTGATGCAAGGAAAATACTGGCTATTCTCACAGATCAATTGCAGTCCTACCACTACAGGTCATAAAAAAGCAATCAATCTGTAATCATAAAGTTTTTGTACTCTATGTGAAATTTTTTAGGAAAAAAAGAAATTCTTGACATGAAATGAAAATGTAGTATGCAATGTGATACTTTGCATTTAGGAGTGGACCTTGAGTGGTCCCCTAGCAAGTCCAGCCTGAAGCAAAACTAGCTGTGTTAAATAACTGCTGACAGACATTTGTCTCATCTGTTCTTAAAATTGTCCACAAATAAAGATCCTTCACTCTTCCATTTAGATTTGGTAGAAGGTAAGTTTAGATTTGTTTTCAACAAAGAGAAATTTAGCAGTCTGGACCCACAGGACATGAACTTTTATCACAAAAGTTTCCTGGCAGTGGTTGGTGCTCTCTCATTCCACTTCAAATGAAGAAACTGTCTGCGTTCAAGAAACTTTCCAATCTCATGAACCCAAATTTTGTCCCTCCTACCACTGGAAAGCATCTTGAACAAAGTAGCTAATGTGTGATCCAGATAAGAATTATGATCTAGAAACATACACCAAATTGAGATCTATACCAAATGGAAACCCAAAGCAGATATTACAGGTATTTAAACCCCGCTCCCCTTGCCAGCATATTGTTTGTTACCAGCTCAAAACGTTTTTCCTCCTTTTGCTTTGTCTACTATGGCCTTCCTCTACTCCTTCCCTACTTAACTCACATCGATAAACCTCTCCTTTTTCATGGTCCCTGCCGTATTGCAGCCCACCTAAATTATGTTTCTAGACCAGATTTTTGTGATTTCAGCTGAGGGGGATATTCTAATATATTCAGGTACTCCTTCAATACCTCATAAACTCTTCTGCCCATGCAGAACATGGAGGGTTAGCAGGTAGATATGTCCCTCTGGACATGGCAGTCCCTGTGACCACAGCTAATCAGACATTTAGATGAAGAAACTGCTTGTTCATTTTGTAACTTCTCCCAATGCAGTGCAATTTTTCCTGCTGCGACAGTGTTTTTGTAACCACTGCCATATGTCAGTGCCCACTGCCCCCCCTCAGCCTCTCTGACAGGCAGCTGGTAGACCAGCCTCGCCATGCTTTTGCAGAAGCGGCAGTCTGTGCCTCATGTCTGCGAGGAGGGGCTGCTGTGATGGACTTAATCCTCACAAGCAGAGGGAATCAACACACGCAGGACTGCAAAGAGTCTTGCTGGCAGACCATGCTTTTGCTTTCTGAAGGAACAGCTGCCAATAGCCATTTTCTTATGTTTTTTTCTTTAGGATGCTGAAAATCCTATCCAGTAAGACTAAAGCAGTCCACTGGTATTGCTGACTGAGAAAGGCAAAATGTCTGAAACCTGGTACCCAGCATGCTACCCTCCCTTGTCTCCTTATTTAGGAGGTTCCTGACACTAGGGCTTGGTATCTAGAATCTGGCACACATATTGCAAGTCCTTATCATCCATTAATCTCTTGATTTTGTCTAGACATCAAGGCATAAGACATTTTCTCCTCTCTTATTCCTTCCCTAAGATTTTACTGGGAGGGAAAAAATTATGCATTTTTGCCTGACATGTAAGTGTTACTGCTGACTCACAAGTGTTCCTGTTTCCCCAGGACTGCGGCTGCTCTGTCCCATTTCTGCTTTGGAAATACAGCACAGTTTAGGAATGACCCTTCATTATATTTTTAAGTAACATAATATGCTAACTCTGAAATACTCTCCCCTGTGTCATGTCTCCCCTACATTTATTTAATCTCTTCCTTTTTTCAGTCCCACGATTTTTGTGCCATGAAAATTACAAAACCCCTCAGGCAACTTTCAAAATATGAGCCTTTATCAAGATTGTTTGTTCTGCTGATACAGTTTTCCCCTCGTTTTATTTTTCCTTTTCTACCTTCTCTAGACCAATTCTGTGCGTAGAAGTAGGAATGCATTTTCCTCCCCTGCTCCTCTTTTAAGACTTTACAGATGGCCCTGGATTCACTGCACTGTACAACAGCCTTATCAGGAGAGGGCCAGCGATTGATCTCTTTGCTCAGGGCTCACTGTGCTTCCCTCATATTCCTCAATATCGCCTTTCTCTAAGGCCTTCACAGTCCTTTCTGTCTTCTTTACAATGTTTTACCTCTGCTCCCTTGCACAGTTGCCATGTCTCTGCTTTGATCTGCCTCAAGCCCCACACAACTCTTCTGTCCCTGCTCTCACCATTAGCACTTTCTTTCCCCCACAAGCACCCAGCGAAGTTGTCCAATTGCCAGCACTTTTCATCCCTTCGGTTCCCCTGCATTTGTGAATTTACTGAAGGGCTGGGAAGACAGTGACTGTAGTTATGTCCCTGATGAAGACCCCGCAGAGAGTGGCTGCAGTTACATCCCCGATGAAGAGTTTGCAAAAAGCACCAGTGTTCCAGGTCTGCTCAGTGGGGACCCTGCTGACTTCTGTTTATTACTGTTGGCCTTCAGCCAGTCCAGCCCAGCCCATGGCTCACTGGCAGTGTTTGTTCTGGTTGCTCTGGCTGGACAAAGGATCCCCCTGAGGAAAACCTGGGGACTAGGGGAGCAGTGTGTCTGCATGTCTGTGTGTGCACGTCTCCATTGCTACCCAGCAGCAGTCCTGGCTCCTTGTGCAGGCTTCCACATCCTTTTTATTGCTAAATTTCCACTTTCCTGCTACCCTGAAGGGGCCTCTGGCTCCTACATGATTGGTTGGAGCTCGCTGGAGTCTCCTCCGACATTCCTCCATGTTTCCTCACCAGTTCAGGGGGAAGAATAGCACTTACTGAATGGCCCATTCACTCCCTGGTAGACATATGAACCACACAGAAACCACCAAGAGCTCCTCTGCAGAGCCAGCTCAGGCACAAGCACCTGAGTCCACAGGGAGACTCGAGGCACCATTGCTCCTGCTCAGGATAGAGCAGACACCACTGACCAAGCTCTGGGTCAGCATGGCAGACTGTGCAGGCAGGGCAGGTCCTGTGCTGTGACAAGGCCATTGTCCCTGGAGCTCAGAGCAGACCTGGCAGCAAATTAGAAGGGAGCAATGGCCTCTGAAAGGAGCCTTGCACTTCTTCAGCTCTGAGCTAGGAGCTGGATCCTTTCCAAAGGCAATGTTATGTGTACTCATCTGGAGGTTGTGTAAATGAATCAGTTCAAGGAATTAACTGGGTTTTCTAAGTAACAGCAGCCTCTTCCCACTGAACCCTCAGCAAGGCAGTGATCGAGTCACCTCACTGCGACACCGGCCACTGCGCTCCCCGTGCTGTTCCAGGCTCAGGCAAAACTCCCTGCTGCCCAGCAAAAATGGTCCCTCCAACCAGCGGTTTCAATCATTTATTTGTACACATTAACTGAGGTGCATTTGTACCTTGCTGAATATGGGATCCTTTCGTGTTTGGTTGTATGTAAGGAATTTGCAGCCTAAAAAAGGCTGGGAGTAATTTTCAGCCTCTCTCGACAAAAGCTTATACAATTGGCCTTTAATTGCATTTTCTGCTGGTAACGCTGTTGGTGGCCCTGGTATCTGGGTTCTTACCCTGCTATTGATCTCCAGAATCAATATTACCATGCATTTTAAAAGGTGCCTTGGGAAGTCCCCAAGGTGTGAAAACAGCTGAACATAGCAATGGTGCCAGTGTACTGCGCCCAGTATCCCAGGCTTTACAAACAGCTGCCTTGTCTGCCTATTTTGAACACAGAAAATGTTGAGGAAATATTCCCTGAGTCTGTGTGTTTGGTGCAGCATTCACCTCTGGAGTTCTACACCTTATACTTGCACATCACAGGCTTTTTCTTAATTCAGTTGAACTTCCAAGTTTTGACAAAAGACAATAGTGTTTTAGGCATGACCCATCATAAGAGTGAAACAAGGAATGTTCCTTTCCAAACTTAACTGGACTATAAATTTTAGTAAAAATCTCTTGTCACATTTTCATTTATAAAACTGAAACAAGGTTGTTCGGTTGCCCACCTCACAAGCGATTAGGAGGTCCTTCAAAGGGCTTTTGAGACAGGAAATACTTTGGTACTCTTTAGTCCTCTTGTCCACTTACGTATTGTTTGGGGGCTCAAACCGTCAAAGATATTGGGGTGACTCTTGTTACTAACAGGGATTAGGCTAGATAGGAGTAACCCAAGGTATTAAGAGGTGCTAGGTTCATAATGCTCCTGAGGCTATTGGCAGTAACCCTTGATCTCAACTGCAACTTTTCCCTTTGCATGCTGATCAGTGAGGGTGCAGGTACGTTCAATGCATATGTTCATAGATACACAGATTCAGACACACAGAGGCATAGATTAGGAAGGTAAAAGGGATTTTTGAATATCCAAGATATTGCTTCTGTCCCTTCAGAATAAAAAACAAAACAGTAGATTGATCTTGCTGTCATTATACAGGTAAGGAATTAATGAAATCACTGTGACTAATCCTGTGATTAAGGACTGCAGACCAGGTTTGGGACTTCAGCTATTCTGAGAAAATCCCAGTTTAACAGGAGTAAAACAATCTTGGTATCATAGAAACATAGAATCATAGAATCATACAATCTTACAATCATAGAATCATAGAATCGTAGAACATATCGAGTTGGAAGGGACCCTCCAGGATCATCAAGTCCAACTCCTGTACCTTTGTAGGGATCCCCAGGAGTCACACCATGTGCTCAAGAGTATTGTCCAAACACTTCTTGAACTCAGTCAGGCCTGGTGCTGTGACCAC
The DNA here is from genome assembly GCA_013398125.1 of Aegotheles bennettii. Lineage (NCBI taxonomy): Eukaryota > Metazoa > Chordata > Aves > Caprimulgiformes > Aegothelidae > Aegotheles > Aegotheles bennettii. Next base: position 242,928 of record VZRW01006062.1, on the reverse strand, counting down.
TGCCCTGGGGAGCCTGTTCCAGTGCTCGATCACCCTCTGGGTGAAAAACCTTTTCCTGATATCTAACCTAAACCTCCCCTGATTCAGCTTCCTGCTGTTACTCAGAGTTCTGTCATGGATTATAGGAGTAAAGAGATCGGTACCTGCCCCTTCTCCTCCCCTCATAAGGAAGCCATAGACTGCAATGAGGTCACCCCTCAGCCTTCTCCAATCTGAATAATCCAAGCAACCTCAGCCGCTCCTCATAGGTCACCCCTTCTAGCCCCTTCACCATCCTTGTGGCTCTTTCAGGACAGCACAGTGATTTTGAAGCAAGAGAGGAAAAACGCCATTGTTTGCAGAAAATGCAAACAGAGAGGGGATGCAGTGTCCTTTTTCAGCAGTCACATTTCAAGGGCAAGATTAGAAGAGCATTATCTTGATGCGGGATTACAGAAAGCCCACTTGCACAGCTGGTGCAACTGGCACTGAAAGGAAGACAATCTGCTTGCACTCCAGCTTCTAAGCAGTGGTAACATCAAGTTGTTTTTAACATACTGTAGGGTAACACTGGAGAAGGGTCTTACTGAATTTCAAAATAATATATATATATATATATACACCCATGTCTCTGTGCTTGTGTCTGTGTGTCTTTTGCTATTTCCAGTTTCTTAAATATCACATGGAGCTGTTTAATTCAGTGAAACTTTTTTTAACTTCCTTCAACTCTTCATTTTTAATGTCCTTCTTTCAGTGTACTTTCCAGGAAAGGAGGGAAGAGGGAGCAGAATAAACATCCATAGCTAGGTCTTGTTTTCAGAGTAGTTCAGTACATTCTTGCAGGCTGGGTAGAAGAGGACGAGAGTCTGCTGTGTTTTCTCAAAGCTACAGGCCGTCCAGATATTTCAGAGGTTATTTATTTGGGGGAGGGGGGCACATTTTGCCCATTCACATATACTGAGTGTACCCAGAAGAACACAAGGGCATAGACAGATGAAGCTGATGCACCTTCCAAGTGGGATGAGGGGGATCTGTGAACTGAGCCATTAGACAGCAAAATTTGCTCCTGTGGTTTTATGGGAGAATCGTGTGCTACCTACAAGGCTGAGACAGAGGGACTTTTGTAAGTTATTTCTACAGATAACCTGAAACTAGTAACCAGTTTATAGTCTTTGTCTCTACAGTGTTTGCAGGTACCGAAACTGCTCAAATAGAAGTTGTGTCTGTGATTAAGCATTTGCAGGCTCAGAGTCTCAAACGTCAGGAGATAGCTGGGCTAAATTCTTATCCTGGTTAGCCCATCCCTAAACGTACATGTAGAAAACATAAACATTCAGAAACTAAGGAACCTGGTTTTGTAGAAATGTCCAAAGTGTTGAAATCTATTTCTTTTGAATGATGGATTTGGAGTATTTGTTGGTGATTTTCTAGTGTTGCTGCACCTTTGCAACAGTGCAGGTCCCCTGTGATGTTGCAGTGTCAGCAGCAAGTCCAAGCTGACTGCTGATGCAAAAGAACTCTTGGCCTGGTGTAGAAGGGAACTAATAAACCAGTACTGGCAAAATAAGAAAAGGCAAGAGAATTCAGATGGACAACTGTTCCTCCTTTTGTCATACAAATGTTTTTCATTTTGTAGCCCCTTAGTATGTACAAATTTTTTATTCTGTACAACCAAATTATAGCAACCTGGAAATAACATTAGCAATGACAACATGTTAGAGCTGGTAGCCAGTCACTGCTCAACTTCCTTGCTGTCGGTTTGGGTTGCCCACAGACAGGCTCCCAGCACACTTATAACCAATAAAGGGAGCTTGATGAGATCAGAAGGCATGTTTATGATCACTTATTACTTGGTGCCAACTGGGAGCATAATAAAAGCTGCAAAGAAGGAGGCCAGTGATTTCTTATTATGTTCGGTGAGTTACTGAGAAATCAAACCAAAAGTCATACTCCAATAACAGCTAATGTCTCTGCTGAGCTCCAAGCTTGTTTCATGCTCGCAATTTCACTGAGACTGGCTGGCTCAAATAATTATCTCATGAGTCAGGCCTCTGAGGAACAGCATTTGACATTCTAGAGAGGAAAATATAGCTTTAATTGTCAACATTTCATAATCTGAAATTTCAAATTTGAAGCTGCTTATCCAACCTGATTAGATACATATTTTCCTTATAAATTATATTTCTTTTGATCTTTAGGTTTTCTCTAGCTGCCGTTAACAGGGGTTATCATTCACTCGCTTTATTATTTTTTTTCCTCAAGTGGTCCCGCTGATTTACCTCTTATCATATTCTTTTCTCTTGAAAATGTGACTTACTTGTATTTGTTTAATTGTTGGCCCACAATAAGCTTCCTCATAATCTATCAATCATCAAGCAATGCAAAAAAAAAAATCCCAAAGGGAATAAATCCTTAGTGTCATTGGTGTGTCTAGTTATAAATAAAGACACAAGAGGGAAATATTTTGTGTAAAGAACCTGCAAATTACAGTGTTGCCCGGACCTTGTTATATATATCTGGCAGAAATCCCTTCTCTAACTCCAGGGTTTTGTTATGAAGGAGAGAGAGTGAACTTCCTTTTCTGTTATTCAATCTCTTTTCTTCCCTAAATTTGTTGCTCCTTCTTCCCTGAGAAGAATTACTGGCTGGCCCAAACCTCCCTGTTTTTTTTCACCTAACTTGACATACAGAATCATTAGAATTTCTCCTTTGGCTGTCAATTACAACCAGCAGTTTTGGCTAGTTTGGGCAGAAAAAATGCAGGAGTCCTTTCTCCTCAGTTTTTAGAGGGATGTCCTAGAAAACACAGCTCATTCCAGTGTAAAATACTAAAGTCTGAGCTTTTCAGCAGGCCCAAGGCAGGGTGAGGACCTAGTGCCGCTGTCTGGGAACAGGCCAGGTGGGGGAACAAAGCTAATCTGCAAAATTAGGAGCAGGTTTGGAAGCAAGGCCGTGTGTAACAAAGCCTGTTGTGTGACTGTTGCAGCATCCAGTGCTACATCTGGAGGTTGGGGTCAAAGCCTTGCATCCATACTCCAGGAGAGCTGGGTCTAGACTGTCTGATGTCTGTGAAAGTGCCTGTTTCCAACAGTGCTGGAGGGATTGGGGTCTGACCGGTGGTGGTGCCAAGCATTCATTTGTTCTCCTCGTGGACAACATCCCCAAGCTCAGCTGCAGCATGCCCTTGGGTGCACTGCTGCACACAAATAATGTGAGTGAGAAGCTGGTCAGGCTCGGCCTCGTGTGAGCTGCAGCTTAGACACAGCTGTGACTCATCCCTCAGACTCTCCTTGCCTCAAGTCAACAAGCGCTCTACAGCCAGCCCATAGCTCGTCTCCTAGCAAATAAATATTCAAATACTTAGGAGCATTATGGCCAGTGAGAGCTACCTGAAAGCTATCTAGTGACAAAACTCCTAGTCCTAGGGAGCAAACTTGTTGTCACACAAATCACAGCGACAGTAAGCAGTAGCATGCATCGTCTGCCTCCAAAATCACATGCCTCTGCAGCCTGACCAAGGGGGAATTCTTCCTCTCTGCATGGCACCACTCAGCCCTGACACAAGTGAGCACGTGCCTGTGACAAACGGGCTACCTAAAATACTACAGTAATCGATTGGGGGCCACTGAGTGGCTAGAAGAGTCATATTATCCTAAATGTAAAGTGAAAGCATCCTTACATCTGAGCAGGAGCTCTAATTTAACATGCCATCAGAATGCAAGGCACCAAGAGTAGCCAAGCACTATTTCTGGTTTTCACAATCAAAAGGAAGAACCTTAATACCTGCTTACTTAAACTAATCAGATGACCGAGGTATCATTTCAACAAGATAAATTGTGTGGGTATATAAACTCTTCCAGTTTATCAATCAGGGCACAAGAGAGCAAATGGAAGATGCTCAGAAATTATTCCTCTTCTGGTGACATCTGAGTCCTTCTGGTGACAACAGCTGCTCATGGAAAAAGTAAGTTTTGGCCTCCTAGCTTTCAACATGGACTCACCATGGGCAGTCTGAGGAGAGGTTAACCTGTTGTAGGCATTTTATCCGCTGCAATTACTTTTCAAGTGTTTTATCCATTCTGCTAATGAAAAGTTTGCCAGGTGTGCCACTCTTGAAACACTTTTTCATTCTCCATAGGTAAATTGCAAACTCGAACCTGGTGTGACATTCCTGAGCTCTAGTCACCCACTCCTTGCCAATGGGCAGTCGTGTGCAAATGTAGACATCCAACAGTTTGGAAGAAACAGCATTTGTAGTTGAAATCACATTTTGTCAATAACAACTTGAGCAGCTAAAAATCACCTCCTAGTAATTGTGAATGGTGAGGATGTGGCCCTGGGCATAGTGCTGCAAAAAGGCATCTAAATATGCAGCAGGATACTGTTTAATTTCAAACTGTTCATCACCATCTGTTAAGAGTTACATCTTAGAGAAGAAAAAAGGCACCATGGTATAAATACCTTTTATTTAGAGACACTAAATTTAGGATCCAGAAGGGGTTTGTATTTTTCCCCACAAAATTCTGTGCTTGTTTGTGTCAGGATGTGGCTACTTGACCTCTCTGCATCTGCCGGTGCTGTTGGAGGAGTAAAGTGAGGAGGTCAGTGGTGCTAAATTACAGCATCTGTGAGGCACTTGCCTACATCAACTGTGTCCGCAGCAAGCGGTGCACTGCCATCCACTTCCTGCCATGATCACTCCGATATCACTGCCGTCAGTGTAAATGACGATGGAGAAAGGTGTTCCTGTTCCCGCATTAATTTCAACTAGATCAAAGAAACCACTTAATTCCTGTAGCCTTGAGCATGTGATTTCAACTACAATATGTTGAGGCAACAATAATACCATAGTAAGAATCGTATTTTCTCATTAATATATGGAAAAGGCATCTTCCCCTGTCTAGAAAAATAACTCCAGCTGCTTTCCTATACTTAGTGAAACTGTTGAGAAGATGAAATACCAAACTCTAATGCAGTAGGAATTTGCTAGTCACTGCATCGAATGATCCAGTGTTTCTGAATGTTGTATGCTGACAGTCTTTGGAAATAAAAATCCAAATCTGAGTTGATTTTAACTATTCCCCAGTGCTGTTCACCTGTTCAGAGGCTTGAGCTCAGTTTGACAGGTGGTAGCAGTTTTGATTTCCAGTGTTTCGCCTCTGCATCTTTGCATAAAAGAAACCAGCACAGTTCTCTCCTACACGTGTATATTAGGTGATCTTAACACCAGTTTGTGGTACCCACGCTGATCCCAGCTGCTTAGCACGGACACAAGTAGCTTTCAGCTCAGTGCCTTAAACAGACCTGCAATCTGCCTTGCCCATATAAATAATAAAAAAAAGCACGGTAGATGATGAAGAGGCAGGCTATATGGCAAATCTCATTTTTTGGTGAATATCCGAGTTTTTGGGGCCTGTATTTTGGTCCCAGTTTGCTTCAGCCCAAGCAAGAATCACCCACTAGAAGAAGGCAGTTTTTTAACCTTCTTACGTGGGCCAGTAGTGGTGAGATTCGACTGCCGCCAGAGCAGACGTTGTACCCAAACATGCATACTAGCATCAAAAACTGTAAGGAACAACTCCTCTCTCAGTGGGGACAGACCAGTGTAAAACCAATTAAAAGGTAAGAATTAGGACCATTTGCTCATGTGAGGAACCCCAGGCCATGAGAAGTCTGAGCTATTACTCCAAATGCAATTTTTATGATACAGAGATGTTGTTCTTGGGAGAGCTGGTTACCACACCCAGCTGGTGCTTCTCCTTGTATTGAGTTGCTAAGTCACAGTAAAAGATACAACTCTATTTTGAGCACTTTCTAATATTACTATCCCTTGTAAACAACTGCTGCAGCTGCTGCAGAGACCTTTACAGTTTTATATGATAGCTGTGCCCAGCTCTGAGCTGCACTGCCATGTGCTGGGGCACCCCAGGGATCCATCAGCCCCATTCACGTAGGAGAAGCAATTTCTCACAGGGTTGCTCTTTGCAATCTTCTCTGCTCTGTTCATTAGAAGGCATCTGGCTGCTTCTCATGCTACATGGCCTTCTTCCAGCCAAGCAAGGCTGAGATGGGAAAGACTGGACAGTTCCTCTTCCTTTGTTGTGCTCTTTTCCACTGGGAACAAGAGGTAATTCATGAAAATGTGAACGAGTCTTCCTCTCCATTCACAGTCCTCCCCTGCAATCAGTAGCTGGTGGTAATGTTGATCTTGCCAGCATCCAGGTCTTAGAGCTCCATACTGAGTCCGTGAGTTGCCCATTTGCTTGTGAGGTTCATGTCTGTTATCACTGAAACAAAAGGGAAGCCCCTATGTCTATTAATACATTAGCTTAATACTTTCCACGTGAGAATGAGAATGATGATGGTTAATGACGAGAAATGTTTTTCTGCAGCATATACAGTTTAATGATGGCCCCAACGCAGCGCCATCACTAATTTGAATTACTTCTGATCATAACATTACATTAAGCCCCTGCTGAGGGATTCTGCTTCACAGCCAGCTGTCCAGTAAGCAACCACTAAGATGAATTCAGCTTCACATCAACATTTGGTGTAGGTTATTCATTGCTCTTGTTTTATTTCTCTATTTGTCTCAGGCAGGCAGTTAAGAAAATATGACAGAATGGACCACTTCAGCTAATGGTGTCAATCCTGCAAACATTTGCCACCTGTACTTGGCAACGTGGCAAGTCCAAACTGTTTGAAATCATTAGTCACAGATTTCACTTTCAAATAACTGGATTTAAAAAAAAAAAAGGAAAAAAAGAAAAAAATGACAAATCATAAGTCATTCAAATTGCTGTGTTTCTGCTGAACTATGAGGATACATATTTTCAAGCTTCTCTCTGCAATTTTAAGGAATTGCTCAGCTTTTAATAAAAATTTAGATACTCACATAATCTGAGATAATGTCCCTAGAAATAGGGACAAAGAGAAAAGCTGTTCGATACTTTGCAAATTGGGATGAAAATCAGACCTGATAAGAACAGTTTTATTCTCACCTATGACTTGCAGGGCATTTAGTAGCACAGATTATTTTTTTGTAAAAGTAATCCTACACATTGCCATTTGTCTAGACTTAGATGAACAGCAGGCATAAATTCATCATTTAGGCATTCATTTTTGGCTTTGGTAGCTCAGTTGGGATGATTTGTGTTTAGAGTTAGACATCCTGCTGAGTCAGGGACATAGAAGTCTCCCCTGTTATAAAAATACTAAAATGACAAGACCATTGGCAAGAAATCACTCTTGTTTTGATGAAAGCTGGGGGAGTATGGTACAGTTATGAAGTTATTGTATTATTGTGTTTTAATAAGATTCTTCTGGACAATGTACATAGTTGTCCAGGCTCTACCTTGGTACAAAGTGATGAATTGTCACTAGTAAGATTTGAGGACAAGCATACTTCATTAGTTTAAGATGTGCAAAACTGGCAGTCTGCCGAGGAAAGAGGCTGAAGGAGACTGAGACGTTCATTTGCAGATCTAACCTGACATCCCAGAAGGTACAGTGCCTGTCGAGAGCCTGGATTGGAGCTGTTAGAAAACCTCTCCCATTAAATGAGACCCTGGGAAAGCTGAGATTGAGCAGTTTGCATGAGGAGGAGGCATGAAGATGGCTGAGGGTGAAGGCTGGGGCAAGGACCTGCATCTGGAGAGAATGAGGTGGCCAGGAGACAGAACTCAGCAGCAACTGCAACTTCTCAGTGAGAAGGCAGTAATTCTTGATGAAAGAGGGAGTCTGTCTCATGCAGAGAAGTGAGCATGTTATTGGGCACAGACTGAGCAAACTAGTGAAGAGGAGGATAATTCACGTCTTGAAAACAGGGCACTAAAGGCTGCCTGGGAATGAAAAGGATCAAGAAAGAAAATAGAGGGGTGATTACCTTGAAGGTCTACATGCTAATATAAGAAACATGAAAAATAAATTGGAAGCATTTAATTAACAGTCAGAATGATTACTTAACTGATTTGTAGCGTTAATGGACACGATAACATATTTATGATTTCTTTTGGGCAGGGGGAGATAAGTGGCATGTTTCAAAGGTGTGCATGGCGGTTGTGTATGCCTGCTGTGAACCTCAGCAGTTGAAGGCAACAGAGCTGCTGAAAGTCTTTGAGCATAAAAGAGGAGGGAAAGCAGCCCAGCTGCATGGAGATTATTATCTGGTTCTCAGAGAGGGAAAGGCTCCTTTGGATCTTTCCGCTGAGTGAGGAGAAGTTGGTCCAGAAGGTGAAGGAAGGCAAACCCTGTGATGAATGGTATTCCTGACATCTAGCAGAAGAAGAAAGGAAATCAGTAAAATAAAAATAAAGGATTTGAAGAAAGGGATCATCGCTCAACTTGGTGAATTGAGAGATAAGCAAGGCAGGAGGAAAGAGGGAGTTTCAAGGAAGTTGTTAAAAAGGTAGTCTCAAAAAGACAAGTGTAGATTATTTCAAACAAAGGAGATGCAGGAAGTGTAGAAAGAAACCACTTTTGCCAACTCAGGAGTTTTTCAGTGACCTGAAAATTATTCAGTGTGGAAAGTAGGTCAAGTTACTAAGAAGATAAATGTAAGACCAGCACAAACATACAAGGACAAAATCTTGACAGAACATTTGCTAGAACATGAAGGCAAGGAAAAAAATGGTTCAGTGCTAAGGGCAAAAAAAAAAAGATTAATATCATATATAGATAAGAAATGAGGAAAGATGCAGTAGATTCCTTTATATTGGCTGTAGCACTGCTTTTGACTTTGCTTCCCAGGGGAATCTCTTCCCAGGCAAGTTAAGGAAACAGTTTTATTGAAACCACTATGAAATTGTTGTACAACTGGCTGGAAAACCATACTTCTAGAGAAAAGGACAAGTAAACCTGGGCTAGGATTCCTCCTGGGTCTGGTATTATGCAATATTTAATGGTTTGGACATCAGACAACATAGCCCTCTTGCAGAGGACACAAGTTGGAGGACATGACAGGAATTCAAAATTATTTTGAAAAATTGCAGTGGTCTGAAATAAACAGTTCAGGTAGCAAAATTCACTGTATGAATACAAGATGGCAAATGGTGGACTAAGCAACTGCTTTTTAGTAAAGACTCTGGGCTGCACAAGGGCATGTGGGTACGTATGACCTGAGTCAGTGATGTTGCACTGCTGTGAAAATGCAACTTCACAGCAGGATGCACAAACAAAGGAGCTGTATGGAAAATATGTTCTGACTTGTTTGTCACTGGTAACATCTTAGCTCTACTTTAAGAAAGATGGGGTCAGTTTGAGAGAAATGAGGGCAGAAGCAACAAGACTAAAAGCTGAGAGTCCCTGAATCTGGAGATGAGGTTAGGAGCACTAGAGCTGCTTAGACAAGAGAAAGCTGAGGAGAAATACAACAACAGCTTTGACATGCTGACCATGGATCCCAGGATTGGAAGAAATGGTCTTAAAAAGTGCCACATCGAAGATTTAGGTTGAACAACACAGGTTTTGAATAACTTAGCACCAGGGCTGCTGGCTAGGATGCTGTGAGTTGTGGACACGGGCATGGGGGATCTGAGGTTAGACCAGCCTCTGCCAGGGATGAACTGGCAGAGCTGAGCCTGCCTTGGGGAAGGGGATGGGCTACATGACCTCTCAAATACCCTACTGTGACTGTTTTTTATATTTCTGTGGCGACTTCAATTTTCCCTGTAATAAGAATGGTTGTCACAGAGAGATTTCACAGAATTGACGTTTTCCCTGTTAGAATCATAACTGCATCTGCAAGAGGGGTGACCAGAATACCTAATGACTCATCCAGTTAAAAATATCTTAAGGAGCAGAAAAATGAGAGCATTTTAAATCATCTAATGCAGCCTTGAGGGGGCATTGGAGAAGATTTATTTTCCAAATGTGACACATGTAAAAATGGCCTATTTCAGACACAAACAATGTGTCTGTTACACTGATATTTCAAAGATGAGAAAACATTTATCAGAACATCATTTTAAAATTGAAGTATTGGCTCATCAGAGTGCATTCCAGATAATTATAGTCACTAATTAGAAAAGACAATTATCAAGGCACCTGTTCAACAAGGGGATCTAAAAGTGGGGATCCTGATTCTGCTGCATCAAACCCACCTCGAAACAGTGCTGCCACCAAGCACTGAGCCAGGCCTGTTTCCCATTTAGGACCAAGCCAGGATTGTGGTGGAAAAGTACCAGAAATTAGCTAGTTGGTTTTGTGCTTTGATTTTGACTGAAATTTTATTTGACTCTCACAGTGAAAACTGGAGCAAGAAATTTGTTCTGATGTCCTGTTTACTTTCTATGTGAGAAGAAAAGAAAAAAATCCCCTCTAGTTACGTAGTTCATATGCACATATTGCCACTTCAGTACTTACACAAAATATTTTGATAACTCTCTGTAATAAAGATCCACCCAAATGTAGGGAAGACAAGCAACTGATCAAAATCAGTAGGCTAAAGCTGAAAACTTGTCTTNAAAAAAAGAAAAAAATGACAAATCATAAGTCATTCAAATTGCTGTGTTTCTGCTGAACTATGAGGATACATATTTTCAAGCTTCTCTCTGCAATTTTAAGGAATTGCTCAGCTTTTAATAAAAATTTAGATACTCACATAATCTGAGATAATGTCCCTAGAAATAGGGACAAAGAGAAAAGCTGTTCGATACTTTGCAAATTGGGATGAAAATCAGACCTGATAAGAACAGTTTTATTCTCACCTATGACTTGCAGGGCATTTAGTAGCACAGATTATTGTTTTGTAAAAGTAATCCTACACATTGCCATTTGTCTAGACTTAGATGAACAGCAGGCATAAATTCATCATTTAGGCATTCATTTTTGGCTTTGGTAGCTCAGTTGGGATGATTTGTGTTTAGAGTTAGACATCCTGCTGAGTCAGGGACATAGAAGTCTCCCCTGTTATAAAAATACTAAAATGACAAGACCATTGGCAAGAAATCACTCTTGTTTTGATGAAAGCTGGGGGAGTATGGTACAGTTATGAAGTTATTGTATTATTGTGTTTTAATAAGATTCTTCTGGACAATGTACATAGTTGTCCAGGCTCTACCTTGGTACAAAGTGACGAATTGTCACTAGTAAGATTTGAGGACAATCATACTTCATTAGTTTAAGATGTGCAAAACTGGCAGTCTGCCGAGGAAAGAGGCTGAAGGAGACTGAGACGTTCATTTGCAGATCTAACCTGACATCCCAGAAGGTACAGTGCCTGTCGAGAGCCTGGATTGGAGCTGTTAGAAAACCTCTCCCATTAAATGAGACCCTGGGAAAGCTGAGATTGAGCAGTTTGCATGAGGAGGAGGCATGAAGATGGCTGAGGGTGAAGGCTGGGGCAAGGACCTGCATCTGGAGAGAATGAGGTGGCCAGGAGACAGAACTCAGCAGCAACTGCAACTTCTCAGTGAGAAGGCAGTAATTCTTGATGAAAGAGGGAGTCTGTCTCATGCAGAGAAGTGAGCATGTTATTGGGCACAGACTGAGCAAACTAGTGAAGAGGAGGATAATTCACGTCTTGAAAACAGGGCACTAAAGGCTGCCTGGGAATGAAAAGGATCAAGAAAGAAAATAGAGGGGTGATTACCTTGAAGGTCTACATGCTAATATAAGAAACATGAAAAATAAATTGGAAGCATTTAATTAACAGTCAGAATGATTACTTAACTGATTTGTAGCGTTAATGGACACGATAACATATTTATGATTTCTTTTGGGCAGGGGGAGATAAGTGGCATGTTTCAAAGGTGTGCATGGCGGTTGTGTATGCCTGCTGTGAACCTCAGCAGTTGAAGGCAACAGAGCTGCTGAAAGTCTTTGAGCATAAAAGAGGAGGGAAAGCAGCCCAGCTGCATGGAGATTATTATCTGGTTCTCAGAGAGGGAAAGGCTCCTTTGGATCTTTCCGCTGAGTGAGGAGAAGTTGGTCCAGAAGGTGAAGGAAGGCAAACCCTGTGATGAATGGTATTCCTGACATCTAGCAGAAGAACAAAGGAAATCAGTAAAATAAAAATAAAGGATTTGAAGAAAGGGAGCATCGCTCAACTTGGTGAATTGAGAGATAAGCAAAGCAGGGGGAAAGAGGGAGTTTCAAGGAAGTTGTTAAAAAGGTAGTCTCAAAAAGACAAGTGTAGATTATTTCAAACAAAGGAGATGCAGGAAGTGTAGAAAGAAACCACTTTTGCCAACTCAGGAGTTTTTCAGTGACCTGAAAATTATTCAGTGTGGAAAGTAGGTCAAGTTACTAAGAAGATAAATGTAAGACCAGCACAAACATACAAGGACAAAATCTTGACAGAACATTTGCTAGAACATGAAGGCAAGGAAAAAAATGGTTCAGTGCTAAGGGCAAAAAAAAAAAGATTAATATCATATATAGATAAGAAATGAGGAAAGATGCAGTAGATTCCTTTATATTGGCTGTAGCACTGCTTTTGACTTTGCTTCCCAGGGGAATCTCTTCCCAGGCAAGTTAAGGAAACAGTTTTATTGAAACCACTATGAAATTGTTGTACAACTGGCTGGAAAACCATACTTCTAGAGAAAAGGACAAGTAAACCTGGGCTAGGATTCCTCCTGGGTCTGGTATTATGCAATATTTAATGGTTTGGACATCAGACAACATAGCCCTCTTGCAGAGGACACAAGTTGGAGGACATGACAGGAATTCAAAATTATTTTGAAAAATTGCAGTGGTCTGAAATAAACAGTTCAGGTAGCAAAATTCACTGTATGAATACAAGATGGCAAATGGTGGACTAAGCAACTGCTTTTTAGTAAAGACTCTGGGCTGCACAAGGGCATGTGGGTACGTATGACCTGAGTCAGTGATGTTGCACTGCTGTGAAAATGCAACTTCACAGCAGGATGCACAAACAAAGGAGCTGTATGGAAAATATGTTCTGACTTGTTTGTCACTGGTAACATCTTAGCTCCACTTTAAGAAAGATGGGGTCAGTTTGAGAGAAATGAGGGCAGAAGCAACAAGACTAAAAGCTGAGAGTCCCTGAATCTGGAGATGAGGTTAGGAGCACTAGAGCTGCTTAGACAAGAGAAAGCTGAGGAGAAATACAACAACAGCTTTGACATGCTGACCATGGATCCCAGGATTGGAAGAAATGGTCTTAAAAAGTGCCACATCGAAGATTTAGGTTGAACAACACAGGTTTTGAATAACTTAGCACCAGGGCTGCTGGCTAGGATGCTGTGAGTTGTGGACACGGGCATGGGGGATCTGAGGTTAGACCAGCCTCTGCCAGGGATGAACTGGCAGAGCTGAGCCTGCCTTGGGGAAGGGGATGGGCTACATGACCTCTCAAATACCCTACTGTGACTGTTTTTTATATTTCTGTGGCGACTTCAATTTTCCCTGTAATAAGAATGGTTGTCACAGAGAGATTTCACAGAATTGACGTTTTCCCTGTTAGAATCATAACTGCATCTGCAAGAGGGGTGACCAGAATACCTAATGACTCATCCAGTTAAAAATATCTTAAGGAGCAGAAAAATGAGAGCATTTTAAATCATCTAATGCAGCCTTGAGGGGGCATTGGAGAAGATTTATTTTCCAAATGTGACACATGTAAAAATGGCCTATTTCAGACACAAACAATGTGTCTGTTACACTGATATTTCAAAGATGAGAAAACATTTATCAGAACATCATTTTAAAATTGAAGTATTGGCTCATCAGAGTGCATTCCAGATAATTATAGTCACTAATTAGAAAAGACAATTATCAAGGCACCTGTTCAACAAGGGGATCTAAAAGTGGGGATCCTGATTCTGCTGCATCAAACCCACCTCGAAACAGTGCTGCCACCAAGCACTGAGCCAGGCCTGTTTCCCATTTAGGACCAAGCCAGGATTGTGGTGGAAAAGTACCAGAAATTAGCTAGTTGGTTTTGTGCTTTGATTTTGACTGAAATTTTATTTGACTCTCACAGTGAAAACTGGAGCAAGAAATTTGTTCTGATGTCCTGTTTACTTTCTATGTGAGAAGAAAAGAAAAAAATCCCCTCTAGTTACGTAGTTCATATGCACATATTGCCACTTCAGTACTTACACAAAATATTTTGATAACTCTCTGTAATAAAGATCCACCCAAATGTAGGGAAGACAAGCAACTGATCAAAATCAGTAGGCTAAAGCTGAAAACTTGTCTTGGACCTCAGTCATGTGTGACTGGTTCCTATCTGAAATAAAGGGGGGTTTTTTTGTAAAAACAAGCTGAGATGGAAATCATGTCCCTGCCTTACTGTGGCATTTTGCTACAGGCAAATATTATTATCATTATTATCTATACCAAAGCAAAATGCAATAGCTTATGTAGTTGCAACAACTGAAACAGAATTCCTCATTAGGAAATCATCAGGAGAGTTGTTTTAGTAGACGAAAGCCATCATCTTCACCATTTATTCTCATTCTCTTTTCCCCTTGTCAACTGTGTAGATGGAGAACTTCAAAAATAATCTCTGAACTGTATCTGATTCAAGTCCGGATCTGATAAAAGCATGGTGCATTTGTAAGTTGACACACAGCAAGTATTCCCATTGAGTTCAGTGGACTGTCTGGTATAGGAGGATAAATTTAACACAACTCCTAGTACAATTATAGCCTTACAATTGTCGTTTATTACTGATCATAAATAACAAGTTACCCTTTTAGCTTTTTATTGCCTTGTATATTCCCTGCAAAAGAGATGATCAAAGGCCAGCAAAGAGACAGGAAGCCCTAGCTATAGCCATGCTTGTTATTTATAATGCACACATGTGAGTAACCTAAGACACCTGCACTAAGAGGAAACTCACTGTTTTTTTCTGAAGCTCTGATTCAGAAATTATTCACAGCAAATAGCTCTTAAACTCCAAAAAAAAGGGCAGATTTCCTTATAAAACACGGACTTACACCTTGATGTCCAGCTAGGGGCAACCTTCATGTCTCAGATATGGAGGAGATGCTGGCAGCCTCTTGGGAAGGCAGCAGAGATACGGGGGCACAGGGCAGGCAGGGTAACATGGAGCCGGCTGCTCAGGGGGCTGAGACCCTCAGTTCCAGGAGGCCCTCAGCAGACCTGATCACCTTGGTGTGGGAGTCCTGCCTCAAGTGGGGGCTGGTTGTGTGACACCTGGGGCCCTTCCAGCTTACATTTCTATCATTTTGTGATGAATATCAGAGCAAGAAATCTGGTTTGAGCCATATTTACAGAGGACATTACCTTCGCACTTGCAAAGAACTCTGTGTGTGTGTGTCCTTAACAAAGTTATCAGCTTCCCAGGATGGCTGTGCATGTATCTGCACTTTGAATAAATGCAGCGGGACTATTATTCTGTGCCCTTTAATAAGAGAGAACATTCACTGGTTGTCATGCTAAGGGCTTTGGACAGCAGGACACGTTTTGACATTTGTTTGCTTCTGGATCACTTCTGGTGCTGCCAGCATCATCGCCGGTTTGGGTCCATTCTCTTGCCAGCTAGTCAGTAGAGGAGGATAAAGCAATGGCCAATGTTATCTTGGTCTCTTGCACCATATGCAAGGAAAAGAAGTAATATTAAGCCAAGAAAGTTTGGCTATCTATTGAGGCTGACAATACCCCAATGAAACACATGTATTAATTATTAATACAAATGGCATCCGATAGCAAAAATTCATGCATATAAAATTGACTTATATTTACATTGGAAAATTTTTGTTTTCTCTAGCATGAAATTTTGTCTTTAATGGCCTATTAGTGTTTAGTTAATGATACATTAGCTGATTTTAATGTACTGAACTATCAACGAAGAGAACACAATCCAGACATTACCTCAAGAAGAAAACACAGAAGAAATCATGCATGGGAAAGACATGCTAACTTTTTTCTTTTCATTGTCTGTCTCATCAGACAAAATTAATCAGAAATATAGTGTATAAAATAATACTCAGCACATCACAGAATATCATATTGAGGGTAATTTTGTAGTGTGATAGCAAGGAAATTAAACCAGCCATTTGCATTAACAATAACAGGTATTCAACCTCTAATCACTTATGCATCATCTGAAAATTCTCCTCTGAATGAACATGTCAACATTTTACCCCTTTTTTCTGTTTGCCCACTCAGGAGGGAAAAAGAATTTTAATGAAATGCCAATGCAGTACCTGTAGCTTTATTTGCAATTTTAAATTAAATTTTTAAAATTAATTATTCAAGAGATCTATACATAGGTGTTATAAATATACTAAACATGTATTAAATCTGTGGACAGCTGATAGCCTCTAGATTGCATTGAACCATATAGGTCTCCATCAAGATGCTTACACTAAGGTTATGTGATGCAACAGCCTAGGCTGATCTAAGTCATCCTAATAGGAACTTGAGTAAAGGAAAACTGTAAGTGGCAAATAATGACAGAAACAATAAGAATGAAGAGGCTTTCCTCCACAAAGCCTGTCTAGAAGTAGCCTGACCACAAATTAACAATCCTGGTAAAGTGCTAAAGGTGTGTGGGCTGAGGCAATGGCAAAGTTGACATAAGACCCTGGCTGAGATGCTCCCACAAGGCGTGAGCACTATGAGCAGGGGGAGGTGCTTGCATAGCAGGAACACCATGGTCTCCTCTGCAAGAATGCCCTGCATGGGCAGCTTACAGCCAGGGACTGAGAAAACCAAGAAGGCAAAATCCACTGGAAGTAAAAAGGTTTTCTATTGTACTAAAAAACTGTAGAGATTAATAGCACATATATGCATACTCTTTACCCCTTATTTGCACGCTTTACTCTTCATCTACTTAATGAGCTGTACGCTCAAGAATTTCATTAGCAGATTTCTAAGTACAATACTTCTCAATACTTGTTTCTGTGGGGAAAGATCCTTGATTTCTCCTAATTATATTTTATGCTTTTTTTTTTGTTGTTGTCTATGTTATGTCTTAAATGATTCCACTAAAACAGAATCTTTGTTCATTAAAGGTAGGATTTCTGTCACTTAATTTTAGCCACTTAGAATTCAGCATCTTATCTGTGCTTCTTGTCCAGGTTCCCCCTGTTATCAGTGGAGAGACAGAGGCCTCTCCAGGGTGCAACTCATTTGATTTGTCTCAGATGCCTTCTTTAGACTGGGATGAATCACTCAGTCATGGGAGGGCCTACTTCTCTCTGCTTTGATTTTAGCAAATGCCTGTCTAAATCCTTTATGCCCAGCGCTTAGCATTTAGATGACTGACGTCAGGGGAGCTGGATTTCATCTCTTCCTGCTATAACAATGTTCCTCTACAGAGGAACGCTTCATCCCACGCAGTTGCTGAAGTAAGCCATGATACATATTAGCTCAGAAGAGGACATACATCTAATTTGGACTCCTTGATTTTCCCTGGCTGGACTGGCTTGATGAAATCTGCGAGGTGGTCAAAACCATACAGTGGCAGGACTCAGACCTTATTTAAAGGGCTTCTTCATTGCCCTGACTACTAATGTGTCCAAGCATACAGCCATATGCAGATGCAACACGACCTGCGGAGCTGTCAGAGCAGTAGGTGTTTCTGCAGCAACTACTCTTTGGAGAGGCTCTGTGAGGGCCATGGTGGGATCTCCTCAATCCAGAGCCTTTCCAAATGCTTCGGTTTCACCATTGTGCCACATGCACAGTAACACACCTCACAACCTCTTCTGGAGGGGAAGATGGTAGTTAAACTATAACCTAAACCATATAATGAATGGGGTCCCCTGGCTGATAAACAAGCATAAATGAGTTTTAATTATATGATAATCCTTTTTATAGTGATTTCTGCCTGGCAATAGCAAAATATTTCATGGGCTCAGCGTAAAATTCATTCTGGTGGGGGCATAACGTAAGGTCTATAAGCTGCTTAATTTTCACTCAGGCTTTCTAAATAACACCTAAGGAGCACTTCAGATGTGCAAAGGTCCTGGCCTGGCCTTTGACTTTCACTGACTAACTTAGGATCAGCCTACTAAATCACATTTTCAGGGTCATTGCAAAGTAGAAGGAAGGTCTGAGAATAGAAGTCAGTACTTCTCAGTTCCTAAATCCCAAGTCCTTAGGTGCCCTTATACATAAAGATACTCACTTCCTCAGCCAACACTGTTAAACATCTCCTATGAAAGTTTTTCAGATCTCTTTTTTGAAGTACTACAGATTTCAGGAGGTTCTTAATACATTGTTAAGCATTTTCTCAAATTGATCTCTGGTGACCTTTTCCCTGGTTGTATATTCCACAGCTGCTGCCTTGACAGGGCACACAGCAGGAATCTGCTCATCTTTGGGCTCCCTTGACTCTTACAAGACACATTTCATTCATTACAGAGATGTAATCAACAACCTTCTGGCTTCTTCATGCAAGCACGCCTTCTAACTGATCATTACCAGAAACAACAGGGTGCTCTCCCTAACAACAATTTAATTTGCATTTAATTATACTGTATTAGGCAATATTGAAGGTGACACTGGAAAAGGTAAAATAGTCCTGTATTGATTCAGGAAGATGGTAGCATTTCAGTTGGTCTTCATGAGGTAGATTATGCTACGTGGATGTTTCCAAACATGTATGCAGTGCCTCTCCTGAGAAGTGGGAAGTTGGCTGGCTTTCTTTGCAGCGTAACCAGGATGTTCTAAGCTTTCTCACTTGCAGGGGCTTGCTCCTTGTACATTCCTCTAATTCCAGGTGCTATTTTTCCCCCAGTCTCTCTTATTTTTCTAAGCAAATATTTCGTGTAACTCTATGGGAAATTAGTATTCATGTTAACTTTTAGCTGATGGTGATAGGTAGGTAGGTGGTTTTGGTAAGATAAATTTCTTCAGTAAAGATGTAAGCCACAAAGTAAGGTTTCCTTTAAAGCAGTTTCTTTCTTACTTTCCCTTAATGATCAGTGATCCAACATCCCTCATCTTTTGGAGCCTTATCTGAAGTCTGCTACAATCAGTGGGTCTTCCCATCAATGTTAGCGGTCCTTGTCCCCCCTGGCTAATTACTCAAATCATTTAGTACTTAAAAACCCCTGAAATCAGTGAGTTTTTATCAGCAAGTCACCCCTATTATTTGGTTATTACAATGCTGAAGACATAGAGAGCCAGGTGATCCTGAAGCAGCATCCTGCCAGGCTGCTGGAGTCTGCCCCACAACAGAGGAGCAATCCATTGCTACCACTCTGTCCCTGGGCTCTATAAGAACTTACCTTATTGGTAGACATTTGCCCCACCAAAGCCACAGATTCAGTGTTTGACCTTAGACTGTATAGTGTATGTGTAGTGGAAGGAGAAGAACTGCACCTATCTACTGTTTTCAGCTATTTCTCAAACACTACTTGTTATGTATTTTTCCCCCAGCCCCAAGATAAATAAAAAAGAAAACTACTTTAAAAAGCAGCTCCACTGAGTATTGCTGTTGCAAGAATAATTTAAAAAAATGTATCAGAAGGGCTAAGATAAAAAAAAAATCTGTATTTTTAATATGAACATGAATGAGAACTCAGGAACACAGCAGACTTTTATTAGGAATATTCATACCAGAAAATTCCGTATGATAAATGAAACAGACAGCATTTTCTCATGTGAAATAAAGAAGAATTCTTACACAGTTTGTAATCCTCTTGTCTTTATTGAAGTCTATGATCAAGGCATGGCTGACTATTATTGTGTACATGAGCTTCTAAATTTCTTCATACCATTTGGGGGGTAACCAGGAGTGCACCAGTTAGAAATGTGTTATCCTTTTACTTTTTTATGAGCTTCTTTCACACAACGTAAGTAGAAGCTTTCTTGCAGCAAGTCCTGGCTGGACATTTATTTCAAGAAAGTACTTATCTCTGGGAGCATACCAGGAAGGAAACTATAAAAATACATTTGAGGGTCTTGTCAAGTTAAAAGTGGGCAACAAAGAATAAGCCTCTACTGATATTTCAGTGCATTCCAGAAACTCAGACTGTTGGTCAGTTGTGTGTTCCCCATACCAGAAACAGAAAGAGATTATTCCTGACTTTTCTGTTTAAATTTATGGGTCTATTTTCACTGTAGCTTTCCCATCACAGCACTTTTCTGTAAGGTTCAGAGACAGAACTTCACCACGTATTTCAAGAGAAGAAAAGAAAAGCAGCCCAGTTCTTTCTCAGGAAATATCTGTTGACCTCCAGCTGGCCCAGACATACATGCACCAATAAAGCAGGGTTTTACAGTGCAGAAAGTCAAATCAATAGAGAGCCTGTTTCAGAATCAGCAAACAAAGATTCAACTCATATAAACTTCACTTCTAGAGGCATTTGTAGAAAGGAAATGGAAATTATTAGACAGCTTTAATGACAACAGAAACTACTCTTTTCTTTACAGTCTTTGTATGCCGTAATCACATGTACATGCTTATATTTGTATACTTCACTTTCTTTCTCACTTACCTTATTCTTTGTGTGGAAAGAGAGCGACAAGCATAATAATGGTGTGTTGCAATAGCAATGTGTGAAAGAGTGAAATCTGTGGTCTAGTAACCACGTTGTGGCATGTAGCTAGAAAGCTGTGAGCCAGACAGGCTTGGTGAATATAGCAGACGTGAGGAAGCTGGGAGGTGTGCTCTGCACCCCCCCCAACTGACTTGTTACCCTCTGGCCAGATGCAGTCCAGCTCTCATATTCAAGGGAGTGGTTCTGGACAGCTCTTAAAGAGACTGATGGTGACATTACAAAAAAATGATCCAAGCACTAGGTGTCCACTTTAGGATGACTGAATTGCTCTCTAGGCCTCCTCTTCTCTGCATTGAAAAAATGCTCACTCACTTCACAGAATCACAGAATCACAGAATCCTAGGGGTTGGAAGGGACCTTGAAAGATCATCTAGTCCAACGCCCCTGCCAGAGCAGGGTCACCTAGAGTACATCACACAGGAACGCATCCAGGTGGGTTTTGAATGTCTCCAGTGAAGGAGACTCCACAACAACCTCTCTGGGCAGCCTGTTCCAGTGCTCCGTCACTCTCACAGTGAAAAAGTTTCTCCTTATATTCACATGGAACCTCCTATGCTCCAGTTTGCAACTATTGCCCCTTGTCCTATCATTGGTCATTACTGTAAAAAGCTTTGCTCCATCGTCCTGACACTCACCCTTTACATATTTGTAAACAAGGATGAGGTCACCCCTCAGTCTCCTTTTCTCCAAGCTAAAGACACCCAGCTTCCTCAGCCTTTCCTCATAAGGGAGATGTTCCACTCCCTTAATCATCTTTGTGGCTCTGCGCTGGACTCTCTCAAGCAGTTCCATGTCCTTCTTGAACTGTGGGGCCCAGAACTGGACACAATACTCCAGATGTGGCCTCACCAAGGCAGAATAGAGGGGGAGGAGAACCTCTCTCGACCTACTAACCACCCCCTTTCTAATGCACCCCAGGATGCCATTGGCCTTCTTGGCCACAAGGGCACATTGCTGGCTCATGGTCATCCTCCTGTCCACCAGGACCCCCAGGTCCCTTTCTCCTACACTGCTCTCCAGCAGGTCAGCCCCCAGCCTGTACTGGTGCATGGTGTTGTTCTTCTCCAGATGCAAAACTCTGCACTTGCTCTTGTTGAATTTCATTAAGTTTCTCCCCGCCCAACTCTCCAGCCTATCAAGGTCTCGTTGAATGGCAGCACAACCTTCTGGTGTGTCAGCCACTCCTCCCTGTTTAGTGTCATCAGCAAACTTGCTGAGGATACATTCTGTACCCTCATCCAGGTCGTTGATGAAGATATTGAACAACACCGGTCCCAGTACCGACCCCTGAGGGACTCCACTAGTTACAGACCTCCAACTAGATTCTGTCCCATTGACTACAACTCTCTGACTTCTTCCCTTTAACCAGTTCTTGATCCACCTCACTACTTCAACAGGAACTTACATACCTACAGGTTGATTTTGTTGCTTAAACCTAGGCATCAAATGCAACTCATGCGAGACGCACTATGTTATCCCACCTGGCTTTCCCCTGCCACTCCAGAGGGACATGAGGCTCCCATGGGTCACACCCACCCAACCCGCCAGGGCAGGTACCTCAGATAACCACAGTTGATCAGGTGAGCAGTTCTGGTTGTTCCAGAAACATGTAGTCAAGCAATGGCATCATGCCCTTAGCTCACATGCAGATGTTTAAATCTGAGAGTCATAAGTCGGAAGATAATTAGATTAATTTCATATTTCATTGCAGTAAACCATACCCAGCTTAGTCTGCTTTTGAACTGTAGCCGGGGAAGTGCCAGAATACTGTTAACTAATGATGAGCTTTCATGTCAGTGCCTACAGTGCAGAACCAGATTGGGTTTACTGAGGTTTCAATGCAAACCAAATGTAGGTGCCACAGAGATTTCTGGCATGACTACTGAGCTTTGTGGATAATGGTTTTTACTCATTTTATAGAGTAGAATGGGTATGACATAATATTTTACAGGGACTTAGAGACAAATCCCTGCCCCAAGAAGCTTAAACTATGTAAGGAGTTTAAAATGGATTAATTTCTATCATTTGTGGGAACCTTAAGGTGTACAACTTTTGATTCTCCCTTCATTTTCTACCCAATTAACCCTTATCTGTCTCTGAGAGCTGACTCAAAATGTGCTACCAGTTCCTGGAGAGCAGAAGCTTGTTGCGGGCTGCATTACTGAAATCCAGTGCATTGAATGAAGCTGTGTCTTTTAAACACAAGCCAGGTGGTGGAAGGTTGTGGGAAAAGAAGCAAAGTAAAAACCGGACCTTTAGTGAAAAACAATCCTTAAAGTGACTGGGAAAGAACTGCAGTCAAGAGCTCTCACATGCTCATGCAAATGCAGGTCTATCCCTTCCTGCGCTGAGCTGACGGTCCTCTGCAGTGTCTGCAGTGTCTGTTACTTACAGCTTAAAGTGTGCAGAGCCAGAGAAAGACAGTGCTCTTTATTCACCTGAGGTGCTACAGAGGGCCTCAGCACACAGCATGTTACTCTAAGGTCTGGGTAGCGGTCAGACTTATAAAGAACTCCAGAAATAGATGGTGTTTGTCAAAGCCACAAAAAAGGTACTTTGTGGAGGTATAGCACCTACAGAGATTCAAGTTGGATACATGGGGGAAAGCTTCAGCCAGCAGCAGCCAGTCACACAACCATTTCTCAGTTTTGCCAAAATGACAAGAGTATTGTAATTAAAATGTGAATTTTTGACTTTGTCATACTCATTGTTTGGATCTATATTTGAATAAATGACTCAATAAATATGTACCTCTACCTCACAGCAACTGTCTTTCCTCCCTCTTCTCCCTCTCCAAACAAAAGTAGCCAAGAGCAGATCGAAGCAGATCAAAAATATTTCCTAATTAAGTATTCAAATGTCTTTAAAAGTTAATTTGATTGACACCTATATTAAGTCACTTGCTATTCAATAACTATGGGGTTTATCCCACAAAAATGCTCATTTGAGATGAATTGAAACCTCTCATGCTTCAATAGAAATAGAAAGCAAGTGTTAGGTGACCAGCAAACCTCACAAGCATCTGACAGCACTCTTCCGGACTGGAAACTGCCTGCAGGCACCTTCACCTTCACAATAACCTTGAGAGAAATTTGCAAGCTGATGACAACTGTACTTTCAGAATATTTTGTCTGGAGAAACATACCTTTCATCAAAGCCCAAGGCAATCATGACTTTAGCTGTAGGACACCCCCACCGGGAGTACAAGCACACACCCAGTTGTTATCACAAGAAATTAAAATTTGATAAGTAAATAAAAGAAATCTGACAATAATCTTCTTTATTTCTGAAATTTTAAAAACTCTTTTATCTAGCCAGAATTTTTTTTGAAAAAATGTTCTGATCTTTTTTTTTGTCTCTCCCTAAACTCTCATCTTCTGAGCAAAATTGTTACGATGTTTTCCAGCAACTTTTGTCAACAAAATAGAGAAAACATAATGTGCCTTTATCTATCTACACAACAAAGTAATGGTCCTAGAAGTGGAGTACTGCATACCAAATACATAAAATTACTCATAATCAATCCTCCAAAGTCATTAACATTTTGAATAATTAATAAATTCAAGAAAATTACAATCTGTTCAAAGAAAGACAACCCATGAAAAAAGCCTAAGACTGCCAAACAAGTTATTCATTGTAAATTATTGCTCTGCTGATGCAGTTACATCACATAAAATGAAGCACTCAACCCTTCAAGAACCAAATGTTTCACTACCCTTTCTAATGAGTGGCAAACAGATGAAATGAAGCACATAAAGAGAACTAACAGAGGAGAAACTTTGCAGTGACGGGAGATTATCCTCAACATATTTGGCATTTCATATAACTAGAGCGCTGAGATTCCTTCTAAGTAGAATTATAAAAAAAATAATAAGGTAACACCAGAGCAAGGGGGATGCTGAGACCAGAATGAGTGTTGGTATGAATTTTCATTAGGCACAGCTGGAAGGTCTGAGAATGTGTTGTGTAACCAAGTCTATTAAAATTAAACAGTGTGATAACTGCTGACACAGCAATTGAACTGCTTATAACAAAGGCAACCCCACAGCTGGTGTACAGCATCACACATCCCCACACAGACCAGTGAGCACCAGTTGATTCAGAGATCATCAGAAGCATTTTTTTAAAGAATCCTCAGAAACTGAAAAATGGGCAATGTTGAGAATTACCACTAGCTTTATAAACTGCTGCCAAATCCTTTGTGGTATATGAATGATAGACTTTAATAAAATGTGGCATTTTCTTCCACAATATACTATCAAAAATATCTGGTACAATAAAGGTGCTATCTGTGAAGCTTTCATCCTTCCAGTCTTCTGTTAATAAAACACAGACACTAATCAGATGATGCCTTTTAAGTGCAAATCAGAGCAGAGATTCACATTCTTCGGGGTATTTTTACAGTGCTTTGTCCTACTGTCAGGTATGAAATGTGTGCAGACTATAAATGGGTAATGCAAGATACTTCTTCCTTGGGATAATTTCAGTGTGTTTCTGTTATTCAGACCAAATTCCAGACATAAATACCTATCCTCCACACACTGGCTTTGTGCATCAGAAAAGTAGGTATATGCAGAGAGGATCAGCATGTTACGAGTGACCAAAGAGCCTTGTCCTCTCTTCACTACTTGATGAAGCTACAGCTCTGGGAGCTCATTTGGCCTCTACTGCCGAGAGAGGGGTGGACAGGGTGTAGAGGTGTTGGAGTAGCTGCTGCTAGCACTCCTTCCATCTCTTCAGTGCCAGCAAACCCATCTCCTGAAGGCTCTTCCCCTAGCCCAGTTCACCTTCCATGTGAGGTTTATCCATAGGCTCATCTATCCTCCCCTGGGAAATGACCTGGCCCATGCCCAGATCACCACTCCTCCACTGCACCTGTGCTGCTGAGGAGCCTTCAGTGCTCTGTGCCATTTGACTGTAGCACAAAACAGAGTTGGAAGAGATCCTTAGGATCTCACCTCTGCTTACTAAACTTTGAAAAGCGTATGTTAACATCTACTTTTCATTCCCTAAGCATAAGACATCATTTTTGCAGTGGTCTTTACCCCTGACTAATAAGATTTCACCTAAAGCAATTTCTCCAAAACAGCATCAAACACATTAAAACCAATAAAGTTCCCTTCTTTCCCATCAAATATCAGTAGTGAATCCTTTCATAAAATTTTGCATGGATGTAAGATAAATGGTTGATTCTTCCAAAGGAATAGAGCTTGGTGAGGGTTATGCCTCCAAATGAAGGGAAACTGAATTCACAACTCAGTGATCTTCATTCCAAATAGCCACATCTGCACTGTGTGGACTAGAGGATTTACTGGATTTACTGCCATCCATCATGGCTCCCTCCTTGATGGTGTAACCAGATTTCTTTCCAAAAGCAACTACTGGGCACAGAGGGGATGGTGCACACCAACGCAGGATGCCACCATACAGGCCAGATGTTGTCCAAACATGCACCGCAGCACTGCACAGAAGACAACCCTGTACAGCAGGAGGGACACAGCCTATGTACCTGTCCTACATTTGGAAGCAGCAGCCATAGAAGATAGTGCACAAAGATAAATGTGTACTTCCAAAGTTACCAAATCAGAGATTTCAAAGAGCTCCAGCAACCAGGTTGGGCAGTGAGGAAGAGCAGACAGCACCTGAACGTGCCAGAAACCCAGCAGTTCTTTAACATGGGTACTGGTTAGTAAGTTAAATACCTTTCTGTATATAAAAAGGAACCCTCTTTACCTCATAGTATTCTTTCTGTTAGCAATTTCCCTCAGGACTTGTCACCATCAGGTAGTAGGTGCCTCCATGGCCCAGAGATGACGCAGAGACAGCCCAGTGTTTCAGCTGGAGGCTTCAAAACTAAACCCTTGCAGCCTGCACACGTCACAGAAAGGGGTTTTCTACTCTTCCCCTGCCCCACCACCCCAGTCTGTTAGCACTGAGATGATAAACATATATAAGAACCTTGAGGTAGTCAAGGTTTCCTTACATAAACATTTTTGAGGATTTTAAATTATAAGGAAGCCATTTACCAGGCTGTGGTAAAGAAGGTATTGGGCTGTTGAAAAGAAGCAAATAATCAGGGTAAGAAACGTTCTGTTCTGCTGTACATCTCTCCCTTCATACATTGCCAGAAGACAGTAATGAGCAGTGAGTAGAGTTTCACTAGAATGTAAAGGGGCAGAAATAGACCAGAAAATACACCCTATCCTTTCAAGATCACCCATCCCATAAATATATAGATCATCATTAATTAAAGCTTGAATGTAAATTATTGTGACTATTGCAAATTAATGCTGGGAACCAATCCAACAGAGTTGTCCAACAGATGTCACTGAAATGCCGAGGCGTTTTCCCCACAATGCCACCGGGAGCCTCGTCTCCTTCCATGGCTCCCCAGTGTGTACATGCTCCTGGCAAGGCATTTAACATCATGCCTCCAGCAGTTCTGAGGCCTTAAGGCATAGAAAGAATGAGGTGAAGCTATTCTTAGGTTTATTCCTAAAATGTAGCAGATCTTCAAATCTTTAGAAATGGTCATCTGACACTTGGCATAACTTTTTCCATGGATATAGATGACTCAGACAAAACACTAGGAAAAGGATTGTATAATAATTGTTGAAAGAATAACTTACAGAAGGGTTTCTGCTGCAGTAAAATATTCTTTCTTTGCAGTGTCACCCATGTGGTTCTTGCATGGACAAAGTCTTGTCTCTAGGGGATAACAGCAACTACAAAGGCCTGCCAGAAGATTTTTCTAATTTCCTTTTAACATTAACAGTGATGTTATCCAAATGAGAACACTGTAGCTATCTGAGTAACACTGAATGGCATATTACTTGGATGGAAGTCTCCAGCTAGGTAGCCCAGAAGAACTCCAGGTTAACTGAAAACATCAGCACCTTAAGTTATTATTTGTATTAAAATAGCAACAATAGGACGGTGATCCAGGATGCTGGAGACTGTAGGAATAAACAGATTGTCCCTTCTCCATAGCTTTTCTTCCTGCAAGAAATCAAATGTCCTCAGGTCATTGCACAAAAGTCTTGTTCTGTCTACAAAGCCAGGAACACAGAGGAGGCTGGGGAGCCCAGTTCGACATCTGATTGCTTTTCAAGCCTGGCATGTTAGATCAGATCACCCTGGTTTGGAAAGAGATGTCCCTAGTTCCTGAGCTCAGGTCTTTTCTTGAAAGTGTCACACTGACCCTTGAGAGCTGGTCATGGCTGAAGTGCTCTTTGGGCCAGTGTGGGAGGAGAAGGGAAACTAGATCTGTCACTTTCCTTCTGCTCTACATTCTTTGTGTGAACTCTTCTGGCAGCAAGTTTTTCTCTGTTCATGACAATTCTTTCTACCGCCAGAGAAACATAACCTCTGTTTATGACCTGATTTAAAAGTGACATACCAGACTGTCAGACTACCCTATGTTGCCATATGTATGTATTTTTGCTCAGGTAGGTCACCAACAGGATAGCCTACATTTTCTGCAATGTATCTTCCAAGCATGTTCATCACCCTACAAGGCATCCTTCTGTTGCAAGTGGCTACAGAAGCTTCCAAAACTGAATTTGACAATGTCAGCCTCCCTGACTGTTTATATGGCAATCTAATTTGTCTTCTGTTCTGGTTTTGCTGGGACAGAATTCTAAAATAATTTTTCTGTTCAGCAAAACTGTAGTTTTGAGAGGCTGCAGATTCCAGTTCTGCGAGAAGAAAATAAATAAGATGCTTTGGTATGCAGGTTTCTGTAGTGACCAAGGTCCAGGGTAGTTTTGAACCATGCAGGTGCAGTGGGCCAAAAGGGGTGAAGCCCAGGGCAGCTGACCCAAGCTGGTCAACCAATGGTATTCCATGCCATAAACATCAACCTCACTATAAATTAGGAAGTTTGTGAGGGTTCTGGGGGGCTTCTACCATGGCTGCCTTTCCAATAGGCTTCCATCAGTCGTCTCGCACCTGAGGCTGCCCCTCACTTGCTGTGATCACATGTTCTAGCTGGAGTTGTCGTACTCGCAGTGTTGCCACTCAGCCCTCACTGCTAGAAGCACACAACTAGCCGCTGCTGTCCAGAGCTGAGTATAACTTTGTATCTTGTTTTAGCAGTGGGGTTAATATTAGTTCATTGGTATTATTCTATCAAATCTGTTTTCATTTCAGACCCACAGGTTTTCTTTCCTTTTCCGATTTCCCCTCCTAGGTGGGGTCAGGTGGTACAGCAACTGTCCAAACCATGACATCTCATCAGAACTCGAGCCCAGCATCTCTATATTCTTTCCCATCTCTTGCAACTGAGTGCCCCCGTCTGAACTCTGTATTCTTTCATTACTCCTGCTTTGCCTGCATTTTCATCAACCAGGCCCCTGCCCTTTCTTCTCATCCATGCAAGACAGATGCAAGTCCTCAAGCCCTCCTCCCCTCCTCATCCTGAGTTGGCCTATGTCTGGCATCCTGAACCAGAAAAACAAATACAGGCTTCGAAGTGATGTGTGTGTGAGGCAACAGCAGCTGTGATGGCAGGTCTGAGCTCTGTCTGTGCCCTTCTGCCAGCAGATGGAGGTGCCTGTGTCACGTCTCCTGAAAAGTTCCTATTAAGAAGAGCAAGCTGGGAGAGGTTGTGGCTGCTGCTTCCCATTCAAACTTTTCATATAATCAACACTTGAGAAAAGTCTGGTCAAGTGTGATAGTTGGAAGAGCCACCAGCACGTGGTCTGTATTTCCTTGCCTGCAATGAACATCTGTAAGTGATATGAGAGGAACTTCTGCTTCTTGACTCCGTGTAGTGATTGCTCCCACCTCTGAAGGGACAGGCTGAGAAATCCACTCCACTGCTGACCTGCTGGTCACCAGCACAGGCAATCTTATGTGCTTATAACAGACGGCCACTGTGAAAACATGGCATTTTTCATGAAGTTTTGTAGATGTCCAGGGAATTAACAGAACGATGTGGACCACCATGCCGGCTTTGCCCCATGGGCTGGGTTCAGCAGATTGATGACTGTAAGCAACTGGTGGCATCACTTCAACACCTGGGGCTTGGTCTTCTAGTAGGACACAGCCTGATGTGTGACTGATGCTGCTGCAGAGCTGTGTAACCTGTGGATCACATCTCACTGGGGCTGCCAACACCCAGGCTCTGAGAGCAGGGCTTGATCCAGGTGCCACACTGTCTGGGAATACTCTTCAGCCATCCTAAAAAGGCATCCTTGGAACTGAATTTCCAGCTGAGACACTGTTTGGAGACACAACCGAGAAAAACTGGTAACTGAGGTAGCAGAGAAAGGTCAGTTCTCACAAAGTCAAAAATTTGCATTTTTGTCTGTTCTGTTCTGTACTATTGCCTTTTCTAAGATCAAGCTCACACCTCCCTATGACTGTTGGTTGGCTCAGGAGGCCTTCTCCTCCTTGTGGTCTTCTCAGCAGCCCATCCTGACTGCAGGCAGGAGGCATTTGCAGGATGAAAGGCTTCAGATCCTGTCTTGAAAATGAAGAGAGGGAAGATCAAGTGCTTGTTTCCCACCATATTTCTGCATTTGAGCTCAGCTGTGTCAATTACAGAGGTGGACAGAATATATTTCTTCAGTGCAGCTACTCTTTAAAATGTGGTGCAGTTTGGGGGTTTTTTGTCTGGTTTTGCCTTCTGATCTTAATTATATTTTAGTTTTGTTTTTTTCATACACCTTACATATAAGATTGTACCTCAGATTCATGATTTTTGGGAGGGTTTAATGCCAAACTTCTGCAGAACTATTTAAAAACTGATTAAAACCTGGGAAGACAAACAAGCTGGTTAAATAGCACACTCCAGAAGTCAGGCATTCAGTGTGACATAGGAAATACAGATTCTTTCAAACCCATGTTGCTTCATCATTCTGACCCATTTGATCCTACTATTGTCATTATTTTAGTGCTATTAGGGAAAGAAAAATTATGACCACTGCATGGTGTGCTGTCAGCGTGATGCAGACACCCATTTGTTGCTTCATTGTGCGAATTCTGTGTTTCTAATAGTTTCATCATAATTACAGACTATGATAACATGTGTGCACTGTGTAGCAATCAGAATTTTAACAAATTTAAGCTAAGTCTTTAAGTGCACTATTCCAAGTGTCCATTAATCAATATGCTTATCTAGTTGTTTTTTTAATGTGCTCTTGTTTCTCTGGCAGCAAGTGCAGTTTACTTGCATATGGAGTGAAAGATTTATCACTGTCAAATAATATAAAAGCAAGCAAATGACCTCCATTGCCATAACAGCCAAATGGCCAATTTGGCTTCCAATCCTTGTGTAGGACTGGGGTGGAGCATTACATACTACAGCTATGATATATATACCTAAATGTATGATGCAGAACAGGGAGCTCTGGGAAGGCTACACAGAGTCAATTGTATGTGAAACCTCTACGCTCAGCCTTGCACTTGCTTGTTTGCTGGACATCTGCAAGCAGACCCACTCTCTCAGCATAAATGCAAAGTAACTATAAGGCTGCTGCAATTTTCATCTGCACTGGACAAGTGCAGGAAAACCTGTAGAACTTCATTTTCTGGCATTTCTAACACAGTTAAGTTTTCCCAGAGGAAATAACAGAAGCTTAGTGAATCTAGGACCAAGTCCCTTGCCAAATCTCGTATTCGTCCTCTGAACTGGAGAGTTGTTACAAGTACTTCACAGTGGAAAAAATATTAGGTGTTGTGAAATCTGCCTCCTATTCATAGCATGCCTTCCAATTATATCCGGACTTTTTAAAATCACATTTGACATTAAAATTCAGTGCGAGGTAGAGATCAGATAGGAAGCGCGACTGAATCTGTTGAAGTTTCTCAAGGGAATGTAATTGAAAAAGGAATTAATATGAAAGGCTTAGATGGTCCTAATAAAGGCATCTGAAAAGCACAGTTCAAATAGTCAGATAAATGCATGATGTTTTCAGTACAAAATTCAGTCCCACTCATCCCATAATAATCAGTTCATATTTTAATGTAACAAAATGTTTGTAAAATCCCCATCACTGCCTTTAATTCCCATGTACCACAATATCAGCTGCATGCTTTTCAGACATTTGCTCTTTTACTTAATATTTTGCTTCAGAAAAAATCATTAGTATCTTTCATACAGGCATATGCTCAGTACTGTTATAATGTTGTTATCCAAAACAGATTACAGAAGCAGGTTCATCGCTTGAGCAATCTCAGCCTCATAATATCTTTTTCAGTCTAGGAGAAAATGATCCATTTTATTAATATCTGCTGTTTACCCAGAGTTTTTCTGCAGAAAAAAAAAATGCAGCTATATTGCTATCTCTGTGGCAATATACAGTATTTTTTCATGGACTTATTCAAGAAAAAGGACTGTTCTTTTCTGTATCATTTTTTGCATCTCCATTACCAAGTAAGTCCCAGCTGAAGTAAGGACCTCGGTGTACTGAATTACAACCATGCAATAATATCTGTCTCTTGTGTATTATAACCACCTGTCATGTATTTTCTCTCTCAGAATAAGTATTGAAAGAATAGATAATGGAGATGCATTCAGGATTTCTATTCAAAACGGAGATGTATAAAAGAGCAACTATCCTGTTAAGTAGTTGTTTATTTCGAAGGGATGGAGATGAGTTTGCATCAAAGATATTTCTATTTCCTTTGTTACCATTATATTTAGGCAGAGAAAATAACTTCTAGTAGTTTTTGTAGTCAACATTGCAAAAGCTTCTATTTGGATTTTAAGTGTTCATCTAACAGTAGCATTTACTAACATACCCTGATGACCAAAAAGATTATATTTGAAGCACTTCAAGAAAATGTATTTTATCTCCTAATAATCACTGAAAGATGATGGCCAAATTTTACCAAGCTGCATTCAATTCAAGGTCAGGTTTGTAGGACAAAGATCACTCTTATAGTAATTTTGTATGAATATAGCAGTTTCCAACAGAAATCAAAATAGATTTAGAGACAAATGTCAAAAAATATTGTAAATTGGCACTGATGTTCTCCTCAATCTGCTAAGCCATGCTTGTCCTGCTGCTATTTCTCTTTCCAATAATTTTATTTACAGTTTCTTTGTGTAGATATTTGCAGGAAGGAGAGCTGAGCAAACTGCATTTTCATTATGGGGTGATTCAGATATTTTCATATTTGTCCCAAATCAGATTGGAACCAATTTTTATGGGAGGAAAATACATGAAGAATTTCAGTTGAGAAATGCAGAAGTGTTTGCTGAGTGTGCAGCCAATTTACCGGCCAGGATTTGTTATGGGATTCTGCAGAAGGGATGCCCTGGTACATGATAACAAGGAAATTTATTCCAAGGACCTGAAGCACTGAGGTTGTAGTTCAGATTAAGCAAAGCGAAACTGATCTAATTTATTTCTGTTGTCTCAGTGCAACAAGTTTGCAAATTTAACGTGGTTTGGGGTTTTTTTGTGAAAATTTGCCATTTTGCAGCACATTATTAATGGTTAAAACTCTGCTTTTCTGGAAAAATCCCTCATCAGTTCTAGAAGCAAGTGAATCTTAGAGCTGCACACTGACATATTCAGGGAAAATTAAGTTTTAAATAAACCATAGCACGTTAAGTACACACTCACCCAGGCAATGAACAGTAACCGTGGCTCGCCCCAGCAAAATCATCTGCTCAGCAGAGTGTGAGAAGCTGATGTTTCAGCCTGAGAACTCTTGTCATTCATTCTATGGGATAAGGCAATTCGCAGAATAAAACAATACAAGAGATTTCACCAAACAGATTTGAGAGAATCATTATATGCTCATAAAAATTTTGTGAAAAAAGTAAGGCTAAATCTGTCACAAAATAGATATTGCTGCCATTCCTTCTACTGCCTTGGATACAAAGTAGTTTCTATTACAAGATATTAAGGATATAATTAAATCCCCTTCCTGAACAGAAGTTGCTCTTCCTCAGCTCATTCGACAGTTTTTGTATTATCATTTAGGAATTCCAACACAAATATTTAGCCATAAGGAAAATTTGCAAGCAAAATACGACTTGTGCACAAAATGCTTCAATTTAAAATAGAAACAGTCCTCCTTTGACAAGGTTAAATGAAACTTTTAACACTCTCAGGATTCCAGCAGATAAAACAGAAAGCTAAAGCAGGGAGCCAAAAAACGCATATGGAGTTAAAAATGCTCTTTAAAACCTCAGTGAAGGGCTGAGACGCTCATTTGTAAAATAGTTAAGCCTGAGTGTGCATATCAATGCGAGTGCCTTCTGAAATCGGGGCTGGTGTGCTCACAAGTGGGAGACCTGTAGTGAGCCCTGCGGGGGACGGGACCACAGCTCAGGTTTGTGGGATGGGAAAACACAGCTCCTTTGCCCTGCCTCTGCCAGAGGTCCTCCTATCTGCATTGGCTGCTGCCAGGCAGGCTGTGGGCATCAGGATTCATCCTCGAGGCTGGTGTGAGGGGTGCTCCTGGGTTGGCCCAGCTCTGTGAGCGATGGTTGTGTTGAGCGTCGTGCGGTGTCATGAGATGATACAACTCACTCTGTACACCAAAATCTCAGCCATCATTCAAGAAGACTCTGACCCCCGCTCTTTGCCTCTCAACTTACTTGCAACCCAGCAGGGTATGGTTTAGCACTCAGTCAGCTGAGGAATTTGAGGGCTAAACACAGTTACAAGAAAGTGCTGACTTCTTTTGATCTCAAAAGCCTCCTTTGTAACTACAGCTCAGTTGTCTCCTTTCTGCTCTGGGGGATGCTATTGTACCTGTAACTTTGAATTGCAAAGGAGAAAGATGGATAGGGGCTTCAAGTAGGTGGGAGCAGACCCAATCTTTTCCACAATGCAACAGCTGTGGTTTTCCTGACAGCCCACACTTGTGGCAACTTTACCTGCAAATCATATTGCTTCACTGGCAACGACACCAGGGGAAATCACAGAATCATAGAATGGTTTGGGTTGGAAGGGACCTCAAAGATCATCCAGTTCCAACTCCCCTGCCATGGGCAGAGATACCTCCCACTAGACCAGGTTGATCAAAGCCCCATCCAACCCAGCCTTGAACACTTCCAAGGAGGGGACAGTCACAACTGCTCTGGATTCAAAAAAAATAAAATCAAAAAACAGTGCCTGATTCTCACCTGCTCTACACTTGTGTGCTCATGTATCAATCCGCTTGCATTGCTGGATGCAAACTACATCCAGTTAGAGGAGAATGAGGCCTCCTATTCGAAAGCAAGCTCTCAGCAAGACAATGTATATGGCAGAACAGTGCCTGGACTGGTCCAGTTACCTATACACTGAAAAGGCATCTCCACGCCATCTGGCAAGAGGCAGAACTGGGGCGCAGCCCTGACCCCCCATGCACAGGAGTATGGGGCCACGGGCAGCCCAGGAGGCAGCCAGGGCAGGGTAGGGGCAGGACACATGCACACAGAGATCAGTTGTTCAGACCAGGACAGACTCAGTCACGCCACCCTGACTGGAAACCTCTTCCTTCCACTTGAATCTATGTATGTTATAGCGTCATATACCATCTACAGAAGCTTAAGGTGTTTTATACAAACTAGGTATGCAGGCACTTGAATGCATGTGCATAATACAGCTATTTTAACTTTCCTACAGAGAGAATTCTTTCCCTGTACTGGATAAGAAGAAGCTGCCAGCGTTGGGGCATCTTTATTTGTCCTTATACCACATTAAAATGTTGCTATTCAGACTGAATTTTAGTGTGAATCATACGATCACATTGGTGCTTCAGAATGTAAGTGCAGAATTCCCTTTTGGCATTAATAGTATTTATGAAAGAAACCAGAACAACCTGTTCAAATGTAAAATGTGGTAATATTTTGCCTTCTGGTTATTTTAAAAATTTTAGTTTATTTCTGAAAAAGGAAAAGAAAAAGGAGTCTGAAGAGATTTATATGGAAAAACATCAAAAGATCATTGCGCCACCCAGGAGGAGATTCTCACATAAAGTTTCTTTCAAGAGTTTTCTGCATAGATTTTGTTGTTGTTGTTGTTCTTATGGAATTAATCTATATTTTATTAAGAGCATTCTGAGATCATATGCACTTTTCATTATACAAGATACTACTACTCTGTTATTGGCCGGCTGGAAGTGCAGAGACACTGAGAACTTGTTTGGAAGAGACTGAAGAAGAACACATACTACTCATACAAAAATGTATTGAGCACTGTGTTTATACAAAACGTAACACAAGCTGCTGGGACAGAGAGCCCATGCTAGCTCTGTATCCAGGCAGTATGACTCCATCGGGGTAGTCTCAGCTGAGAGCACCTCTGTTTAACTGGGGAGAAGCAACAGCCTGGGCTTCAGCACAGGTTGTAGGGAGGTAATCAATACGGATATTATCAGTGCTGGATATTTCTACCAGCACCTCTGTCATGCTGACACTTGTATTACTTCATTTCGCTATGACCATTGCTCTTACCCAAGTTAATAAAACCAAAACTACATGCACTGCAACTCCTCTTCACTGCTGTCTTTGGTATAATCATTATTACCAAAAAAAGGACAGAAAATATGATTATGTCCTAATCCTGCCAATGTCAGCACATCACTAATTTTAAATGGATGAGAAATTTTGGCAAACTCTCATATAAAAATGTAGTTGGATTTATGTATTCTCGCACTATTACTACTACGACACATTAGGTTTATTTTTCCAAATCAGTGTTCAAGATACAATTGATGTGTGCATTAGGAAACAACGGGAAAATTTGTTGAAGGCAGCAATATGAGCCCCTATTTTTGATGAATTACAATCATCAGGACTTTTTATAAAAATTACTATTTAGTCAGAACGCCAAAGACAAGTGCTCCACTCCAGATCCTAAATGCAGCTTTGGGCACCTGATGGAAATGCACAGTTTCTCAGGGCTGCTAAGCAAACACAAAATTTGCTGCAGCTAAAAGGTGGCTGCAGTAGAAGCCAGGTGAAAGAACTTTCTAAAAATAAGGGTTGTTTTTCTTGTCAGCTTCAGGAGCAGTTGGAAACAAGTTCTACCCCCATTGTTTCCCTGAAGGTCTCACGGCTGTGTCATGCAGAGTAACAGCATCAATAGCATTTATTATGGCCTATCAAATTACCCTTTATTCATTAAATCAATAGTTTCCAAGCTTCATTTTCACCAGGGATTGGAGCGTTTGCTGAAACATTATTATAGCATTATTATGACAATAGTCCAAGACCATCCATATTACTGAATTAATATCCTTGCAATTCCTGGATGCCTTTTCCCACCTCACTCAGACACGCTTTTTATTCCTGCCTTGCTTCAACCCTCCACTACCCATCTCAACCTTTTTTCCCTATAGGGCAGCTGATATCACCCACAACTTCTCACCATGTCTTGAGCATCTCATTCCTTTCCCAGGAGGAATAGAGACCAGTGAACCCATCAGGACACTGTTCCCTGTTTCCATTCTTAGGAGGACTTCTGGTCATTTGCACATTGATGTTAAGGAAAGAGAGTACACTTGGGACAAACCCCTCCAGGCAGAGGTACCACATAAAAATCTTGGTGCACAGTCACTGTTCCCCTTGTGTAAGCCTCCTGTATGCTCCCGGAGCAGGGTGGCAAGCTCAACATACTGCAGGTGCCAAAGTGAAGCTTCATGGTTTGGGTTGGAAGGGGCTTTAAAGATCATCTAGTTCCAAACCCCCTGCCATGGGCAGGGACACCTCCCACCAGACCAGGTTGCTCCAAGCCCCGTCCAACCTGGCCTTGAACACTGCCAGAGAGAGGGCAGCCACAACTTCTCTGGGCAACCTGTGCCAGTGTCTCACCACCCTTACAGGAAAGAATTCCTTCTTAATATCCGATCTAAATCTACCCTTTTTCAATTTAAAACTGTTCCGCCTCATCCTATCACTCCATGCCCTTGTAAAAATTCCCTTTCCATCTTTCCTGTAGTTCCCCTTCAGGTACTGGAAGGCTGCTATAAGGTCTTCCCAGAGCCTTCTCTTCTCCAGGCTTAACAACCCCAACTCTCTCAGCCTGTCCTCATAGGAGAGGTGCTTCAGCTCTCTGATCATCATGGCCCTCCTCTGGACTCATTCCAGCAGCTCCATGTCCTTCTTAAGCTGGGGACTCCAGACCTGCACACGGTACTGCAGGTGGGGTCTCATGAGAGTGGAGGGGGAAAATCACCTCCCTCAACCTGCTGGTCATGCTTCTTTTGATGCATCCCAGGATACAGTTTGCTTTCCGGGCTGCAAGTGCACACTACTGGCCCATGTTGAGATTCAGTTCTTCAATTAAAAAATTCTGGATGTAGGTTCTCACTGAATGGCTTTGGGACATCTAGAATAAAATGATAATTGCATGTATGAGCTGTAATCCCATGTCACAAAATCAGATCTGAGGAGCACATGAAAACAACCCAGGGAACAAAGTGGCACAGTGCTTGCACTGTTTTCCTTAAACATATTTGCTTAAACTTCAGGGAGTGGCTGGTTCTGACTGAAAGCATTGACAATCCAAACCTTCCTGAGAAACTTCTCTCAAATAGTTTCATCCTTGAAAACCTGCTATATCAATATAGCTGCCAACAGGGTCAGAGAGATACCTACTTATCAGCATTTTTAAATGCTTCCTATGCAGTTTACACAAGCCTTTCCTACCAGCTTTGAATTTCAGGCTTCATCAGATTTAATGGAGCACTGTAGCTGTCTTCATGGTGTCAACACTTTCCTTCGGTCTCCTCTTGAGCTGCAGATTCTCTCCCTGCTATCAGGCCAGAAAACTTATTGACCCTGACTTCAGACCTGTAACTCTCACTAACTGCTGCTGAAATAGAGGTTCACCCAGAGCCGGGTTGTTTCGAGCAAACTTTGAAGGGGAATATCTTGGAGTGCTCCTCACCCAGTTATATCCTTTATTATAAAATAATACATAACTTTGGACAATACATTTCCAGATTTTTATTAACAATGGGTCTTTTAATGGGTCTGCAGCTCAGTAAGTGCCATTATAAAGATGCAAATGGAGATATCACAGTCTTTGATATACTGAAATCCGTGGAGGGAACCACTTTTTGGGTTGGAATTGCAAACCTCAGACCCAAAAACAAAGGACAAGCAGGTGTACCTGTGACCATAGTTTCTGGTTTTTTGGCACAGCTGTACAGTTATCTGAGGGCTGGAGGCACTCAAACTGGGATGAGTAGGCCCAGAAATGCCCTATCCACCTTCACTGTCAGCCCTACGCTGTGCCCAGCCAGGGAAGGCAGGTAAGCAGCAACAGAGTTATTTTACTCCCATCTTCAGGGCGACCAAAGTCAGTTTTACTTAGGCTGGTGACAAGTTTTGGACCAGCCATGGGTGACCACAACTGCACCACAGACTTGGAGGCCATCAGGTTTGCACAGGGCTGTTGTGCCAGCCATGGGCAGCGAGCCCTTGGCACCTCCCTGCTTCAGGCAGAGCTCAGCAAGCAGAGTGGGAAGGAGTCTGAAAACGGATTGAAGTGAGCTCCCCTGCACCACCGTGAGAATTGTTTTCAGTGGCCAAACAAGAAATGATCGGCAATAACCAGCATTAATTTATGTTATGTTAATTATTTACTCGTGTTACCTAAATATATTTGAGGTCCAGGTATCACTCTCAAAAGGGGCTACAGCTCCACAGAAAACATTGAAGATTTTTTTAAAAAATACACTTCATATTACAAAAATGAAAGAGTAAACACAGATGATCAATCACAAATAATTTTATTTCAGAAGGTCAGCATATTTATTCTATGTCAGGTATTGGGTGGAAGATTATTGTGCTTTCTTTATTGCTTTAAATCTGTTAAAAAGCATCTTTTCTATCCCGTTTCTTAGGTTGAGCCACACAATAGTTGAAAGGCCATGACCCATATAAGCCAAAGGTTAATTTGATTTTCAGATACATCAGCTGGAGTAAGCAGAAGGTCTGCAGATTGCCTATTGTTGTGGCAATGTGTTTGCTTAGGGCATTTCCTGCTGCTGCCTCCCTCACGGAAGCAGAGATGTTCAGACAATCTTGTTTGCACTTTTCCCCCATCAGCTTGCTGCAGAGTCAAACTGACTTCTCCCCGATGCAACCTTTTCAGTCTGATTTTAGCACTCTCCTTTATTGTTTGGGGTTTTTCGAAGAACAACTGAAAAAGTCAAGGTTTCTGTGCCCTCAGAAGATCCTTTCAATTAGCCGATAGGTATATTGCAACACAACTGGAATGGGTCCCGTCCCCAACCATCGAAACTCCTCAGACTCACTGCATGCCGGATGGCTGTAACCAGCATGTTGCTAACACTCTTATGTGTCTGTCCCTTGGCTGGCAGCACTGTAATACTGAAGGAAGCCCTGGGTTTTAGTCACTGGTTCAGTTCAAACTAGGAGAAATGAAGCTGATGTGCCACATTTTTTGTGCTTAGGGAAATCTATTATATAAAGATGCATGAAAAATAATATTCCTTTTCTATTATTATTTTTAAATTCACACTACAGAAGACAGTCAAAAGCTATAGCTCTAGACAATAAAAAAAAAAAAAAAAGAAATTAAAAACAGATAAATCAAGCAAAAAACCCCAACTCCAATAAATAAAAAAAGGTGAGCCAGAATCCATTTGAATAAAACTGTCATAAGCATTAATAAAAGAGAGTGGTCAAGTTATAAAGCGAGTGTGGGGAACTAAAAAAGCAGTGTGCTTGTCCATGCTAAAAATGGTTTAGAAACCACACTACTGACACAGGTCTTTCAGAAAGCCAGCAGATACTATAACAAGACACCTTTGAAGGATGCTGTAGAAGAAAGGACAAAATTTGTAGTATCTTATTACACAACTAGAACAGGAGAGCTCTTTTTTTTACTCTAACACAACTTAATAATAATTTATATACACACTTTACCTCTTCATAAGACTTTCAGAAGTGCCAAGAAATTCTAAATACTTGCTTTTGCCTTGTTTGTTTCTTCTTTGGTTTTGGGTATTGACAAGATTCTGCGTATTAGTTGTAGCAATCTGAATGACAGCGTGTTAATATCAGAATGCCATGTGTTTGGGAAAGCAGATAGCCAGGCTGACTATGCAGGGCCACAGGCACCTCACGAGCAATAAGAAAATTAATGGAAAAACAGTTTCCATATACCTGCTTACAGAAGATGAGCAGAAATCCAAGAGCTAAATACAAAAGTAGCATAATTAACTTTCTTTGCCATCACTCAGTATAGTCAGGACTGTGATTTCTGACAGCACAAAACATCTGCTAAACTTAGCCTGAAGTCTAGGAGCCTGGGTTTTTGACAACTTGCTCAAAAATCCCACTTCCTTCCTTGGCAAAGCTGGCTGAGAATGAGTGCCACGGAAGGCACATGGGATCTCATATGCCTAGGCTGACATTCAAACCTTGAAGTTTTGCCAGAACCGTTCATGTAATTCATGTCAAAAGAAAAAAAACAAAACAAAACAAAAAACAAACAACTGTCCAAAATAAAAAGGGGAAAGGAAAAACAAGAAAAAAAGAAAAATTAACAAAAAAAGAAGTACTGTTATAGTCTAAGCAGAGCATGATGGTTAAGGCTTGACCATGCTGCAGACAAGACCTCAACTGACACAGTTGAAATCTGGTGCCTGGCTGCTCGAGCTGCAGGAAAGTGTGTGCAGCAGAAGCCACAACCTGGATGTAGGAAGCGGATCCTGTGTTTGCAATCTGCATCTGAGACACTGTTGGCAGACAAGAAGCCCCTTGCCCATCCACCTCGCTTACTCTTGAAAAACTCCATTTAAACAGCGTCTGCAGTGAGGGCAGCTAGCAGGTTAGTCAAAAATTCCCCACCGCTTGGTATATACAAATCACTCGCCTGCATGTTTAACCCGTACTTCACTCAGGCGTGAGTCAAGACCAAGAAACACACTCCTACTCAACCTGAATTGTTGGGACAGCTAAACACGTGCATCTGTGCCTGAGCACAGCTAAGCTTTTAGTAATGTCCTGTAACTCCAAGCATCTACAAATACCCACATGTCCTTGTACCTGCTCATTTTCCAGTTGTCTCTGTATTGCAACTTACTTGATTACTTTCAGGTTTTTTTCCAAGACTACCAGCAACATTGTTGCCAATGGTGACATTTTGAAGCATCTCACAAAAACATGAGGGCAAGATGTTCTTTCGCAGGAGCCAGGGCAAAGGAGCCCAGGGGAAGAGAGAATCACTTTGCCCCACCTCCCCTGTGAAAAGCTGCCAATGGGAGCACATAAACAAGCTAATCCCTATTCCATTCCATTATTAGTAGATTTAGCTATAGGCATTAAAAAGGAACAGATAATGGAAAGTAAGAAGAAGCCATAGAAGCAAAATTGTGATGATGATGTTTATTGCAAAATTAGATGTTTATTTTCAGGACACTTGCAGATAGATTCTTGTAGAGTCATTCTGTGCTCTTTGGCAAATGTGAAATTCTTACAGACTCGTGGGCATCTTACATCGAAGTATTTATTTATATTTATATAGATGGCATGCAGTTATACGGTTTTGTGACGTCTTTTACTGTGATTGCTAATCAACTAATATACTTCCTTAGGGCCTTTTTCCTGCCTGGGTACCTAAACCTGGGCTGCTGTCACGCAACTCAGGATGTCGCATGTATTAGTCCTCCACTGTGAGAAAGTATACGAACCCACTTCTCTGGCATGAATGCTTTCACTACCCAGCTGTGCAGCGTATTTTTGAGGAAGGACAGGGCCATGACAGAGCTTAGCTTTGCAGCACCACCTAAATATTTCTGGGCAGAAAAATGAGTCTGTAAAAGCAGGAGGGAAAGACTCTCCTGGGGAACAGTGCACTGGGGTTTCAGCCCCTATTGACTATAGGATGGTGCAGTAGAAATCAGCTATAGCAAACATATCACTCCAAGTATGCCTAGTATTTATTTATTTATTTATTTGCAAACTGGCAAGAGCACCAATGGCTTTGATCTTGTCAGCTCTAGTAAGCCTAGAAATGCTGGGGGTTGCTGCAGGCGCGCCTGGTACTGCGGCAAGTAGGATTGATGTCTTAATAAGTGGCATTTTTTCCTCCACATCACTACAATGCCTCAGGCACTGTGCTTCTGAAGGGCCTTTCTCCAGAGATAAAGAGCTTCCTCATGCTTATTAAAGGTTGCACAGTACTTTTGAAAAGGTAAGAATAACATCATTGATTGCCACATGACACAGTGATCTTCCTAAGCAGAATCATGTGCAAAAATTGGGCTGTAAAGTGTTTTTCATTTGGCGGATTAACAGAGAAAACCAACCAATTCTTTCTTCAAAGCTTTTTTCTCCTGCAGATATGGGACAGGGACGATTTAGCACCACCACCTTTGGGAAATTTTCCTAGACTCGCAGATACAGCCTCATCACCACAGTGTCAGACACCTATTCGGACATACTCTCCAAATTCATAATGCAGCAGAGTTCACACCTGAGGATATTCTGCACATCTGTGATAATATAACACAGAAGTTCGTGCCTGCAGAAATGTTGCATTCATCTCACATTAGACCTGTTTCCTCTCTCACCGTAGTCTTTGGGAGTTTTCTCATTGCTTTTATTCAGAGCGTGAAAAGCACAGGAAACAAAACTTCAAGCAAGCAAACAAGGTAAGGTACAAACGAGGTATAAGCAAGTTAAAAGTTACACTGTTTAAATAAATTCCATTGTCCTATGAGGCAAAGTCCCAAGTATTTCCATGTTCTGCATAAA
Organism: Aegotheles bennettii; assembly: GCA_013398125.1. Classification (NCBI taxonomy): domain Eukaryota; kingdom Metazoa; phylum Chordata; class Aves; order Caprimulgiformes; family Aegothelidae; genus Aegotheles; species Aegotheles bennettii. The sequence continues at coordinate 199,812 of VZRW01006062.1, read as the reverse complement.
AAACAAAAAGGGCTTGCATCAGAAATAATTTTTATGATCAGAAAACATGTAAACACATTGAGTCCATGCACTTTCATTGGATACACTTCCAGGCACTCCACATATTATACCCTTTGCTCAAGCACTCAAGAGCCAGAACCAGAGTCCTCACAGCTAAGTGGATGCTTCATCTTGCAAGCTTTTTCTTTATTTTAAAGCAAATTTTGTTACAGTTCTTTAAAAAGTGGCTAGAAAGGCAGAAATAGGACACAAGGAAATGGAATGAAGCTGTGTTGGGGAAAGATGGAAGAGGGTAGATTTAAATTGGATATTAGGAAGAAATTCTTCACTATGAGTATGATGAGACACTGGAACAAGTTGCCCAGAGAAGTTGTGGCTGCCCCCTCCTTGGCAGTGTTCAAGGCCAGGTTGGATGGTCTTGGAGCAACCTGATCTAGTGGGAGGTGTCCCTGGACATGGCAGGGGGGTTGGACCTAGTTGATTTTTAAAGTCCCTTCCAACCCAAACCATTCTATGATTCTATGATTTTGGAAGTTCAGACTGGACATTAGGAAAAGTTTCTTCACTGAAAGGGGGTTTGATCACTGGAACAGGCTCCCCAGGGAAGCAGTCATGGCACCAAGCCTGTCAGAGCTCAAGAAACATCTGGACAATGCTCTTAGTCATCTGATTTAGCTTTACGTAGTCCTGCCAGGAGCAGGAAGTAGGAGTCCATGATCTTTATGGGTCTCTTCCAACTTGAGATACTCTATGATTCTATATATAAATAGTACCTACAAAGAGCTTATGATAGCTGTAAGTTTTTTGCCTGCTGTAAGTATATGTCTCCTTTGCCCCACATTGTGGGGGACAAGTTGATAGCTGGAGGGCAGGGCTGCCATTCAGAGGAATCTCAGTGAGCTGGAGAAATGGGCTGACAGAAACCTCCTGAAGTTCACCAAGAACATATGCAAAGTCCTGCAGCTGGGATGGAGTAAATCCATACCGAGAGCTGATGATCAAGAAAGCATCTTTGCAGGAAAGGGCCTGAAGAACCTGGTAGACAACAAAGTGAATATGAGCCACCAGTGTGCCTTTGCAGTGATGAAGGCTAACCACATACTGGGGTGTGCTAGCAGTAGTCATGGGAAGTGATCCTACCTCTCTAAATGAGGGTATTGTGTCCAGTTTGGGGCTCCCCAGCTGACCTACTGGAGTAAGTCCAGCAGTGGGCTACCAAGACTGCCACAAGAAGATGCTGAGATAAATGAGTTTGTTCAGCCTTTGGAAGGCAAGGCTAAGCAGGAGAAACCTTACTGCAGTCTTCAACTACCCAGTAAGAGGTTATAGAGAAGAAAGAATCATATTCTTCTTGGAGGTGAATGGTGATGAGAGGCAACAGACACAAACTGCAGCAACAGAAATCCCAAATAGATACCAGGAAAAAGAATTTTCTTGGGTGGGTGGTTGAAGATTAGAACTGGTACCCAGAGAGGCTGTGGTATCTCCATCCTTGGAAATACTGAAAACTCGACTGAACAAGCGATATTGTCCAAAGACAATGTAATACAACTTTAAAGTTGGCCCTGCTTTGATGAAGAAGTTGGAGCACATGACCTTCAGAAGTCATCTCCAATCAGAATTATTCTATCATTGTATAAAAGTTCAGAGTATTCTTTGTGTAAATCTGTTTTCATCACAATTAAAATGCTCTTGAATTTGTTGAATGCTGAATATGATGCATGGCAAAGTGGCATAACATAATTCAGATGCTTCAAAGAGCTCATATGAATGTGCTTCTGGTCCACACACAGCTTCACTAGATTCACGGCGTGGTCAGCCATTCAGAGAGATAAGTATATTTATCCCAACATCATGAATAAGTTTACATTTTTAAAAAAATCCAACCTTTCATCTTTCCTTTGCATTAGTCATGGGATTGCAGAAGGACACAGAGTCCATTTTCAAACATTTACATAGAGAAGTCAGCCTCAAGATTTTATCTGGAGTCAATAACTAAACCTTTAGAGGTTTTCCCACCACCAAAGACATATGTCTGGCTTGGACCAGATGGACCACAGGCTAGGAGATTTGAGGAACTTACTTGCTGAGATCTGCCAGGCCTGACCATTGCTTCCTTTGAGAAGTGGGGTTTCACCTTTGACTCAAAAGTAAACAACATGATCCTCTTTCCCAAAGAGAACTGAAATCAAAGCATCTCTATACTTTTCAGCATGAAGAGGCCATATCACACCTGCTGTATCCTTAAAGCGTTCCTGTGCCAGAGGCAAGCATCCACAGAATTACAAGCAGCACACAGGTTTGAGTGGTTAAGCTGTCTCCCCATATGTCTGATCTGAGCTTTTCCTTGTCATGTTGCAGAAATAATAATTTAAACTCTAACAAGCCTACATATATTCCCTTATGCTTCTCCCTCATGTTTTGTGCAAAATGGTGACTGCAGGTGGGGCAGGAGGACAAACACTGCATCCTCTCCATTTGAGTTTTAGTCAATGGTATTTCTCAAAGTCTTCGGGTCAAATAAACTGTGAAGTTTAGTCTGCTGGCGTAGACTCTCCGGGAGTCTATGGGATAACCTGTAAAGGGCTCTACTTTTACACAGAAAAAATGAGCCTCTCATACACACCAAGTTCTACTCACGCCCCTCCTCTCACTCCTGTCTTCTTCAGGTGGTGAGGCCACTAAAGCACTAGTGAGGGAAACGGGCACTGAAGTGTGACGAAAAACACTGGCCATCCAGCAGACAAAAGATAGTATAAAGAGATTGTTGTCATGTGGAAGGGGCTGGGAATGAACTGAGGTTGGACAAATCAAACACGGTTCAGGCCACTGAATACAGCAGTCAGAGAGCTTTGGAAATCCCATGACCTCAGGCTTGCCTTCCCCTGTAACACATGAATGTGGATGAACAGCTGCCGGCTACATCATTGAGACACAGGGCCCGTGAAAAAAACCCTGAATTTTAATAAGCTTTTTGTTTCTATCTTTCTTTTTTTTTTTTTAATTATTAATAATTTTTCTTTATAGTAACAACCTCTGCAGTGTAACTGGGAAACAAGGCAAAACAAAGAGAAATGCATGAACGAAGAACTACAAGTTTTCCATTATATCGTAATCAAACTGTGAGTTATTAACGTCAGGTATCTTTTGACCAGGTTTACTCCTCTTCCTCAGAATATCTATAACAACAGCCCTGGAAACAACTGAGCAAGAGACAGGAAAAATAAGTACCCCCTCCCAAAGGAGGTGTATCTGCAATGTTTGATTTGGGATAGATGTTTCTTCAGCTCTGCTTCAAGCCGCACCTAACACACTCAGCACCCCTGTTCACTGATCTGCTCTTGGCTCTGTGGGCTTTATTAGCAGACAGCTTTATCATAAAAACTCGTAAGCATCCCAACATCTTTACATTCTCCGTGTCTGTACACAAGGAACCTGGCGCAGTCCCAGCCATTGTTGGAACTCAGCTCTCCGGATGTTGTTTAATAATCAGAAATTGAACAAGCTCATGGGACTAAGTCTCCAAGACCGTGTAACCGGGTGCTCAGTGGTACGCCAGCTAGTTTCTAGCATGACCCAGCTAGATGACAGCCGATCATGCCCACTAGCCACATATGATGGCTAACCAGCTCTTCCCTGCTAAGCCCCAGCACTGTGCTATTCTCGTGGCCTGCCATACCCACCTGCTCCATCCCGCAGGTCAGTGCCGGCTGGTGAGATGTCTCTCAGGAGTGCTGCAACATCACCGGGCAGAGGCACAGCCTTGCTACAGAGGAGTCTTCCTACAGACTCTTGCTACTTGCCCCTCACCCCACTTTCCTGAGACTTGGCACGCCCAAGCCCGCAAACTTTCCGCACTTCTGGGTGACCACCATTTGCAGCAGACCTCCCAGGTCCTTTGGTATATTGACATGGTCAGTATGACACGGCCTGAGAAGGAGGGGTCAAAACGTATTTGCTCTCACATTCCAAGTTCTTCAGGCTTGTCCTTTCGCTCTTGCCCCATGGCAGCACCCCGAAGGCCTGGCTGTGCGCAGAGGCACCGAGGCTCCCACACCCCCTCTGCTGCGGCGTGACCCCC